>JAPQNM010000018.1:9938522-9978522 GCA_029783475.1 Metacarcinus magister
TCATTACGAGGTGTACTTTATACCGTCAAAAACTTATTTTGTTGGTGTACATAAGTTACCTAAAAATTCATGGAAGCTATGCAGTTGGTATCTACAATGAATGTTCAGATATTTGAATGCACCATAAAAAGGTATTTTAGAGGAGTAATACAATAAAAGTTATACTGTGACACTGCAATAACTAATAAATGGCGCAGTTAATGTCACACTAAACTAACTTAATAGTAATACTCAAGCATATACAGACCACGAAGAATTTTTCTTCCTACACATTTAGAGAGAGAGAGAGAGAGAGAGAGAGAGAGAGAGAGAGAGAGAGAGAGAGAGAGAATGGTAATCACCACCATTATCGTCATCACTTTTATCACGTCGGAAACAGTCGAACAGGTGCACCTAATATTACAAACAGGGAGGACGGAAGACGAAGAGGGAGGAAGGGACAGGGCGGAAGACGAGTAGAAGGGAGGGAGAAATATAAGAGAAGTAGGGATGACGATTGACCTAGGGATTGCAAGGACGGTGTAAGAAAGGATTGTGTCTTTTTGTTTCTCTCTCTCATGACATGGTATAGTAACATCATAGGAATTATTCAGGGAAAAGGGAAAATTTTAGTGCGTATTGTAGGATGACGAAATTAATGGCGATAGTGGTTGTGGTTGTAGTGATAGTGGCGGATGATGAGGATATAGATAAACTTGATAAGTGGATCCTATCTCTGTGTGTGTGTGTGTATGCATGTGCGAAAACTGGCTTTGTGTTATCAGCAGCTGGCCTTTGACACACACACACACACACACAGACACACACACACACATAGGAAAAAATAATATTAATGCAAGTTGGGCAGTACAAATGTTCCTTGACATAACAGTTAGGGACGGAGGTGGTGGTGGTGGGTTGGAGAGTAAAGTTCAGAGGGGGGGGGGAGAAGGGCAAGGTTTTGTGTCCCATGAACGTGTGAACCTGGCTGGAAGGTTTCATTTCACGGCCAATGAACTAACATTATGTTCAGTACAACCCGGAAAGAAAGTTGACACAAGCGATGATAATGTAGCGAAAAGTTAATGAAAAATATGAGTCAGTAATAGTAATAGTAGTAGTTTTGGTAGAAATATATTCAGTAAGAACAGTAAAAATAATGATGTTGATGATAGTAGTAATAATGAAAATAATAATAACAGTAATAAGTAGACGCTCTCATTAATACCCTCCTCCCTTTCCCTTTCCCTTTCCCTTCCCCTTCCCCTTCCCCCCATTCATCCCTGCCCACACCTGTCTTTCAATGGTCTAGAGGTCACACACGTGCCGCCGTGACCTGACCTTCTCAATGACCTTTTGGGTGTAGGCGTCCAAAGGGCACACTTATATACCATGGTGAGGTCCTTTCCTTCTCCCAATAACACAACACTTCAGAACCTTTGCCTTGCAGCATCAAACCTGTAAGTTGATAATAAAGTTGTTGACGCTTTTAAAATGCGTAGAAAAAACTGATTTTACACCATTATGAGGAGTTTCAAAGATTTGTTTATTTATTCATTCATCTATTTATTTATATATGCATTCAATTTGTTTATTATGGTCAGACATATTAACCCAATTGCCTTGTGTGTGTGAGTGTGTGTGTGTGGGTGTTGTGTGTGTGTGTGTGTGTGTGTGTGTGTGTGTGTGTGTGTGTGTGTGTGTGTGTGTGTGTGTCACCACCTGTGTTGACTCACCTGGCACCTTAGATAAAGTAAGTGCCAGCATTAGACGTAAGCAGTTTAATTATATTTTTTTTCCTGGAAGGACCTCAGCAACACACACACACACACACACACAGAGAGAGAGAGAGAGAGAGAGAGAGAGAGAGAGAGAGAGAGAGAGAGAGAGTGTGTCGGGGTGGGTGGTGGATGTCGTCAAGCCATCAAAGCATTTTTTTAAGATACGTTAATGAGTTTAGCTACTTGAAAATCTCTCTCTCTCTCTCTCTCTCTCTCTCTCTCTCTCTCTCTCTCTCTCTCTCTCTCTCTCTCTCTCTCTCTCTCTCTCTCTCTCTCTCTCATACGTACCCTCACTCAAGCCATCTATCCCCCTTATTTCTTCTCTTCGTCCTCATCTCGACCGTCTTGTAGCCCCTTCTTCCTCTTCTTCTCCCTCTCCCTCATCAAGTATAACCCCTCTAACTGCAACCCCATTTACTAGCCCCGCACAACCCTCTTATTATGTTGTCCCTCATTCCCTCCCCAATCCAGCTCCTAGGAAATGTACCTAACACTGGTTGATAATCATTATTTCGTGTTGTATTTATATGTAGGAGTGTGCTTGCTAGGGGAGTGAAGGTGGTGGTAATTGTTGTTTTGTTGAGGGTTGTGGTAGTTGTTATAGTAGCTCTAATAATAGTGGTTATGGGGACAATAGTAATAGTAGTAGTAGTAGTAATTGTAGTGGTCTGATGATGACAGTAATGGTTGTAATGGAATAGGTAATAGTAGTGGTGGTGATAGTAGTAGTAGTAGTAGTTTTAGTATTTAGTGAGTTCATAGCAATGATTGTGGAGTTAGTAATGCTAGTACAATAGTAGTAGTAGTAGTAGTAGTTTTGACCGTAGTAGAAGTAGTACTTGTTCTGGCGGTAGTGATTGTAGTTTGAGTAGTGTTAGGTAGTAGTAGTAGTAGTGCCAGCAGCAGCGAGGATAGGTAGTGGTGGTGATGGTGGTGTTGCAGGTAGGAGAGGTAGTAGGACTCCCTGCATGGTGCCTCCCTTACCTACTATTGATCTCTCTCTTTCTCCCTCCCTCCCTTCCCCACTCTCTCTCTCTCTCTCTCTCTCTCTCTCTCTCTCTCTCTCTCTCTCTCTCTCTCTCTCTCTCTCTCTCTCTCTCTCTCTCTCTCTCGCTGGGTCCAACTAGGGCCTCCACACGTCAGTTCCCTCCCTTTTCCATCGCTTTTATTCCTAATTTCTTCGCGTAATTAACTTTCTCTCTCTCTCTCTCTCTCTCTCTCTCTCTCTCTCTCTCTCTCTCTCTCTCTCTCTCTCTCTCTCTCTCTCTCTCTCTCTCTCTCGCGTAATGATAGTATATATGGCTTCGTCATAGATAATTGTTATGCTGTCGTAGTAGTAGCAGTAGTAGTAGTAGTAGTAGTAGCAGTAGTAGTAGTAGTAGTAGTAGAAGTTGCTGTTATTGTTTTGTTTATGATGTAGGAGCAGTAACAGCAGGAGTAATGCATGTGAAATTTGTAGTAGCAGCAGTAGTAGTAGTAGTGGTAGTGGTAGTCGAAATATCAGTGAAAGTAGTAATAATAGCAGTAAACATGTGGTGGTGGTTATTATGTATGCTATTTATTACCTCAGAAAAACATAGATAAACTCCTTTTAAAACTGTCCCCATTAGAGGGAGGGAAGGGCGGGTGAGGGATGGGTGGAGGGAGCAAGGGAGGGGAAAAAAAACTGCAAGCCAGCAGAGGTGTGCGTGAGTGCTCGCCTTCCCCTCCCCTCTCTTCCCCTCTCCTTCCCTCCCCCATTCAGGTTCTCTCTTTCTACTGTCCTTTCCCTCTCTTCCTACCCACGTTTTCCTCTGACTTGACCCATTCCCTCTCTTTCTCTCTTCCTACCCTGGTTTTCCCCCTCCCTCCTTCTCACCCTCCTTCCTTCTTTTTCGTCCTCTATCCTTCGTGTACCTCAATGTTGGTGAGCTTAGCACTTCTCCCTTCCCCAACCTACTCTCTCTCTCTCTCTCTCTCTCTCTCTCTCTCTCTCTCTCTCTCTCTCTCTCTCTCTCTCTCTCTCTCTCTCTCTCTCTCTCTCTCTCTCTCTCTCTCTCTCTCTTCGTACTCTCTTCGTACTCTGCTGTTGCCAACCCTCCACCTGCTCCTCTTCCTCCTCCTCCTCCTCCTCCTCCTCCTCCTCCTCCTCCTCCTCCTCCTCCTCCTCCTCCTCCTCCTCCTCCTCCACTGCTCTCTACGGACTCCTGCTCCTTAAATCAAACTATTCAGGCATTGTTTCTCAAGTTCTTCTCTTGTTTTCGTAATGTATCAGAATGACCATCTTCATTCTTCTTCCTCCTCCTCCTCCTCCTCTTCCTCACCTTTCTGTTCCTCCTCTTCCTCACCTTTCTGTTCCTCCTCTTCTGTACTTGCATCTCTTTCTTTCTTTCTTTCTTTCTTTGTCTTGCTTGCTTTCTTTCCTTCTTTCTTACTCTCTCTCTCTCTCTCTCTCTCTCTCTCTCTCTCTCTCTCTCTCTCTCTCTCTCTCTCTCTCTCTCTCTCTCTCTCTCTCTCTCTCTCTCTCTCTTTCCAGACCTCTTTTCCTCCTCTCCTCTCTTCCTACTCTCTACGTCCCCAAGAGTTTCCTCCGTTTTTAGGTCCCTTCCCCACTCTTCCCCACTCCTTCACCTCCACCTCCTTTCCCCTCATCCTAGCGAGGTCAACCTAACTCCTCTCGAACCCAGGACGGGCCACCTAGTTTCCGTGAACCCAGGATCTTCCCTTACCAGCTTTTTTCCTGACACTCTCTCTCTCTCTCTCTCTCTCTCTCTCTCTCTCTCTCTCTCTCTCTCTCTCTCTCTCTCTCTCTCTCTCTCTCTCTCTCTCTCTCTGTGTGGTTAGCCAGAGACTTAATGCGATGTTAATAAGCGCGTTAATTAAGTTTTTTCGTCAAGGAAATAGAGAGAGAGAGAGAGATCGTAATTTTATGACATATTAACCAATCACTGTAATTAAAAGTTAGTGATCACAAGTGTACATACATCTTCTTTATTAGATAGAGTGCAGGTGTGTGTGTGTGTGTGTGTGTGTGTGTGTGTGTGTGTGTGTGTGTGTGTGTTTCGTCCAAGTAATGCAGGAAGTACAGCTATAAGGTCTCTAGTAAGAATTATTGTTGTTACTATTATTATTGTTATATCTGACAAGTGTGTTTTAATCTTTGCAGAAGGATTGAGAGGGTCGCTAGCAGAAGGAAGAAGGGAACGACAAGAGACACAGAGCAAGAAAGATAAGAAGAACAGCAAGGTTAGTATGTGTGTATGTGTGATGGGTGGGGGGGAGAAGCCTTTGCCTGTACCATCCTACGTCTCTTACTTATCGCTAACAACCTCATAAGGACATTCAAATTTGCTGCACTTTATTTTTCCTTTGTGTTCCTTTTGTATGTTATAATTTCCTGCTCTATCTGCATCATCTCTCTCTCTCTCTCTCTCTCTCTCTCTCTCTCTCTCTCTCTCTCTCTCTCTCTCTCTCTCTCTCTCTCTCTCTCTCTCTCTCTCTCTGCCCTTCTTTACCAGGGAATGAGTGGGAGTGAAGCCTGGCTGACCTGTATCCTTTTTGCTAAGGGAAATATAGGTCAAATATGATTGGAGACGAAGAGGAGGAAGTAGGTATGAGGAGTGACGGAGGACTAGAAAAGTGCGTGGAAAAACTTACAAGAGGAGAGAGGATGTGGAGCATGAGAAAGGGAAAAGGGAAGGAAGGTAGGGGAGGCGCCAGAAAGGGAATGATGTGGGAGATAAGGAAAGAAGGGAGGAAGAAAGAAAGAAAGGGAGAGTAAGGCTAAGAATTGAGGGGTACGGTAAGGCACACGATGCAAATAGAAATGGGGGAACGGAAGAAGAAGAATAAACAAGAATAAATGGGACAGGGAAAAGCAGGAATGGAATTACAGAAAGGATAAAATAAAAGAAGGGGAAAGAAATTAACGTTGGCTAGGAGGGTAGGAAGAAAGGAAGAGAGAGAATAGGAAAACTTAAGACAGGCATAGAGGGAAGGAAGCATACGAAAAGAGGGAGAAAGTGAGGCAGCCAGAGAAGCAAGTGTACGGATAAATAGGACAAAATAAAACCTAACCTAACCTAACCCAACCTACGAAGTGAATAGAAAGGGGAGGAGGAGACAGACCTAAGAACAGGGAAGTCACTGAAAATACAAACAAACATTAAGGTTAAGGACAGGGAGGAGACAAACCATGGAGAAAGGAAGACATCAAGTAAGCAATAAACTACGGTAGGCGGGGAAAGGAGGAGACAGGTAGACCACGTGGATACACACACACACACACACAGTAGGAGGAGGACATTCCCAGCCATCAATCAGCATGTCATTTGTTTTGAGTACAGTTAGGACGGGGCGGGGCGGGGTGGGATTAAGCCAGGTGCGTACGTGACCGGGTGATGGGGTAGGAGAAGGCTCATTGGCGGCCCCACACTAACTGTTAACGATGGTAAGGTGGCTAACTGTAAATAAGGAGGAGAAAGGATGAAGATGGGTACTCCCTTTCCTTAATGTCCCATAGAAAGGCCGAAAGGGGGGGATATAGACTCATTAAAGACTCATTAAAGCTGGGGAAATTAGGTTCATTGAGTCCTAACCACATGGCTAAACCGTGTGTGTGATGACTAAATGAGGCTCATGGGATGCTGATGTAGCCAGAGAAATGGAGACTTGTTGAGGTGTCTGGGAAATGGGTGTTTAAGCTGGAGGAGTGTTTGGTGTGCTTACTTGTTGTATACTCACGGTACTGAAGAAGGGGAGAGAGAGAGAGAGAGGGAAATAATGATAAACTAGAGTCGTCGTGTATTTAACTGGAAACGAAATGTTGAGATAGGAAGAAAGAAAAGTCACATGTGCATTGATTTGCTCTCTCTCTCTCTCTCTCTCTCTCTCTCTCTCTCTCTCTCTCTCTCTCTCTCTCTCTCTCTCTCTCTCTCTCTCTCTCTCTCTCTCTCTCTCTCTCTCTCTGAAATTGGGTCCAAAAGGTATTAATCTCTGACAATTCAATGAGCATGTGTGTGGTTTGCTGGAAAAATTCTGTTAGACCCGTTACGTGTTAAGCACAGGAAATACCAGGAACCGTTTTAGTATCAGACTAACAATGGACATCAGAGAGAGAGAGAGAGAGAGAGAGAGAGAGAGAGAGAGAATGAGCTAACTCCATTAAAAAGCCAGTACCTTGACCCTTACCTAGACACATATACACGCACACATCCCCCTCCCTGGCACGTGTGTGTGTGTGTGTGTGTGTATGTATATGTATGTGTGTGTGTGTGTGTGTGTGTGTGTATGTATGTATGTATATGTATGTGTGTGTGTGTGTGTGTGTGTGTGTGTGTGTGTGAATAAAACAATTTCTTCTGTGTTTTATCTTTTCTCCCTTTCCCTCGTTTTTGTTTCCCACGCACCAACACACACGACTTTCCCCACCACGCACCATCACCGGCCTTCCCCGCGCCGTACCCAACCCAACCCAACCTGCCGCACCACCGCCCATACCACCCACCAACACACCATTCCACCCAACCCACCACACCCTCCAGTCCCATGCTGCCACCCGGTCCCTCCATCATCCCCTGCCCGTCCCCCCGTCCCCCCGTCCCCCCGTCCCGGCAGCTCACGCGGCACTCAACACTGCCTTTCACCTGCTAAGTTGTACCCAGATTTGACTCTCCTCCCACCCCGCCCTACGCTGAGTCCCTTACCTCCCACCTCGTGCTTCCCTCCTCCCCTCCAGTGCTTGTCATAGCCATTACCCCCACCATGACCTGCCTCCACCGCTCCAAGCAGCGCCCCGTGACTGGGAAACGCATCCACCCCTCCTCATCCTTACAAACAGCTGGATAAGCCAGCTACTTTTCTCTCTGTGCCAATAACCTTCGTTGAAGCGTCCCTCCCTAAGTCTTAATTCCCCCTCCCTCCTTCCTCCAGTCTTGAGCGTCTTGCTCGATCAGACAACCCCCAGCAAACAGCGCAGGTCGCACCCGCCACCGGCCCCTCCAACGATGCAGGGTCGTGGTTCAATATGCCCTTAGGGTAGGTCAAGGCAGCGCCAGGACGGGCGGCTCCCGGCCTCTCACAGTCCGAAGTTGAGGACGTGAAACCTGCCTGTTGTACGAAGCTTGGGAGAGGAGGGAGTGTCCTAACCTTGCCCACACCTCCCTTGACCCTCCATCTTGCCAACATTACAGTATTCATACTTGGTCACCACGTGGTCGTTTTGTTCCTCTGATGCTCCTTCTCCTCCTCCTCCTTTCAGTTCCAGACACTGCGCTGTTAAAATTAATGATTTTATGCATCCAGAGGTGTGCGTGGGTGTCTGTGTGTCTGTACCATTATCCATAGACAACGACAACTACCACCAGAGCAATTTTCCATCACAAGCCTCGCCACTGTGCCGCCATGACTGACTGACCCTCAGTCACGTAAGTCACCAGCCTGAGCCTACGTGCGGACAGCGGACATTGGTCAAGGAATGTAGTGGTAGGGAAGGAGGATCAGACGGTAGGCGCCAGAATGGTGGGCGGAACGGCATTTTGAGACAGAGGCGGGGTGGGGCATTACGGTAGCATGGGAAGGGGTGGCATGGGGAGTGGGGTGGCGGGTGTAAGGGAGAAGGCAAGGAGTGAATGGGGGAGAGGAGACGAGACAGGGAGGAGGAAGTTTTGGGCAAGGCAAGGCAAGGCAAGGCAAAGCAGACAGGTTGTAGACGGCGGAAGTGTGGTGGAGAGGAAAAAGAGAGGAGGGAGTAGCGTCAGCTGGGTATTAGTAGGGGTAGAGAGGGTGAGGGAGACATGCCAGCTGGCCACCACCACCACCACCACCACCACTACCACCAATCACCACAACCCACGATAACCTGACCTGACCTGTCGTGACGTGAACAAGTTTTCCTTTCATTGGTTTCATTAATTCCTTTTAATTTGTTCACGGAGAGAGAGAGAGAGAGAGAGAGAGAGAGAGAGAGAGAGAGAGAGAGAGAGAGAGAGAGAGAGAGAGACCATAAAAAAACATTAGAACCTGACCATAGCATATCCTTTATACCCCTTCCCTTCCTCCCTCGTGTTGCACCCCTTCCTTCATAATACCCCTCACCTGCCTTCCTTCCCTTCCCCTCGCTTATTCCCCTACCCCTTTAAAACTTGTAAAAAGAGCTCAGAGAGAGAGAGAGAGAGAGAGGGGAGTGTAGTGGTGGAGGAGGGGAGCCTTGTGAGGTAGGTCAGTGCTGGCACGGCGCCTCTCTCTTTCTCTCTTTCTCTCTTTCTCCTCTTGCTTTCTCTCTCTTTGTCCTTTCGGGGCCCCACTTCCCCCGAAACTAGAAATTAGGTCAAAGGAAGAGGGCCGGGAACGAAGAGAACACACAGAGAGAGAGAGAGAGGGGGGGGAGGGATTATCGAATTAGTAAATCACTTTCATAATTACCCTGACCTATCACTACCACCCATCCATCCATTCCTCCACCACGCCCTCCGCTCTCCCTCCTCCTGCCCCTCCTTCAGGTGGTGATCACGTCTCAGGGGACAAAGAAACCAGGGTCTTGGCGGGCATTTTAGGGGAGGGGTAGTGGGGGGATATAGGAGTCAAGGCTGGGCATCAGGAAATACCACCACCACCACCACCTTCAATCCTTACCTTGCCCCCTCAATCCTTGCTTGACTTTTCCGACCTCCTCCTTTCTCCTTCACCTTTTCCGTAGCTGTCTTACGGTGTGTATCCGGCGATCTCTGCATGGATATGACGTCATTATATTCTCTCTCTCTCTCTCTCTCTCTCTCTCTCTCTCTCTCTCTCTCTCTCTCTCTCTCTCTCTCTCTCTCTCTCTCTCTCTCTCTCGTCCACCTTCACCCAGTCTGGATCCACCTCTACTTACCTACCTTCACCTCATTCATCCGACATTTTTTAGACCATTGTCCCCAACGTCCCTCCCTCCCTCCCTCTCTTCTCCATCCACCTGTTTGCCCCAACTTGTTCCTCTAAATACCTCTAAATGGTTGCCTCTCCCCTCTCATCCTCATCCTCCTTTGCCCTCCCCCAACTCTCCCTCCACCCACAACATTCTACCCATAACCTGGCTTCCGGCCGTCCGTCTGTCACTTTCTTCCTCCACTGCTCCACCTCCTCCTCCCCCGATGCGCCTCCCCTTCGTCCACCTTTAGTATTCTCCCTTCCCCTCCTACCACCCCCACCACCACAACTTCTTCCCTCACCTTTAACCTACACTGAGAACCCCGCCCTTCCCTTTATATAGATTGTACACCCCCGCTTAACAATCTCCCCCCCTCCTCCCCAACACTTATTAGATATGTATACCTATTCTCCCCACCCACCCATCCACCCACACACACACATCACGCCCGCCCCTCGCTTTCCAGTCCACCCACTAGCCCACCGTCAGCCCCACCCGACACACACACACATCCCTTATCAGGTGTTGTGGCAGTGATAGCGATAAGGCTGGTAATATGTGACTTGATAGCGCTCGGAGTATGTATGTATGTAATTGGGACGATGTGTGTGTGTGTGTGTGTGTTCTACCCTGCTACCCTCTGCTCTGTTCTGCACCCAACTTGCCTTGCTCCCTCCCCTTCTCCCCTTTGTCCTTATTCTCTCCTGCATCATGGTTGTCTATCGTGTTGCTTTCCTCTCTCCTTCTTTCTCCTCCCGTCGTCGGCTGTTCAATTGTTGCCGGCACGTGTGTTTATGTGTGTATGTGTGTGTGTGTCACTAGGCCACCCCACCCTTTTTTTTCTCTCTCTCTCTCTCTCTCTCTCTCTCTCTCTCTCTCTCTCTCTCTCTCTCTCTCTCTCTCTCTCTCTCTCTCTCTCTCTCGCGTGGGGTGGTGGGGGATGGCAAGAAGGCTGGGAAGTTGGGAACACACAGAAGGGGTGAAGAGAGTCATTTCCGGGGTACAGTAGGTGCTGGGTGGGGTGCTTGTAGTGTATCGTGTGTATCTGTAGCAACCAGACGCCTTGGTTATGTAGCCGCTGATAAGGGGGATGGTTTCCTGTTGTATGTGTGTGTTGCGTCAGTCAACAAACAAAATGACTGACTGGCGGCTTTTAGGTTGTACTTGTGGAATTATATATATATCTTGGCAGGATTGTTGGCTATGTTGACGGCTTGGTGTCTTGATGGTCGGTAGGCTCGGTGCAAATGTATGAGTTAGATGATTGTGTGTTGGGTTGGTAAGTTGATCGAGTGAGTGGCAAGCTGAGCAGTTGACTTGTTGGCTATTTATCTCGTTGGCTGTCTGGGGCAGGTTATCTGTCCCAGGCGTCACGTTACGACAGAAATTGTGTCATTAATTCGAGGCCACCGCGCAGTGACCCAGATGGCGCGTTGTAGAGCACCAACACTCCTCAAGATGTGTGTGTATGTGTGTGTGTGTGTGTGTGTGTGTGTGTGTGTGTGTGTGTGTGTGTGTGTGTGTGTGTGTGTGTGTTTCTTGAGAGGGTAGCAGCGTGAGGGTTGATTATGGTAATATGGTAGTAAGTTTGTTGAAATAAAGGGGACGGAATTAAAGGAGAGAGACAGAGAGGACGGACGGGGTGGTGTTGTAATTCTAAGGCTGGATGATTTTATTTATTTATCAGTTTTAAGTTAGGGTCTGTGTGTTTTCTTTCAGACTATCTTGCTAACAACAGCGATTTTACATAATTTAACGGTAATTACATCGATGGTTGATTCCTTTGTACAGTTCAAGTTGCAATGAAACTTTCTTCCTTTCATTTCCTTTGTGTGTGTGTGTGTGTGTGTGTGTTAGTGTGTGTGCACGCAGCTTATCTTGGCCAGGTGAGGTCCAGCTGTCGGCCACCTGCCTGCCCTCTCCTAACCCTCCCTCCGCCTCCTCCTCGGTCCCCTTCCTCCTTGTTGCTCCCCACCCCACCACTGCCTCACCTGCCGTACTATGTCGTATAATATATAACCTCCAATCCTCGTCAGCTGTTGATCTTCCCTCTCCTCACCCTTCCCCCAACACTCCCTCATCCATGTGTCTCTGCCCCTCACCACTCCTATCCATCCCATCCTCCCCACGTTTGGCCCACGTGTGTCCTGTGTTCGCTCAGCACCAAAACATTCTGTAGCACGTGTTCCTATGTAATCACCACCACCACCACCAGCACGTCACACACACACACACACACACACACACACACACACACACACACACACACACACCGGTGATGCCCCATACCACCAAGGACCATTTTTACCTCTTTGTCTTCTCTCACGCCCCCCTCATCCGCCTCTCTCTCTCTCTCTCTCTCTCTCTCTCTCTCTCTCTCTCTCTCTCTCTCTCTCTCTCTCTCTCTCTCTCTCCCCCCTACAGTGCTACCTCCCACTAAGACGTCATTTTTCCCCTTTCCTACCCATCCCTTTTCCCTCATTTATTTTTTTCTAATCTTACCACCAGCACGACCTCCCCACGTGATGGTATGGACTGCCATGTAAATAAATATCTTCCTCCTCAACCTGGTTATGTTGTGTGTGAATGCCCCCTCTCTTTTTTTCTTTTTTTTTCTCAACTCCTTTCTTTACCATCCTCCTCCTCCTCCTCCTCCTCCTCCTCCTCCTCCTCCTCCTCCTCCTCCTCCTCCTCCTCCTCCTCCTCGTCAGGCCAGGCAGCCAGATGTGGTTTCTGCTGGGGTTACATAGGAGGAGGAAGGCGGGGTATATAGGGAACATTTGCGGGAGGTATCTCTTTGTTTAAACCTTAACCTAATAGACGGAAAAAGGATAAGAAGGACGAGAAAGAAAACATAAGGGCACATCCATACATATATTATACATTGATGATGATGATGATGACGATGACATAAACGTAGCAATAATGAACTATGTTTCGCATGTTTTCTTGTGTGTATGTGTGTGTGGTTATGTATATTATTGAGTTAATCAGACGTGTTAGGGTGTGTCCTTGTTCACGTGCAGCTAAGATATGGCTTCGTAGTGACCTCACTTTATGTCAACCTTACACGTGTTTCTCACCCCACCATCCTCTTCCTCGACACTGACTGCTTTCCTTCCTTTTTGCAGACTTTGTTATGCTACTGAATATAAGCAACATGTGCATTTGTTTTTATCGATGGCATGCAAGGTTCAGAGTTGAATAATAACTGATAAAAATGAAAATGATAATAATAGTAATAATGATAATAATAACAATAATGATACTCGTCCCAACCATCACTGATATCATACTGCGTAGGATGGCAGACATTGATTTTATAGCACCGTCAGTTAAATGTTGGTTTTCCTAGACACAATGGCGTAATGGAAGCTTCGGCTAACTGGGAGCACAGGTAGCATTATGTTTAAGCTTCATTGTTAGGCTCGGGAAGGGTTCTGTAACTTTTCGTTCAGTGCGTGCTCACAACTTTATTTGCTTCGTCGAAATAGATAACGATGTTGTGGTGTAGGGTACAACAAATACGAGAAAACAAAAAAGGATGGCGCACGTCCGAACCTAAGGTGTTGGAATAAGGAACTGTGATAATCAAGGAAACACTGGTTATGTGGTATCTCAATCAGAACCAGAGCTTTGTATTCATTGTGTGTTAAAACAGAGAACTAGACGTATTTATATGAAAAAGTACGCGGGGCGTACTAGTAGTCTTGTAAGGAATTCAATGTATCATAAAGTTGATGTGTCGAGTCATAATGTATATGTGTGTGTGTGTGTGTGTGGATGCGTTCAGTTCTTACCAAGTAACAAGGAAGCTGCGATTAATATCCTTCAGTGGCACTATCTGTGCATTACTTTGTTTTGTTTTGCAGGGGTATTCCAGCACACGACCTTGACCTCGTCTAGACGAGAGAGAGAGAGAGAGAGAGAGAGAGAGAGAGAGAGAGAGAGAGAGAGAGAGAGAGAGAGAGAGAGAGAGGCCTGTTGAATATATATATATATATATATATATATATATATATATATATATATATATAATACCGTGTAAAGTACTACTTCGACCCACCCCTGTATTCCCTCACCCTCTCTCCCCTCCATGGATTGACTTTCACTTACCTGCAAGTCTGAGGTCATCTTTAGTCACTTCTTCTCCTCTTCCACCAGTACGTCAGTTGTTTGTACAGTTGGTGCCTACCTGTACTACTAAATACACCAGACACCTGTGCAGTCAACTACTCACCTGTACAGTTATCACACATATTCTGTGCACAAACTGTCCACAGTTTATGCAGGCAATCCCACATCCCCATCTGTAATCACGTTACTCTGTATGGAGTACATTACACTTCAACCTTAATCGTAACTCACAATTTATCCATATGAATGATACATGTGTCTAATCACTGTGAGCACGCACCGTCTCACGTGATATTAAAAGGATATTAAATAATCCCCCCAAGCTAGGTAGCATTTAGCTCTTCTAGGGTTAGCGAGAGAGCGCTAGCCCTCTTACCAAGAAGCTGTTAGTGAGCCAGGAACAAACTCCCAATCTATAGACCACAAGCCGAGCACTGTGTAGTACCACAGAGCCGCCCGGACCCTCCACACGTGATATTGCATGAATGAAATGTACAGGTACGGAGACTTTCATGATTATTCTCTTTCAAAAACTATGTATATGAGTTATGTCTTGTCAGTTTCAAATACTGTCACGTAAGTGGGGATGTTATTAGGGTTTTCGAGGGGATGGCTCTCTTCCTCCATCCCCATCACCCATCCGAAAGTTTGATAAGGATATCCTTTTTGTCATGAAATTTGTACATCGGCTTGTAGGGATTATTCATTGGGCCAAATACTGCAATGCTAGGAAACAGTAGAGTTTGAAAAGTGATATATTTGTTATAATCATTGGTGACAGATTTTTGTCACGTGTAAAAAGAAGCAAAAATGAAAGTACTGAACTACGGTGGTGGAAAATAAAACTTTCTCTTCATACAAGCTATGTCCTACCACTTAGTTCGGTAAATAAGATGACTTGCTTCCCCCATTACTTTTCCTCTCTCTCTCTCTCTCTCTCTCTCTCTCTCTCTCTCTCTCTCTCTCTCTCTCTCTGAATACTCCAGCAATTAATCTAGGGAGTAGGGGTCTTGGTAACTTAGGGCGTAGGTGGTTTTCTCGGCGTCAAGGTCCGTCACGTTGCCCTTCAGTGGACCGACCCATATTAGTGCGTACACAGTCTGGTTGGCTATCCATACGCTTACGTCACTACCAAGTGACGTCATTACCTCACCGGTGCAGGTCATGACGTCAGTGGTAGCTACGTCACGTTCTAGGCGGCAGGTGACGGCTCATGTCGTACAGAGGTGAAGTTGTCCTCGGTGGTGGAAGCGCAGCCGGCTTCCCCCAGGTGGGGAAAATGACTGGCGGACGGACCCCGCCACGCGTCGATCATGTCTGTATACGTCACTGGTCTGACGTCACAGCCAGCTGATTTCTCTGAGTGTTTGAGGCACCGCGAGGGGGACCAACTCTCTCCGCTTCGCGTTCATAGAACGGGAGCTGTAACACACTGACATTTCAACCGGCGTCCTTAGAATGGCGAGGCACGTGTGGCATGTAGACTGGATACTGTCAGCGAATGCTATCGTAGATGTCTATCATTACAGGGAACAGAAGAGAGTTGTTAAAAGTTTGGGTTGTCTGGGAAGCACAGGGAGTGGGAGCGCGGGGGCATCACGGGGAGTGGGCTTGGGCTTCCCCCCGTGAGCCAGCCACAGCCAACCAGGCCAGCAGTCGGCCGCGTCTTGCTCACCGTGGAGGTTGATAGTTGATCGCTGTGTGGATATACTCCATAACTACAAATCCTTACAGTGACAACAAGTGTAGTGCTCATTGATGTAAACAGAAGGTAATAGAGTGAGTTTTTCTGCTGTTTCAGCACTGTACTGTGTGGTTAATAGAGTGGAGTTTTAAACTAGATCGTGTGGGGATGGCTTGGCCGTGTACGAGGGAAAAGCCGATGATGCAAGTTGTTGGAGTGTTTTTTTTTTTTGTTTAAATGTTGCTTTGTTAAAGGTTAAGTGTTGTGACCACCAATTCTTTGGCGTGTGTTGATGTGTGCTGACGTAATGCCAAGATGAGATACTGTTCGTGACGGTTTGGCTATTTGTGAATGGAATAATATTGATCGTGATGTTTGGCGTTAGAAAATATAACGGAAGGGATGATGTGACGCTACCTCTATTGATGATCGCCTCGGAAGCCTGTCTCCTCTGTCATCAGCGTTATGGATGCCTGTCAGTTCACCTGTGACTCTCTTGAAAAGGGCAGCGTGTTTGTTGGAACTACAAGGATAATTACCAGTGCATGTTTCTGCCCCATCGAGGGAACTTCTTTGTGTCAACCACCACCGCGAGCAGGAATATTTTGTGATTATGTAGGTGTGTGTTTAATATTGATCCACAAGTTTTTACACCACGTCAGTGTACTGAGAGAAGATACGTATGTGATAGTGTTGTGCTCCTTTTGTGTGTTTGAATCCATTCCCAGCACCAAAATGTACAGGTGGCAGTGCAGTGTCCCCACTCAACAATAAGCCACTGGAGGGGGTGATAGAAGTGCACATGAAAAAAAATAACGTCTGAAAAAGTGTATTGATAAGCAGTGAAAACAGTGATAAATTTACCTCTGCCCTTATAACTGCCGTTAATGGTATAACTCAGGGAGCAAGTATTTTTATTGGCTAATTAAAGCTATCCAAGTGAAATGATGCATACTTAAAGTGACGAAGTGTATCTCAATTGGACACGTAACGATAACAAATTAATATGGTGAAGTTGAATCGTCCAAGTGTATGGAATGTCAAAAATGCTTCCTGACAAACGATGGATATTAAAGATGTGCTAATTATCGTATTACAACCTAAACTTAAGAGTGTGAGTGGGTGTGTAAGCTTTGTTTTCTTCTTTCAGGTTCTGCTAAGACAAGATGTTTTCCTTCCACAAGCCGAAGGTCTATAGGTCGACCACAGGTTGTTGCATCTGTAAAGCAAAGTCCAGCAGGTGAGTAATTTGAAAATGTATTATTCTTTTAATAGCTTTTGTCTAGTTTATTCCATAATACGTTGGTACTGCATACACAATTTCACTATTATTAGTATTTTAGTTTGTTATTTGGGATGTTAGAATAACCATGTCTATTAAAATCATGTTAAATTCATGTTAGGCGGAATTACATTAAACTATCTTGTTTTAAAACGAAACATTGGGTTTTGCACAAAATAGTGGTTACAATTTAGTGACATGGCTCTTTGTCAACAGATCTTTTGACTCGCATAGGCTTCAAATTTTGTCTTACATTCATACGAAACCATTATTAGACATTTTCTGAAGAAAAAAATAATGATCTCACCATAGGTATCCGGAATCAGGTAAACAATGCCATTCGTTTCAAAGTCTTAGAACTAGGACGTAGGTGTAGCCTTTAGATCGGCGTTTTCCCCCACACATACTGCAAGCAGAAGAAAGGGGCAAGAAATGATAACACTACCACACGAATGTTTCTCCTCCACTCAGTACTCGGCTCCATGTACACCACATGCTTACGAACTCACTCCTCTCATCTCACTTCATTCTTCCACTCCTATCTCTTCTGCCACTACCCTTAACATCCTTGTTCTTGCATTCCAACGTCAAGTGTTCCACCGTTTTATACACGCCTTTCTCACACATGCATAACTTACTTCCACCATTTTACATCTGTACAGATGACTTGACCATTAATAATCTGCAACTGTAGTTCAGCATGAGGGAAGATTATTATATTATTGATAATGTAAAAATCCATTTCATAGTCTAAGTCCACACTAGCTCTTATTCACCTCAAAAAACTCTCCTCACGAATTGTCACTGTGGAATGGAAGAGAAAGTGAGTTTGTATGCTAATGAGTACAGTACATTTAGATACCTACTAGTTATTTGTTGGACAGTCCTGCAATTAGTTTTTTCCCATCAGGCATTGTAGGTTGTAGGACATAATTAGAGGGACAAGTGAGTGCAATGTGTCACCACTAGTTGATGATTCTTAGTTGTGAGAAGAATATGTACCCCGTCAATAATGGAACATATGGTTTCAACTACCAGTAAATGTAATACTTGCATACATGTAATGTTTACTTAGAATGTGTTACAGTTCATGCATATGGTACATAATGTATGTACTTGGTACATATGTATATAATTAGCATGAGTTCTTAGTACCACGGTTTTAGACCTCGAGATAGTCGTGATTGTGTTAAAGCCTTTATTATGCACTTATGCAGTGTTTTCAATAATATATATATATATATATATATATATATATATATATATATATATATAATTTCATCATAATCCTCCTGGTGCCTAGAGAACACACATGAACTTTACTGATGTCCTGGGAGTTTGTATAGTGTATCCTCTTAAGGTAACTTAGTGGAGACTTATTTTCAAGCTATACTAATGTATATATCAATAGTTCAGCAATATCAGATCATGAGATTAATTTATTGATTGATGATATTTTTGGTGTACATAATTGGGAGCTCTATCATGAATGCATTATATTCTACTTAAAGACTGACAGGTCTCCTAGTATTTGTTATTCCAATGTAGGTTTATTTATAAGGTAAGACTAATTGATTGTGATATATGCTTGAGTAACTCCGGATGAAGAAATCCCAATAACCTGCTAAGGACAGGTATGTAGAGTAAGACACTGATTTGGCAAGTCATCTCAGTCTGTCTATACCCAAGGGGCCTACCTCCATGTGCATCCATTCCAAGCTGGTGCTGCTATTAGTAGCCAGACTCAATGACATTTCATCCCAGACTACTTAGTGCTCAGCACAATTAATTCAACACATAAAGGCAGATTTGCTGAGCCCAGTACAGACTGTGATATGCCTAGAAGGGAACAACACTTCCTACTGAAAATGGAAAAATTTGTCATATGGACACCGCATTCCTTTTAATATGTAAATCACAAAACAGCTTTATAACCATACTTTGCATGGAGGGAACAACATAAATTTTGAAACATCATAATAAGAAGAATCTGGAAAGGATAGATGATAAAGAGGTGCTGAATACTGTATTTCTTCCAAAGTGTAATATTAAACAATTTATGATGAATTTACAAATTTGCCTATTAGTCTACATGTACTTTTGTAACCATGGTAAGATCAATACTTTTTTCGCCTGAATTGCTTGCCAAAGTTATCTTGTTGCATACATATAATTTGGTATTACTTGTCTTGTTGATAGAGGGGTAGGGATTGAACTAGCAAGGAGGGATGGGGAGAGGTGGAGGCTCCTCTGCCGCGGCCATGCCCTTTGGGGGACGTTTTCGAAGGGAATGAGGCTTCAAAAAATATAGATAGATAAATAGTTAATGTATTGCAATGATGCATCACCACCACTACTTCATTGTTTATATGCTAGGACATCTTATTCACATGTGAAAACTACTAGATCATGATCAGCTGTTACATTTAAAGAGCAGTACAACTATCTATGCGGTTATTTACTTGCTCATCAGAATGCATAGAAACCATTAGTGTTGGCTTTTTCCTCCTCTGGATACCCAGTTGACTGATGATCATGTATTGAGTACCGTATCATTACCAGCAATCTGAAGCTACTCCTACACCCAACAACAACATGGTTATGGAGACGAAAAAGTCATTATTGATGGTTGCCAAGTATTATGAGAAGTGGGAACAAACTGTATGAGGCACTGCACCATATGTACCAATCATATCTTGTACCTGAATCTAGTATATAATTTGTAATGTAAATGGAAGATTACAGAATGAAAATATTTAGGTGAAATACGTAATTGCAGAACAATTTTCAAACCATAAATAGCATAAGTATACAAGGAAACAATTCAGGTGATCATTACAATGAGCAAAACTGACTACATTATCTCCCTTAATGTAGTAAAATGCTCTCAAAGATTAGTATACATATCCAGCACTATATTGCTTAGTATTACTTTTTGTCAAGTTTGTGCTTTTGCATTTCATGTTGTATAAAACTATAATAATGCAAAGGGCACATGCATATAGACAATTCATACAATAATGGTATGCATGCACTGGTGGTGGATGTTTGAATTTCATTCAATTAGATCAGTGGTTCCCAAACTGGGGGTAATGGAGGGGTGAGAGAAAATAAAATAAATCTAGTGTTTTAATATAGCCATATACATCAATATTGACAACATTTTGTGTAAGGTGTAGCACGCCTAATGTGGCATGTTAAATTGGGTAACAAGCTGGGGAAGTTTGGAAACCACTGAATTAGATGATAAAAAAAAAAAAAAAAAAAAAAAAAAAGGTCATCAGATGACATGGGGTCACAATTATATTTGCACAGTTGAAGTTAACAAATAAGTGAACTGCGGTTGGGTGAGCATTTACTGTATTTTTAAGCAGCTCATTGGTTATTCAGTTGGTTTCTCTTTCATTCTTATTGTTTATTATATTTCTAATGGGATAAAATAATGTGGAGTTATGCCATATTCTGAATCACCAAAGTGTTGTATTAACAGTTTAATCTTATTTCGCCTAGAGGCATAGATAACAAACATAGTATACAATTAGTGAAAGTGTGTGCAATAATTAGTGTGCATCACAAAGAAGCCATAAATATACACATTATCATGCACCGGGTGAAGGATGTCATACTTGCGTGAGATCAGTAATGGGCTGATGGGCATGTGTCTTTGCAATGTTGCATCTCCTCTATGGATATGGTATTGAAGATTTCTGAAAATCTTACAACTTATCAAATCCATACCTAAATTCATTTTTAAGAATTATTCCAATATTGTATCTCAAGGACCAATGTTTTTAAGTAGTCAACGAATATATAATTATTTACCTTCATGATCAGGATAAAAACTACTGAATATTAGTTCCAATTAGTAATTATACAACCTGAGGTGTAAGTTAATTAGAGATGAGAATGCAGTTTTAAAGAGTGGCAGCGATTGATTGTGAGTTGTATGTAAAGTGTTGCCAAAGCACACTTATAACCTCGTTAACGTAATAACACCATGAGTATTGGTCACCATTTTTCGTACCAAGTTCGTGATTTTACAATTTGCACTTTATATATATATACTTATATATTTATTCATTCATTATTATTAT
This sequence comes from Metacarcinus magister, assembly GCA_029783475.1. Lineage (NCBI taxonomy): Eukaryota > Metazoa > Arthropoda > Malacostraca > Decapoda > Cancridae > Metacarcinus > Metacarcinus magister. The sequence goes on from JAPQNM010000018.1 coordinate 9,959,365, forward strand.
TTATTTATTTATATATATATATATATATATATATATATTTTATATATATATATATATATATATATATATTTTTTTTTTATATATATATATATATATATTTTTTTTTAGCTTTTTTTCATTTATTTATTTTATTATTTATTTATTTATTTATCTAGCTTTTGTTTATAATATATGTTGCACAGCTTGGGCATGATAACTACGTTGCTGTTGTGGCTTAGTTCACTCTCCTTAAACTTTAGAATATAGCTTGTTGACAGATTCTTGATCACTTAATAATATTCATTGAATTTGTCGGCTATACTTTGTCAAAAGTATAAATTTGACTGCCACCATAACATATGATTTAGTGAACGACAGTTTGACAAGTTTCAAAACATGGAGACTAGCATCTCAGGTTTTGTCATGCATTTTCCCATCTTATTTGGATATCATTTTTTTTAGATATTACTTATTGAATATCTTGTATTTCAAAACTAAGATGGTAATCAGTTCTGCAATAATGTGTAATGCTTCATTAATCACCGTATTGTTATGGTCTTTTGGGTCTCAGTATGATAAGATTTGTTTGCCATGGCAAAGTGCCAAACAGTCCTATGATACTGTACTGTAGCACAGTACCTGGTACTTAGATGATAAAGAATCATATACCACTAACTTTTACATAAGGATTATGAAGTGTTGCAGTGAAGTAACAGCCCTTTTATGTTCAGTGCAAATGAAGAATGTTTTGCCATGTTAACATTGCAGCATTATCACATACAAGAATGTATTCTCCCAAAAGGTATTTTGCTATATCCAAATATTAGCCCTGTGGGCACCTGCAAGAATGCTACCACTGTATTCCATGCAGTTTATAGAAAAAAAGTTATTAGATAATCCCCTCCGAACTAGGTAGCTATAGACCATATAGTTCTGCTATGGTTAACGAGAGCGCTACCCCTCTCACTAAGAAGCTGCCGTAAGCCAGAGTCAAACTCTCAACCTTTAGGCCATGAGCTGAGCATCGTACCACAGAGCCACCTGGCCCCCTACAGGCCATAGAAAGCAACCTAAATGGACTGATCAAGAGGTTTGGGGAAGCCCCTCTTGTATTCTCTCATAAAATAACAGGGTCAGAGGGGGAGGAGAGAGTAATGTCTACAGGAACCCCTTAAAGGGAGGATATAAGCCACTTATATAGACATATACCCAGCAGTTTGTCATATATTTCCTTAAAATATAACCACAACATATCTTGTTAACTGATATGAATAACGATAGTCATAGTAACTTCAACTTATCATAAACACAGCTTTATGTTTAATGTGTTTTGTTCCATCTCTTGCTGCATTATATTGTTGCTCTCATGTGGTGTCAGTATTTGAACAGACGTATCCCATGTATTTCAGATTCTGGCTTGCCTCAAAGTGATGTGTAACAGGAAGATTTTACCACAGACATAATGTGATTTGGCCATAAAACATCAAGTATAAGCACACTACTTAATGCACAATGTCATGGCCATACTTGGCTCTTTCTTTGCCAAGTTCGTATCTCTGTGGCAGTCTGCAGGATGAAGCCACACGATATTAGTTTACAAACACAGGAGCCATGTGTGTTGGGGTGCATAGCATAACCAAATGTATGTTTGTGTGTTAAGTGTTTGAGACGTTTTGAACCTAGCCAGGTAATTTACCTTTGTTAGTGACAAAACGAAAAACAAAGAATGCATTTTATATTGATTAATACACTAAGGAATGCTAGTGGTTTGACATGGTTTAGATTTTAGGGCATTATTTTTCAAGAACCAACTTCTGCAGACTGGCATGCAGCCTGATCAAAAACTTTTAATACCAAAGCTATCAGTCTGCAAGAGCAAGGATATAGTGTTGGGGAAAAAATATCAATATTGGGATTTCTAAGTATCCAGTCCTTGGTCAGTAAGAGAAGTTTTCACTGCCTTTGAGCCACCTCATGTTCCCTTCATTTGTATAACATTGTCGCCAAATACTTAGATTTTTTCACTTTCTCCATCCTATCCTCTCTTGAAACTACCTCATATCTTCCTGCTACTGTACACTCAGCTAATGAGGTATACCAAGGTCACTTACTTTTCAAAACTTTCACTTTTACCTTCCTCTCTACACACTACATAATTCATCCACCATTCTCCATGAAAATATTTTTATTGGTAGACATGCAAGACATGATCTGAGTAAGAATTACATATGATTTGAAAACCAAGCTGTGTATTCATAGAAATGAAATAATACAAACATCTTTTGTGTAGCTTATTGCTAATGAAGTCACAAACATACACATACACATGCACACACTGTCTGTCCGTACACTATGATATTAAAAGGCCGGTAGTTTATATTCTTGCTCTGAGTCAATTTCCTCAAGCTTTTGATAGGATAGTGTTGGGGAAAAATATTTATTTGTGTTGCATCGCCTATATATATATGAAACCAGAATAAAAAGAAAAACCCATTCTTTAGGTCTAAATCTATTAGTTTAGTAACAACTGTCTCATTAGGTATGTGTATTGTATAATTGCAATAGTGAAAGAGGGAGATAGTCATTTGATTATTAAAGAAATATTAAATTCATGATTCAGATATTTAGGATCAATTGGTTTACTTCCTAATAAAGCCCCTGAAAGACTGGATTACTTAATTTGTTTTTCCTCCCCAGCTCACGCTTCACAGACTCAAAGAAATACGAAGATGACTTTGTGGACTGCTTCAACCTGAAGGAAAGGAGATCTGGGGAGATATGCAATGCCTGTGTCCTCTTAGTTAAGCGCTGGAAGAAGCTGCCCAAGGGAACTGATCGCAATTGGCACCATGTATGTTTAACTGTTTTTGGATGCAATAATATTGTCTTTACATATTTCATTTACTTATCAATATATTACTACATGTACATGTCATTGATTACAAAATTATATTTTCCTTAAAACCATATACATAGATTCTGAAATTATGATTGTCCTCAATGTTATTATGCTCATGTTGGCATGATGTTTTAACAGGTTGTTGATGCTAGGGCTGGGCCTGGTACAAAATCACTTACAAAATTCAAGAGTAAGAAAATAAAAAAGAACTTAGACAATCCAGATAAACCACTGAAGGAAAAGATAAAGAAGAAGCATAGGTAAGTGTATATGATTAGAGAGTTTGTTATTTGTGAATCAATCCATGATGTTCTGTATTGTTTGTAGCTTTTGTTGCTTAATTCTTTAAGGACCTTCAATATATCAGCTTTAAACTGATTATCTTGAAGCATCTAAATATATACAATTTTGTGTAACTTGCTACTTGACAAAAAATATAACTATTATAATGATGCATGGAGGAAACATTAATTTTCAACCCCAGCCTATTTGTTTTATTATTATTCTTATTAGTGGTGTTCCAAAAATGTGAAATCACAGTGCATGATGATATGTTATGATACCTGCTAATCTCTCCACAGATTAAGTAAGGCTAAGTGAAAAAACATAATATATAGATTGCCAAGTCTTAGTTCAGAAGTAACTTTACACTATAACTGGTATAACACTCCTTGTCACATGTCACTCAATGCCAACTATTCCTACAGGTATATCAGGAAGGTTGGGCGGGAGAGGTCTCCAGGGGCTCTAAGTGATGATATTGCAGTTGGCGATGAGAGGTTAAGTGACGGGTCTGGTCCCTCTGTGCCTGGCTCCCTGGCCCCCTCCCCCTACCCCTCCCCATACCCTTCAGAGGATGATGCAGACTCTCAAGACCGCACACTTCTCACAGGAGCTGCCAAGAGGAAGACCACCCCTCCCTCACAGTTCCAACTCAGCAGCTTTGTTGATCTAACATACTGGAAACAGTAAGTGTTGTTGTGTGTGTGTATGTGTGGCGCACATGCACAAACATCTGCATGCCTTTAAAACTTTATTTGGTTTTTAATTGCTTTTTAGAAAAAAAATTATTTAGTGAGTGTTCATGCCTTGTTTTTTGTAGAAAGAGGAGGGTTTCCAAACTGCTGTTTGATGAATTATCATGTATGTTAAATAATTGTTAATGCTTGTTGAAAGGGGGAAGGAAGAATTGTGCAGATTTGGGAGAAGGGTTGTAAGACGTAAACATCAAATAAGATTTTGTAAGAAATTTGGGAGGGAAATTTCTATAGAATTGAAAAATAAAATAAAAACCAATGGGAGTAAAGATTAGGCAAAGAGAAATTTTGATCAGAGCATTTTTGTCCCCAACGTGTACAGGAATCTCCTGAAGGTATTAGAAATAATTTTGATATTAAAGTAGATAAAACTTCCCTACAGAATTCTCTCCTCTACCATTTCCTCATGACAGTGTAGGCCCCAACTGTACTAACAAAACTTTGCCTTATTCCACAGGGAGAAGGTATGTTGTGGTCTCATCTTCCGAGGGGACTGTGGCGAGGTGCTCATTGACCCTCGGTTCTTCCACCCGTGCTCGTGCCGCATGAAGGCGTTGGAGCTTTCCCCAGCCCCCACACCTGCCTCCACTCCCAGGGCCTCATCATCTGATGGTGGCAGCAATTACTATGATGATGAGATCCTGGAAATGATGTCTGAGGCCAACATGAATGAGGATGAGGACTACCAGGACTCGGACTCCCTGGATGACCGGCTCGACTACTACTCCTCCGTGGGTGGATCTCCCTCTGGTCCCCTCATGCCCCACTTGACAACGGGACTTGCAAGTTAACTATAGTGTTTATTAGCTGGCAAAATTATGACTAACTACCTATTTAATTATTGGTAGATGTGTACCTTTTTTATTACTATTATTTAGATAAAACATTTTAAGAGGAAAAAATTTCCATGATCAATATTAGTGTTCTGAAATTTTTATTTATTACCCATGGGTCCAAGATTTGTATTTTTCAGGGTTGATATGAAATTTTTTTAAATAGGAAACAAAAAAAATGTATGTTTGGCACAGAGCTAGGCTGCAGCCCCTCTCATCTTTTTAAGTCTTGTTATGACAATCTGTTTCATGGCAATACTCGTCTTGCTGCACCAATCAAGCCGTCCACCTCTGCAAGCAGTTTACCAGTTGTCCACATTGAAAACTGAATCAGTTAGTACATTCATACAAAACTTTTATATTACTATTTTTACCTGTAAAAGATTTTATATATATCAGATTTAGAAAACTTGATCCTGTACTGCATTCAGCTTTCATCATGTGAACACTCAGTGCAACACATTCAATGGATGTCAAATCCTAGCTCAGTCTATGGAAAATGAAGCCTTGAAGCAAATCCCATGCAAGCTTTAAAATAAACTGAACAGTGTATGGGTTGTGAGAGGTGTCGTTACCGGTGCTGTGGGTGGTGGTGGTGCTGCTGCTGCTACTGCTGCTGGCAACGGCAGGTGCGGCAGGACGGTTCTAGGATCTCCATATCAGGGAGTGGGCTCGGCTGCCTCTTGTCCTCAGGTCACAGGGCTCATGTGCTCAGTCCACCAGTCACTGGCTCCTCTCTTGTCTTGTCAACATAACTCTCCCCCTCAAATAGAGGATTTGGCATCCTTTATTTTTCTTACCACCTTGAGTACTGCCATCACCGTGAGAGCTAGTGGGAGTGGTAGTTACTCTCCTACATGTAAAAATCTTGTGATATGAATGTTTCCAGCACAAGTACCTTAGCAGCTGTGTTAATGGTGTGGCTGGACTGCACTCAGGAAGGTCACCTCCTGTTGGTCTATGTGGCACAGGCTGCTGCTGTGCCGGTCTGCTTGAGGCCTTTTTCACATACAGAGTTAATAGACATTTATCAAGGTGTGGAATTTGTACATTTTTGGCATACATAAAATGTAGTGTAAAGCTGTGTATTAGCAACTTTGGAATTATTTCTAATATAAAGCCCTTGTGATGCCTCCCTCAACCTTGGCTGCATGCTGAGCCTCTCTCTTCCCAACCCCCTTTTAAAAGGCCAGGGCAGTACAAAATCTATCTTTGTTTTGTTAATAAATAGATGTTTTGTTGAATTTCTACTAAGTAGAGATTCCATTTTTAATACATAATGCATAAAATGAAATATTTTTAGGTAATTAAATATTCATATTTTTAATAATTTTTCATATATGCATAATGTGTTGTGCTCAACATTTTTTCCACAATATTTTTTTTTCTAATGTGGAGCCAGATGACTGTGTAACCGACTTGCCTGCCATATTGCAAATTCAGATGAATTAATCCCAAACCTGAGTCTAGTCTTCAAACATTTTTAATGTTAAGAACTTGATAAAAAACAGAAAATATAAAAAAAAATCGAACAGAAGGCCCTCAGTATTACAAGGTACAAGTTAGTTTCTTTTCTATTGCCACAGTATGCGCTTGTTAGCACACATGAGCGGTGCTGTCCTGATGCTCGCTGCAATATGAATCTCTGGCATCCTGGACAGTAACTAGGAGGTAAATGGGCAAGGTATCCCCAGGTGACACAAGTTTACCAGGAAGGCAACTGTGCCATGTACCGAGCTGGTGCAGGCACTTGTGTCTGCCTGGGGAAACTTTCTAGGAATCAATGCAAAAGTGAAACATCGCTCAGTGCAGGATTGGAATAGACTTACAGCTCTCATTTATCAAAGTTCTCGGTGATCCAGGTTGTATGTTGTTGATTTTTTCTGAGGGAACAGCCTCTTTATTTCAGTTATGTATATACTAAATTATTATAAATTATCATAATTATGTACATAAATTATAGCATTATTTTATTGTTGTACTGACATTTAAAAACTTTTGTGGCTGTTAATTTGATATTGTTTTCGAGAGTAATGAGCTATCGTGAAGGGTTCCAGTGTACTGCACAGAGTCTTGAAAACATTTTTTAGCTCTTAAGAGCCAAAACTCTCCCAAAGACTGTGATTATTTTCAATATGAAGAATGTTTTAAGATAAAGTGACATTAGAGGCATGTTTTCTATAAAAATGCAATCTGGAAAAAAAAAATTTATACATGCATTGCATTCCAAAGATTGTTAAGTGTATAAATACTATTACTATCCCTTGAGAATATTTCCATTAGACATGGACCTGACACTTATTTTATGTGGTGTCATTGACCATTGCATTTCTGATTTATGATAATTATTATTTATTTTCTAATTTAATTCAGGTATACTACTTAAGTGGGTAAATTGCAATGTGACGGACTTGAGTCACATAGCAGATGCCTCTGACAAAGGGCAGGCATTGCCCCCACCGCTCAAACTGACCACATGATCTACATCAAAACACTTGTTACTGTGCCCTTGTTATTTTCTGCAGCTGTTAGCAACTTACTGCTTTTGTACTTTAGTAACATAAACTGTAATGAGTGTGGCTCACATTACGTGCCCCAGTCAAGATAAGGTAAGTGAGATGGGCCAGACTCAGAGGCTGCGGTGTGGTCAGCATGAGGGGTGGGAGTCAGCCTCTGTCGTGGCGTTGGCACAAATGAGTCTGCAACTGTACAAAGTGCTGTAATTCATGTGACAGTGCTCTTTGTTACCAATACTCCTTCACAATACATTTGTTTTAAAATGTGTGTGAATAAATGGTCTTCAAAATGTGATATATGTATATCTGGGAATGTGTAACATGGATTTATATATATTGCTAAATTAAAAACAATTTTCATACATGGAAACAAGATGCCTCACACATACACTTCTTTAATTTACACTGACTGATATTTATATATGTATATCAAATTGCTATATTAGGTTGTATTTAAAGTAATATATTAAAATAAAGACCTGTACTTGGACTAGAGCACTTTCTAGGGGTAACAGCTGCAGCAAGTTTCCTACTACATCTCATAAGTACCTGGGAGGAGTCAGGGCGATCACTGTAGTTGATATTTGTAAAATGAATGGCTGCAGTTGGGAGTGGTATGAGTGTATCCAGGGTAACCTGTTTGCTCATTCAATCAGGTGTCACTGTTGTAGCTCATGTGATAACCAGAACTCGGAGCTGTGAATTTTTCGCTTTTATTGTCGCCCGGATCCTCGTGGGTGTGTATGGGTGGTCAGAGGACAGTCAGAGAACAGGTTCTCTCCTTTGTTAACAGTTGTTTTGTATAATGACAAAAAAGATCCACATATAAGCTTGTTTATTTATAAGCTTAAGTGTGTCCATTTCTCTGTTCACTTATTTAATGTTCTGTAGTTGTGAACGTAGTTATCCTTTGAAAGTTCAGTACAATAAAGTATTGTCTATTATGATTGATTGTTATATTCTTCTAAAATTTTGGGTTGATAAGTTTAGTGATGGTTTTGTTTTGGCAGTCCCATGCATAATAACATAATACAAGCATGGGTTCATGTTAAGTATTAAGATTTTTGGTGCTTACATGCTAGGCAACCATATCCAGTTCCCCTCAATTTTCAAGCCCATAGCAGCTGTGAAGGGGCTTTGGGACCTGATGCAGTTATGCCTCAGACTTCAATCTCTAGTTCAAACTATTTTTACTTGGCCTTTTCTTTTTTCTAACTTTCCCAACTGATCACTTGTACTGGTACTGTTCTCATATCCCATGATATCTGCCCAGTGGGTGTCAGTTGACCCGACTTCTTAACCATTTTTAGCTGATTGCAGATCACCACGATATTGTTCATGTCTCCTACTTTACCATTAACCCTTGTGGCCGCCGTAGGACAAGATCTTCCAGACGGTGTATACATAGGTGGAGCCTTCTGTAAGGTTAAACTTGCATTCATCCCCCCTGCCATCAGTGCCAAAACTGCTGAAGATTCGGACATCCAGCAAAATACTATAGATCCATCGCACCTTATCCTCTCTGTGCCTTACCTGGCCATACCCATACAAACTACCCCTCAAAACTCATTTATGCAAACTGCACTCAAGAACATAATGTCTTATTCCAAGGCTATCCATCTACAAATTGGAAACTGAGGTTGCTGCCCTCCATTTCAAACATGGCATAACACAAAGGAGTTTGACAAGAAGCCAATTTGAATGACTTCCAACAGATTCCTCTCTCTCAGCTCATTCCTCTAACTCCACGGACCACAGTAGACAACTACCTTTCCAACTAATACATCCCATCCTCCATCCTCCACTCATACATCTTCCTCTCCCACTCCTGTTTCTTCATCTAGCACAAAAACCTCTTCCACGGCTATTATCCTCTCTACATCCCCATCTCTTGCTTCTTCCCTTTCCACTTATATCACCCCTCCTGTAGTCCCTAAAGTGCCTATGATTAATAAAGTTTCTTTACTAAATCCTGACACCCTGATTTCTACTCCAACTTCAATCCTTCCACATCGTATTCGTACACAAAACAGTAAGCATCACACAAGCCCTTCCCCTCCAAAACCATCTACTAATCCTACTACATCCTTAATCAGAAAGAAAAAAAAACTACTTCTATGCAACCTCTTGTTAAGAAAACTTTTACTCCTACTGTCTTCTCACCTTGTGCTAGACCATCTCTGACATTGAAGCCTTTATAAATTGATGTATCTCCCTTTCCCATCATCAATCTCATCACATTCAACTCCAATAACTCTGTATTCCAGCAGGAGTTGATCCCCCACTTTCCTACTCCCTCCTCTACTCCTACACCTACACCATATTCCCCCCCTCACCCTTTTCCCCTCCTTTCCCTCCCACCCCTTCAGCTACATCTACAAAATCTTTTCCTGATTACCTTTACCTTTACGTTTGGTTACTTACAGCAAAGGGAAAGTGACTGCTTGGCGCTTGCTCTCCCCGGATAAATGCCCAATAGAGTTAGGCATAGCTAGATAACCCCAAGAGACTAAATATAGCCAGCTGAATCATTAATCTTCCCAACAACTTTTTACTGAAGACGAAGAAAACCTACATAGTAATAATAAAAGATTAGAAAGAAAAAGGGTAATTCTGTAGAACAAATGCTCCAAACAGATCTGCATATTTTAGTACTGCACAGGATCCATAACTGAAAAATTTGTGAAGGTATCAGTGTGTGGTCAAATTTTAAAAACCCACTGAAATTATATTTAGATAATAGAACTATTTTATTTAAGATTAACCCAACTGAACCTTATGTAATCTGACCTAAACAACCATAGTATATCGTAACGTAAAGCTATGATAGGTGATGTCACGTTATAAAAAGAAATTCGGTGGTTATTTCCAAATAAAGCAGTCGGGATGTGAGACCTTGTCTTCGAACAATGATGTCCCACTATCTAGAATTATCGTGAGTTTCGTGAAGTTCAGTGGCTAACGACTCCATCTGTCACTCCATAAGGGGTGGATTTGAACCCTGCTCAGGTCGTTAAGGATTTTTTACTAACAAGGAGCGATTACTGTCCCCTTTGAGCAAGGGAATAGGAGTGTGTGACTGTGAGATCTCAGCCTTAATCATAGAACCGTGTTTATGAGCTCTGATCTCTTTCAAATAGGGTAATGGGCTAATGGCTGACCATCATGACTGGTAGTTATGCTCATGATCCTCCAGACCGTGGTGATTTACACAAAGTTTGAAATCTTCACATATGTTTAGCATAATATGGATGTATGTTCAATACTAAAACATTATACAGATCGATTCTGAGTTGTAGTAATGCAGATTTACCGAAAAAGGGAAGGATTACTTTATGAATTTAGGAAAACGAGAAAAAATATATATAACTACACTCTGACAAGAAACATCAGGGAAACACCGTTGAGAAGGCGCAATGTGTCTTGTTGTTTCACCTGACCTGTTTATCATTATCTATTCAAAGTTCATTGCATTTGATGAAACATATTTTTATGGAACAAATTACTTTTTCGTAATGTAAATACATTCCGAGTACGTTGTAAATACATATCTTGCATAACTTAGCCAAGTCGAAGCCAAAGTCGGAGTGCGAGCAGTGAGACGGAACATCAACATATATTCACAACAAACAAGGCCATAAAGGACGACAGAGTGTATAGGATCCACCCAGGAATCCTCGTAGCCCTAAACAACAACAACAACATAAAGGACGAAACTACGGAAAGTAACATAAATTGAGAGGAAGGAAGGAAAACAAACACTAAGGAAGGTCAAAGAGTGCAGTTATAAAGTCAAGTCTTCCCATCCATCAGAGCAAGGAAGATATTTCAGCAGCAGTACTTCCTGAAGGTGATACCATGGCCCTAGTGGCGTATAGTGACGATAGTGACTTGGGCACTGACTCGGAAGATGGGGACGAGGTTCTTGAGGGCGCGGCTCAGATGACAAGTCGAGGAGAAGCATCAGTAGAGTCTCTTACGAGGGTGTCTCCATCAAAACTAGAGACCGGTGTGGACAGTATCGAGGACGAGGATGAAGACTATTCGAAAAGTGAAAAATCCTTCAAAATCCCGTCCTTATTTTCCTCCGTTCCCGCTGCTGTACCTGTATCGAGCATACTGGGGGTAGGGGAGGAAGAGGAGGATGAAGTAGTGGATGTGCCAACAGTAGAAACATGGAAAGTTACTCAGGAACTGAAGAAACAGAACAACAATGTGGTGGGGGAACCGCAGCCAGGAGCCCAGCCTGTCTCAACACACAAGAAGGAGAGGAAAAAAGTGAAGATCTTGTTGCCATCATTGTCAGAAGTGAGTTGTTTATTCGGTGCATATGAGCCTTGGTAAAGTGGTCAATTTACTGAAAGTTTTAAAAAATGGTTAAATTATGTAAAAATGCACCCCGCAATTTTCAGGTCGAAACTAGTTTTTATTTCCGAAGAGCTTAAGTCAGTTGTACCGCGTTGTCATCCGCTATTTATTATTTACCTGGTAAAGCATCTTTCAAGTTATGTTAGGTTGATTATGTTATGTTAGGTACGGTTTTGTTCAGTTAGATAAGCTTTTTACCCAAAAGTTAGGCAACTGCTGTATCCATAAGGGAGCACTATAAGGATACAGCACTCGTTAGGTTATGTTAGGTTTGGTTAGGTTCAGCTATATAAGCTTTTTATATTTTATTACCCAAAAGTTAGGCATGTCGGCCGCCGTACCTGTAAGCACTACCTTTTATTTTTGATAGTTTTTGATATGTTTTAATTTACCTGATAGTTTCTCTGCAATATGGTAGGTGGGGGGCGGAGGGGTGTAGGGGACGTCACCTCAGCAAGTCGTTCACCAGGGAAAACATTATCAGATTAATTCATAATACATCAAAACCTGTCAGAAAAATAGTTTCATCGGTAAATATTCGTAAGATGACCCACTCAATATCTCCTTACCTTTATAATGCACTGCAAATTCAACCTTAGATACTTGTTCAAATCACCCCAAACAGTTATGCTGCTGAATTACAGAAAAAAATAAGATTTTTTTTCTTTTTTTTTAGGTTAAGTTAGGTTTCGTTAGGTTTGGTTGGGTTAGTTTTGGTTAGGCTTATTTAACTGACCCAGAGAAAAGAACGCTTGTTTGGTCCCAATAGGTTCAATAAGTTACGCTCATTACAATAGGAGTTAACAAATCAAATTGGTATCTCAATACCATCGACGCTAGTTTCAATACTATAAGACACTATTTGACTGATATTATTGTTATAGTGTGCAAAAAACCATGTACAGTAGTCTCTTATGTGCGGGGCTTATGTAACATACACACCAGCATATATATAAAAAAGAAATTGCGAATAATTGCTTCACACTTCAAAATGCCCCATTTCCATGTATAATGCATCGTTGCAGAAGGAATTGTAACTGTTTAGACACAGATTAAGCCGAGATGTATATTTATGAGCAAACCACACATCTGACTTGACCCAGCCATCATTTCAAAGCTAGTAGGACATATGAAGGGGAAGGAGGTGGGTAAGGGTAGTGTTACACAGTAGTGATTTTCCCAGGTTTTGATTTATTGTTTATTCACATTGATAAAGGTACGTTAATGAATGTTATGTACTATCGCCTAAAGTACTGACTCCCTATCACTTTATACTAGGAACTGTGTTTTAGAGGTGGCAGAATTACATCTGGCGATTGTTGATCCTCTCGACTAGATAAGAGGGGTGGTAAATTTTTTTTCTCTCTCTCTCTCTCTCTTTGGAATAACATAAACAATTCATACCATTTAAGATTTCTGGACAGTTTAGAATGTGCCTCAGTAATAATAACCAACCATCTTTTAAACAAACCCGACCCAAAATTGTTGATTTACCATTGTAATCACTTTCACAAGTTTAATGGTTCCTGAGTTTCATGCAAGTCCTCCTAAACAGGAAAACTATCTGCTGTATTGCTACATATTTTGGGCATCTTGATTGCATTATATTGCAAAAAAAAATTGCATATTGATATGGGTTCCTAGAACTGCTCTCAGGCTAAAGTACTGATTTCTGCTGCTTCAGTTTGCAGATGATGATGATGATGAGGAGGAAAGGAAAGAGCCTCCAAAGAAGAAGCTGAATCCATCTAGCAGTGGCAGTGGCCTCTTTTCAGTATTACCAGAGCCCAAACATCTGTCTGTCAAGGATGCTGGCCGTTCCTTGGTACCTCATATTCTCACCAAGCGGCCATCACAACCCCAGAAACCCAAGAGAAAGGTTCCAAAAGCAGCAGTAGCAATTCCAGTAGCAACAGGAGCAGCTGGTTATGTTTCTGATGAAGATGATGAGGCTCCAACAGGAGTCTTAGACTTTTTTTCCTTGTCAGAGCCATCTGCTGTTGACCATGTCAGGACAGCTGGAGGATTGGCTACTAATCAGGTTTCAGCTTCTGCTGCACCTACTGTTGAACCCACAAGGGAGGTGGCGAGGGTTCCATGCAGTCAGTCTGAGGAGCCTCCACCTGTCTTGGAGCAGCAGTATCAACATTATGAAGAGGAAGGTCCTAGCAACGTGGTGCCAGATCACTCCCAAGAAGCAGCAGCAACAACAGCAGTAGGAGGCATTGATGAGGCTACCATGTTACGACTGGCTGGCAAGCGTGGCCGGGCTGAACCCATCAACTTCATTGATGTGAATGCAGATGATGCACTACTGACAAGGCAGGAGTGGATGACAAAGGCTTTGAGTGAAGAGAAGCCTCTACATGGTTTTAGCAGGAAACGTGAGGGACTGCCCACCCAGAAACAGAAACAGAAGCACCAGATCACCTACTTAGCACACCAGGCCAAAGAACGGGAGCTAGACCTGAAGAACTCTTGGGCACAGAATAAAATGACTAAGATGCAGTCTCAGGCAAAATATGGTTTTTAGAATCCCTCCTCCTTTCCGCGTCTTTGAACCATAGGGGATCTAAAAAGTTCACTGTGCTTCTTAATCAGATGAACAGAGGCCAATGGAGGCAAGTCAGCTCTAGGATATAGACCAAAGCACATTGTATGTGCTGCAGGACCATGAAATTTCTATAGGATAGAAACCTGAATATAAGGTCTCGGTCTTCATGCCATGGGAAGTGATCTCTTTGTCCTTTTCTGGAACAGTCTCAGCTTGAGAACTATGAAAGGTTCTCATAGAACATTAAAAAGAAAAGAAAAAATAAATCAAGGTGAATAGAAAATACCGATATTAAGGACTCAGAGCAGGTGGGATTCCATCCCATCTGCCCTAAACGAGCTAACACTCAGAAACTTATTTTTTAAGGTTGATTGTGAGTATTGCATTTTAAAAAAATGGTAAGTACAAAGAATGTTCTGGTGAATATATTGTCTAGCTTTTGTGTAACCTTATTGTTATTTAGAAGCATACCTTTTTTTGGATGACACATGTACATATTTCATTGTATATTTCTTACCTAACAGTGACGATCTGTAAACAGTTAGAATACGTACTTTAAACCATCATATAATGCTTAAAGTTATAATACTAAACAAAATGAATTATTGGTAATACTTTGTCCATCCTTTTCTTTTTCTGACTTTTGTTACCAAGAGAATGTGGGACAAGATCAGGGTCTATATTTTTAAAGATTCCCAATATCTAAGAATTCACAAGTTAAACAAATTATGAATTCATTGCTTGAATAAATATTTTCAAGAAAACTAATACAATAATTATTTCAGGTGGAACCTCATAGCATTAGTTACCTACCTGAGGCTACCTCTCTCAATAGGAAATACAGCGCACAATTAAACATTTACCTAATTTTTCTCCCCGTTCCCTGCAATACATCTTTGCCTGTTGCTCCAAACTGTCACTATAGCAACACAGTTGCCTTCACATCCTACACAGGTAGCAGACAAAGCACTGTATAACTTTACAAGGTTTATTTGTCATCTCACAGAAGAACATCCTTTGAACAGCTTCACTTCAAACAATGTGTAAAAGCAAACCAAACCAGATAAAAGTCAGTTTGTAAACATAGAACAGTTAGTCATTCATTCGTGAAGACTTAGTGGCCACAGCTGCCTGCATTGTAAACACGTTTTATCTTAAAAGTTGTTTCTCAAGTGTCAGTAGTTAGCCACGTGGGTGCATTTCGTTACTTGTATACTCGCTTGATATCCCCGTGACCCTTGGCCATAAAGGGACGCAGCCTCGGAGACTTGACACGCACGCAGTTTCTGGCTACTCTAGCAATGGGGGCGCGACGTTGGCAGGGGTCAAGATAGCAGGCTCTGGCATGACGCAGTACCCGCGCCAGCAAGTCCAGGTCACCCTCGCTCGGGCCTGCCAAGTAGTCGCAGTAGTAGTTGGAGCTGCTCGGGAGCTCGAGGCAACAGTGCAGATGCTCCGGATGAACGGTGAAAAGACCATTGATACCCTCCCGCTTGATGCCTACCCGTTCTGCCAGGGTTCCCGTCACATGCACATCGTCTATCCAGAAGTAGGGCCATTTGGACGACTCTTGGACTATGGCAAGGACGGCATCAGTGGTGATGGCGTATGCCCAACCGGATATGAAGGGCACATAGAACTTGTCTGGGAAGACTGTTTCACTGACGTACCATTTACTGTCTTTGTTCCGCACAGGACGGGCCTCCACCTGCAGGAGGCCTATGATCAGGTTCTGCCGCTCCATGTATCTGCTCCTCAACCTGTCACGGAATTGGTATATGTCGACAGCGATGTCCCCGTCCATCTTGATAATGAACTTTGTCTGCGGGCAGTAGTGTGCTGCCCACTGCAACCCCATCACGTGCTTGTAGGTAAGGTTATGATAATGCTCCTTGAAATTGCCCTGCACAATGTCACGATGCTCCAGATTCTCCTCCTCGATGCTCCACTGTGGTGTTTTGCTATACTTTGGTTGGTCTTCCCACTCGGCGCGGGCCAGGAGGAACACCCTGCGCATACCCAGCTCCTCCAAATCCTCGGGAGGCATGCTTTTCCTCATCACGTCCCTCTCCTCACGCCTTGCAGGGTGTGTATGCACGATAATGACTAGGAACACAGCAGCTGTACCACACACGTCGTTGTTGATCACGTAGGAGAAGTGCAGCAGGTCGAGGAGTGTTATGTGGGAAGGATATAGTGGGCTGACGTTGAGGGGCGGAGGTGCGTGGACTCTGCCTGCAGTTTGCAGGTCCCGCCACATCCCAACAAACAGAATTGCCGCAATTACCAGGCATGCCAGTAGCAAGGTCTTGCGGGTCACCCACCACCCCAATGTCTTGCTCATCATTAACCGCTGTCTGTCTTTCGGTCGCCACCACCGTTGAACACTAGTCACTCTTCCATAACATGTTTATCTCGCTTTACTAAGTCCTGACGTCTCATTAGAATCAACAAGTCATGCAAGTGCTATTTTGTTTTCCACTGATGTAATGAACAACTTATTTTCAAAGCGTTTCACTTTAACACTGTAAAAATATTATCAACCTATATGGAATATATTAACACGAGCAAGCTTGATATGCTAGGTCAGCTTCCTTCCTTGAAGGGCGGCACCATGGCCGAAACGAAAGTGAGAGTGGCAATATTATGTAGCATATCCCGCAGTTCCAATACCAACTACCCTTCTCGTCCCTCGTGGAGTGATGCAGCGCTATCAATACCTAAGGTGTCTTATCAAGCAACCAAAGGGGTTGGAAGAGAAGAGACAGAGAAAGTTAGTGAAGCACTACTATCCACAGGTGTTCACTGACTACTGACTGAGCCTCTCGTCGCCAGGTAACCCCTACGATGCACAATCCCCCCACCAAAGAAAACGGGCCCTCAAAGTCGCTCAGTTTATGACTGACTAAATATTTCTTGGATGGGAAGCTCAAATACATTACCTACGTATACTGGATACCGGCAACTTAATCACTACCGTGCCAGCCCCAACCATCCACCACAGGCACTAGGAAACTAAAATACCGCTTTCTGTTCTTTGCAGGCATAACGCTAATTTGCCAGAAAAGTTTAAAGATAATGTGAGTGCGAGTGTGAAAGGAGGTTGAGTGAGTGACAATAATGCTCCCTTTCAACTTGCTGCAGTGACCACTTCGAACTGTTACTTTGACATCCATCCACCTCACGGGCAATCGGTAAAAGTGTTACATCTCATAGAAGCATGTTATTTATAACACACACACACACATTGTGATTTATAGCAGTTAATGCTATTATCCAAAATATTCAGTCAGTGTATATATACTACTCTTAGAAACTTACTTATCTTGTTAATTCATTAAGAAAAATTTTGTCTACTTCTCTTTCCTTTCCTTTCTTACCCGTCGCCTCTCTGTCTGTTATCTTTGGGTATATTTCTGTTCCCCTCCCCACCCTTCTCTTTTTTTTTCTCTCTCTCTCTCTCTCTCTCTCTCTCTCTCTCCTCTCTCTCTCTCTCTCTCTCTCTCTCTCTCTCTCTCTCTCTCTCTCTCTCTCTCTCTCTCTCTCTCTCCTCTCTCTCTCTCTCTCTCTCTCTCTCTCTCTCTCTCTCTCTCTCTCTCTCTCTCTCTCTCTCTCTCTCTCTCTCTCTCTCTCTCTCTCTCTCTCCTCTCTCTCTCTCTCTCTCTCTCTCTCTCCTCTCTCTCTCTCTCTCTCTCTCTCTCTCTCTCTCTCTCTCTCTCTCTCTCTCTCTCTCTCTCTCTCTCTCTCTCTCTCTCTCTCTCCTCTCTCTCTCTCTCTCTCTCTCTCTCTCTCTCTCTCTCTCTCTCCTCTCTCTCTCTCTCTCTCTCTCTCTCTCTCTCTCTCTCTCTCTCTCTCTCTCTCTCTCTCTCCTCTCTCTCTCTCTCTCTCTCTCTCTCTCTCTCTCTCTCTCTCTCTCTCTCTCTCTCTCTCTCTCTCTCTCTCCTCTCTCTCTCTCTCTCTCTCTCTCTCTCTCTCTCTCTCTCTCCTCTCTCTCTCTCTCTCTCTCTCTCTCTCTCTCTCTCTCTCTCTCTCTCCTCTCTCTCTCTCTCTCTCTCTCTCTCTCTCTCTCCTCTCTCTCTCTCTCTCTCTCTCTCTCTCTCTCTCTCTCTCTCTCTCTCTCTCTCTCTCTCTCTCTCTCTCTCTCTCTCTCTCTCTCTCTCTCTCTCTCTCTCTCTCTCTCTCTCTCTCTCTCTCTCTCTCTCTCTCTCTCTCTCTCTCTCTCTCTCTCAATAGACTCCATTGCGGAAAAGCTGCACATCCCTCTCACTAACTTTCCATAGTGCGTTGGCGAGCTTGTAGTTCTGAGCCAGCCACGAGGGAGTGGCTTCCTGTAAGGTTGGATGGACAAGATAACGTGTTAACTGTTTTTATGATTGTTTAGTTCAGGTAGACAGATTAATTAAATCCCGCAAACAATTATTAATTTTTAAGATTTTATGTATTTATTTATTCCTTTATTTATCTATTTTATTATTAATATTATTATTATTGTTCTTATTGTTATTATTATTTTATTATTATTATTATTATTTTTTTGTGTGTGTGTAACCCTTACCTTGCACTCGTCGAAATATTTCCCCGTCACGCCCTCCACCTCCTCCGCCACTGCCAGATAAATAACAGTTTGGGCCCCCAGCTCGCTATCCTATCAGTGTTGGGGAAGGGAAGGGAAACTACTGATAAGTAAAGAAGGAAGAGGTGATATCTCTCTCTCTCTCTCTCTCTCTCTCTCTCTCTCTCTCTCTCTCTCTCTCTCTCTCTCTCTCTCTCTCTCTCACTCTCTCACTCTCTCTCTCTCTCTCTCTCTCTCTCTCTCTCTCTCTCTCTCTCTCTCTCTCTCTCTCTCAATCACTCACCTTGCCGATTAGGCTCAACAAGATGTCACCAATAAGCAAGAAGTACCCTCGCCACCACGTGGACGCATTTTCGTTACGTGCGATGATTTCGGTACTGACGGCTCCCGGGTGAAGCG
>JAPQNM010000018.1:9986022-10034495 GCA_029783475.1 Metacarcinus magister
CAGGAGGAACACCCTGTGCATACCCAGCTCCTCCAAGTCCTCGGGAGGCATGCTTTTTCGCATCACATCCCTCTCCTCACGCCTTGCAGGGTGTGTATGCACGATAATGACTAGGAACACAGCAGCTGTACTGCACACGTCGTTGTTGATCACGAAGAAGTCGAGGGGTCACATGAAATCAAGATATTATCATAGAGCTGTTTATTATGCTTTTCTACGTTCATAATGTTTTACATATAATCAACACTGTAGCTATTATCAAGCCACACATGATCTAGCCAGTACTTTATCAGACAACTTATTGATGCCGCAACGCAAGGAGGCATAGCATTTACCATCTCCAAATACGTGAGCTGCGGCAGGCTTCTGAATTATATATATACACACCCACAGTCACGTTAACAGCGGCAGTACTTGTGTAAGCGCCGCCCACCGTCTGAGGGGACCCGGCTTTGCACTGCAAAGAACACGAAGGTGATGGCAGCATTGGTCGTCCACAGGTGTCGCAGGTTGTCTTCCCAATAACTAAATGAGGCTGCAGGAGTCAGGTGAACACACCTTGGAGGAAGTATAATCTGTCTTCGCAGAAAACGGACCCTGAGAGGACAAACTAAAGATACGTTAACTTACCCTACCTCATTTTGACAAATTATAATAGGTCCATTCATACACAGGTCAGCATTTCTACACTACTTATTTCCACCTCCCTGACTTTTGATTTTTACTTCTGGATATCCTTAAAGGATTGATTGAATTATTGAGTTTGAGGCGCCGCAATAACGAGGTTATAGTGGTGTCCGAAAAGAAAATGAAAACGATTACCTCAACTAGGATACAGGAAAGAATTTTCAAGGGGTACGGTCACGATTATGACATAATGTAATGCTAATATACACATTGCAATATCAGTACTTCTCTCCGGTACTTTTAACATTCCGTGGGTGTCAAGGCATAAAAAAGCATCGCAAAATATAAAGTAGTATAAGAACTGCTTTTTCAACCAACCAGAAGCTCTACCTGGTGTAACAATCTGCAACCACTTCGTGATGGACTAAGACGGCACAACATAATCGAAAGAGAATCTCACAATTATAACACTTCTGTTGTAATAAATATATCAAAGCCATATGGTTTTGACGTGGAAATAACTGATATTAACAACCTTTTTCCCGTATGATATTTCGCTGCTAGATGCCAATTCTTATAATTATGTTGACTTTAAATCTACAATCTAAAAGTAGTGTAGGCTTCAAATTAGTTCAAATGTTCATCGACAGTGGATGATGTACTCTTTATGATTACATAGTTCACCGGCTACTGTCACAAACTCCTCTCGTGTATTCGATTTTATTCCCCTGAGTTTCTCTCGCCTCTTCAGCAGATCAGAAGAACAATTAATACGTAGTTAATTATTATCAAACCACACGTAATGATGATGGAGAGGCTCACCAACAGTTACACACACGACACAAATTACATATTGCGGTGCACATTGGCGAGCTGCTGCCTAGTGATAAAGGCTGACCCGTTTAAACCTAACTTATAAATTGACGATGAAATGCTGCTGCAGTTGTTGTTGTTGTAGTAGTAGTAGTAGTAGTAGTAGTAGTAGTAGTAGTAGTAGTAGTAGTAGTAGTAGTAGTAGTAGTAGTAGTAGTAGTAGTAGTAGTAGTAGTAGTAGTAGTAGTTATAGTAGTTATAGTAGTTATAGTAGTAGTAGTTATAGTAGTAGTAGTAGTAGTAGAAGTAGTAGTATTAGTAGTAGTAATAGTAGTAGTAGTAGTAGTAGTAGTAGTAGTAGTAGTAGTAGTAGTAGTAGTAGTAGTAGTTATAGTAGTAGTAGTAGTAGTAGTAGTAGTAGTAGTAGTAGTAGTAGTAGTAGAAGAAGTACTAGTAGTAGTAGTAGTAGTAGTAGTAGTAGTAGTAGTAGTAGTAGTAGTAGTAGTAGTAGTAGTAGTAGTGGTGGTGATGGTAGTCCGTGATGATTGAGGTGGTGTGTGTTATTAGTGGCGTTGTTATATAGTACGTGTTGGTGCTAGTGGTGGTTATGTGTTATGATGGTTGTTATGGTGGTGGTAGTGCCTTTTATGGTGATGGCGGTGATGAAGCGGGATTTTGATGGTGATGATGGTGGTGTGTTATGATGGCGATGACGGTGGTGGTGGTGGTAGAAGTGCCTTATGATGGTGATGGTGGTGTCGGTGCGTGATTTTGGTGGTGATGGTAGGATCAGCGCATTACTGAATTTCCTCGGTCATGATAGCTTTTCAAAAATTGCAAAACACACACACACCACACACACCACACACACACACACACACACACACCACACACACACCACACACACACCACACACACACACACCACACACACACACACCACACACCACACACACACACACACACACACACACACACACACACACACACAGCGACTGATTCCGTACCATCTAAATTTTTCACAATGATGCGGACTTGAGTGATGGTCAATGAAAAAGGAAAAAAATCCCTTAATGTTTAATTCGTCATTTGATCGACTGGCGTACAAGATTACATAACACGATGAATGATGAAAGAAATTTACAAAATCTGTACTTCAGACATCTTACACATGAAAATATGTAACGTGACCAAAATTGCACATGGAGACTTTAGATTATATGGAGATAGTTATATGACATAGTAGTAATCATAATATATAGATACACACACACACGCAAACACACACACACACACACACACACACACACACACACACACACACACCACACACACACACACACACACACGCACACACCCAAGATTACCATGATACAGTAATTCAAGCAGTGTAGTTATGGTGTATACAGTGACATATCTGACATGTGGCCAGAGTGGTGGAGGTATTAGTGGAACATCAACTATTTCTACCAACAAAGTGAAGTGCAGCAAGGAAGCAGGGGACGTGCGTTGCTGGGGCGGCTTATGTATGTTTTTTTTTTTTTTGCTTCAATTTCTCTCTCGCGCACACACTCTTTCTTGTAGCTTTGTACCTCTACCTATCCAAGTCATTCCGTCCTCCCCACCCTCACTCCTTATACCACCACCACCACCACCTTTAGCAGCGTCAGTCTTCCTCCCAGGTCGGACGGTGTAACACGCATTCCTCCCACACCCTTTACCCTCACATCACACCCAACGACCCAGCTCTACCTCCAACACACCTTCATCTGCTTTCCCAATACAGGTCTTACCTCCACACTCTTACACCCCAACATAGCTCTCCTCGCACTCTCCAAACCACCTTACTCACGAAGCTCACTCCAACGCCATGCTGCTGCCTACGATCCTGGCTATGATGGTGATGCTGGCCAAGATGGTGTACCTGTTTAAAGCAGGCCGCTGCACCTCCACTCGAAGGCTCCGTGGCATGACAGCTATTGTTACAGGGGCGTCGGCAGGTGGGTCCCTTGGTGATTGGCTCGTCTAGGGTTGTTAGTGTGTGTGTGTGTGTGTGTGTGTGTGTGTGTGTGTGTGTGTGTTTCAGTGACTGTGCTCTTCTGTAGTAATGTTGAATAAGAGGGATGCAGGGAAGGAAGCACGCCATGAGATTGATGAAACGAGAAGATTGACTGTGGACCGCGATGACCAAAAGGAAGAACGTGATGCACCGATAATCATAACTATAAAAGAATAAATGTGTGACGAGTGACAACCCTGGGAGGAAAAATGTGACCACCAATAACTAGTGGAGGAAGAATAATGGAACCACCGTCGACTATTGGAAGAAAAACGTGACCACTGTTAACCATTAGAAGAAGAATATGACCACCGATAATGGCAATTTGTTTACTTTTGATATCTTCTACTCATCCATTCCCTCAACTTCAACCTTGAATCACCATCTCCATCATCACAACTCATCAGCTTATCTCGCCGACACACCCACTTTACATCTTCACGCAACATTTCCTCTCCTCTTTCCCTTTCCTTCCAGGCTTGGTGTTTGCTGAGGTGTGATGAATGTTCTCTCTCATTACAGGCATCGGGAAGGAAACAGCGAAGGACCTGGCGAAGCGCGGTGCAAGGGTGATCCTCGCTTGCAGGAATATCAAGAAGGCACAGGCGGTGGCTGGTGAGGCGAGGCACTTCTTGTATTCCTCTTTTGGCTTCACCATTGTGTAGGTGTATGTTTATATTGGGCATGGTGGTTGCACACTGGAGGGGCCACGTTGTTTTCTGCACTACAGTGGAGGATGTGGAGTAGTGGATAGCGTGAACAACTCGCTACGGATACAAGGGAGCCGATCTGTGTGCAGGGTAGACGTGACAGCTTTTTTCCTCTCATTTTTGTTTCCATTCTGATGTCAAAAAATACTGAGATGTCCTATGCAGGTCACATATGAGAACATCGTCAGTAGTAAAATTATGCATCCATCATAGTTATACTTTTCACCAATGAAACCAATGAAAACCAAATGAAACCAATAACCGCTGCAGGTGTTATAGCCTATGCTAGAGTAGGATAGTTAGAAAGTTACTTACTACTAGTCAGACCAGCCATACACCTCGGGTGGCGAGTGTAAATAGTCGGGAATTACCCTTTTACAGGCCTGCCACGTGTCTTTTAATCCGCATTGTAGAAATGTTTCAATATAAGTAAAACCATGGCAGACATGATCAGGAAATATGCATACACGTTTATTCATAGTATTATAATGTATGTAGAAACAGTAAACTTATAATGGATAAGATATATATAAACATATAAAGAAACGTGGCATACATATTTTACAGTGGTGCTAATAAAAAGCAGTACCTATTAATGAACTTCCCTTTCGTTTTGGGATGGATAAGCAGTTTAACAATTGTATTTAGATGATATCGTGAAGGAAAGTACGATAAAATAAGCTGAAATAAGTAAGAAAGAAAAATACATTGAAAATACATTGAAATCCTAGTTGTGGAAATACTCCCAGACACGCTCGCGGCCTTGACCTGACCATCAGTGTGTGTGTGAGTCCGCACCCGGATGTTGCCAGATGCCTCTTGTAAATTTTTTTAAATACGAAATTGATTTGAGTTTGCGCTCGTTGTTTTCTATCGTGCCTCCGAAGGGGGCACACGGGCTAACAAAAAGAGCCCGTCGCAGTTGACGTAAATGTGTGGTGGTGGCGGACTCTGGTCAGTCTACACCAACACCAAAGCAGTTTCTGGAGTGTGTGTGTGTGGTCGCAGTGCCCCCAAGTTAGGGGACACACGGCGCAACACAACACACACCCACGATGGTCACACCCTGACCAAGGCCTTAGGTCGGTCTGACTATATATGCTCAGTCAATCATCGTTCCCGCTAACAAGGAAAGATTGTGTGAATTAACCCACAAGTCAGCAACGAGTCTCTTCTTTGCCGAAACTCAATATATAAGAAGGAAGAGGGATTACATGCATAGTTAACTGAATTATAAAACGACATAAGAATAAAAAAAAAGGAAAAAAGGAAAGCCGAGAGATTAAACGTCTTGTACGTGCCTTGCTTGATGAAAAAGCGATTCCAGTTCATTATTAATAGCTTAGAGAAAACTAATCTGATTGGTATTCGCTGGGCGGAGAGGGGACACTTCATCTGAAGATTTCATATAATACCAGCCAGTGATATTTACGTTGTTAGTAGACAGACAGACGAACAGAAATATATGGTAAGACAAATTGATAGATAAATAGATAGCCTACTACAATTAATTTAAAGCCTATTCAAGATTCAATGCACCTTAGAAATAAATATATAATAATTATGGAGACTCGTGCCTGAATGTGTTTTTGTGATTTTATTTGTGTGCTTGTGTATTTGTGTGTGTTTGTATGTATTTGTGTGTTCGCATGTATTTGTGGGTGTGCCGTGTCCAACACCTTCCTTTTCCTCCCACGTAGACAACATCATCTCAGAGACAGGCAACAAGGAGGTGGTGGTGCGTCTGCTGGACACCTCTGATCTCGCCTCCGTTAGACGCTTCGCTAAGGAAGTGCTGCTGACGGAGGGCGCCATCCACATCCTGGTGAGTCCTCCCTCTCTTCCTTCTCCAGATTCATCCACTCACCATTCCTTCTTAAAACACATTCTTAAACCCCTCTACTATATCACTTCCCCTTCTGTCCATCCATCCTTCTCCATCCTTCCCACTGAGGGCACCATTGACAGATTAGTGGATCCTTTCTCTCTTCCCCTTCACATTCGTCCACTGACCACCCCTCCTACCACACGTTCCTCTTTTCCACCACACTGTGAGTACCCTTTCCCCTTCTCCACACCTCGTCCTCTTTGTCACACTACTACAGCTGTCCCCCTTTCCCTCCCATTCCTTCACTGGACATTCTCCTTCTCCCGCACACTAATCCTCCCTCTCTTCTCACATACTCATCTCTCCCTTACCTCGACTTTAACTCCCCACTTCTTCTGCCCACACACTTCCCTCTCTTCTTCCTCTCATTCCTATACATGCACCCAAACACATGCTCTCCCCTTTTCCCGTACATTTTCTTTGTTTCATAATAATTTTCATCCTTACCACAATGTTACACGCTCCCTCTCCCCTCTCCTCACACCTCCACAATCTTTTCACTTCCCCTTCAGACACTCAAAGACACTCTGTTTTTCTACACTCACAAACATTCCTCGCACTAGATACCTTCACATGTCCTATCCTCGCCATCCCGCCTTCTCATGCATCCTTTCCGTCCTTCAGGTGAATAACGCGGGCATCCCCGGGAAACAGGTACGCGAGGTGACACGTGACGGCCTCGAGCTCACCATGGCCACCAACCACTACGGTCACTTCCTGCTGACTAACCTGCTTCTCAGTGAGTGTTTCATGCCCGAACACCTCGCCCACAGCCACGACTTCACTCCCTTTCCACCTCCTTCTCCTCCTCCTCCTCCTCCTCCTCCTCCTCCTACTACTACTACTACTACTACTACTACTACTACTACTACTACTACTACTACTACTACTACTACTACTACTGTTACTACTACTACTACTACTACTACTACTGTCTACTGCTGCTACTACTATTGTTCTTCTTTGGTCTCTACTTCTTCCGAATCTTACACTGAATCGCTTAAAAATTAGTGTCTCAAATTGAGGGATGGATGGAATTTCATATCACTATCAGCTGGTCTCGTTCACATTCCCTCGTGTTTTCCTTTTTCTTTTTGTAGTTGTAAACCTCTTCTCCCTCACTCCCTCTATTTTTCCCATTCCTTCACATCCAATTAATAATGACCTGATTTCTCATTGAATTAGAAGGCCTGTAGAATATCATAGTTTTCCCGTTGAATCAAGTAGAGGCCTCCTGCCACCTGCCACCCTCAAGTTCCTGCTACGCTTTTCCCTCAGAGCGCCTCAAGGAGAGCGCACCCAGTCGCATCATCAATGTGTCCTCAATCGCCCACTTCTTTACGTGGCAGCCCGATTTGAAGGATCTCAACTTCGAGAAGAGGAGCTACGGAACCCTGGCGGCATATGCACAGAGCAAACTGTGTAACATTCTCTTCTCTCTCGAGCTGGCCGACAAACTGCAAGGCTCAGGTGAGAACAAATGCCTGCACCTGCTTTTCTGTTCCTTGGTGAGTGAATACTCGTGTCTTGCACTATAGTCAGACAGAGCTTAGGCTGCTGGTGGCGAGCGGAAAGAGTCGGGAATTACCCTTTTACAGGCCTGCCACGTGTCTTTTAATCCGCATTGTAGAAATGTTTCAATATAAGTAAAACCATGGCAGACATGATCAGGAAATATGCATACACGTTTATTCATAGTATTATAATGTATGTAGAAACAGTAAACTTATAATGGATAAGATATATATAAACATATAAAGAAACGTGGCATACATATTTTACAGTGGTGCTAATAAAAAGCAGTACCTATTAATGAACTTCCCTTTCGTTTTGGGATGGATAAGCAGTTTAACAATTGTATTTAGATGATATCGTGAAGGAAAGTAAGATTAAATAAGCTGAAATAAGTAAGAAAAAAAAATACATTGAAATCCTAGTTGTGGAAATACTCCAAGACACGCTCTCGGCCTTGACCTGACCTCACCATATGACCTTCCCACCTGCAGACTATATGGTCAGTCTCACTTATAGTTAAGTTAAGTTAAAGGCTACGTCTCGAAAAGAAACACATTTAAGATTGCCGATCTAAAGCCACTTATACAAGACTCCTTACAACAGGTTACACAGGAAAACTGGACAAATGCTGTCAAGCACGCACAAAAACTGCAGTCAGATGATACAGCGAGAGATGGCGTGATTGACAAATTAATCGATTCTTTCGTCATCTGTTTCACATCTTCTGATGAGGATTCATCATAAGTCATCAATCCAAGATGCAGAGGAATAGGCCTAACGGGGATACCTCATTAAAAAAAAAAAGCGCCAATTCTTTTACCTCAAAGGTGGTGTGGAAATAAAGTCAGCTATATATAATATGTACATATAAAACCAAATTCATCGCATAATAAAATAACACGATTTCTATATTACAACATAATAAATCGCATTCAATATGAGAGAGAGAGAGAGAGAGAGAGAGAGAGAGAGAGAGAGAGAGAGAGAGAGAGAGAGAGAGAGAGAGAGAGAGAGAGAGTGTGTGTGTGTGTGTGTGTGTGTGAGAGTGAGAGAGAGTGTGTGTGTGCGTGTGTGTGTGTGTGTGTGAGTCCGCACCCGGAGGTTGCCAGATGCCTCTTTTAAATTTTTTGAAATACGAAATTCATTTTGAATTTGCGCGCAAATCTCGACACGTGGCACCAGTGTACCAAGGGTAATTCCCGTCATGGCCACACCCTATGCGCAGTCTAAGATCTGTCAGACTATAACACTCAGTTTGTGTTACCAAGACAAAGAAGATATTACGAAATTAATTTTAAGAAATTAAACCGATATAGCTTAGTACATAAACTTGCAAATGAAAGAGGCAAGGAAGGAAAAGAGAAAATTAATGTGATAGCAGGAAGAAGTGAGGGACATAATGCAAATTCAAAAAAGAACACGTAGATATTCACATAAAGAAATTCAGCAAAACACAAGTACGTACAGTACAAGTATTGATACCTGAAACACTTTGGAGGTGGAAGTAGTGTGGGTAAGTAATGTTAACAAGCTTAAAGCTAAATTTAGTTATTCTAACTAGAAAAAAAGAAGGAAAAAAACCGTAATATTTGAAATCATTTTACTAGGAGGTACCTTGTTGATTTTTTTCAATTTGTGCTTGTACTGTTTTCAATAGTTATTATAATGATCAATGATGAAGAAATATTAGAGAAATATCCAAAACCATGATGCCTATAAAGTTGACATTTTACTGACATCAGCAACTGTTAACATTACATCACTTATTATATAGATAACAATCTCAATTACATTACTTTGCACATGTTATCGTGCGATGGCCATTAAATAGTTGTTTTATAGTGAAAAATAATAAAGATTAAGTATAACATTTTCTGAACTCTGAACGAAGACGATAAAGTTAATATCTAAGTATTTATGTAAAGTGGCAGTTTCTTTCCCAATAAAACCATCCCAGTCAGATGCAAGATGACTGGGCCAACACGAGAATCCCAATATTCTTTGTAAAATTTAAAATGGGTAAATAGGATTAAGTGAAACATACTTACACATTATACTTATGTATATCTGCAGGGGTCACGGCCAACTCCCTCCACCCCGGCACTGTGGGCTCAGAGTTCTTCACGCACAAGGAAATGGCCGTCACGTGGTGGCGCAACATTTTCCTGATAGTCACCAACATCGTGCTCAAATTATTCGGCAAGGTAGGACACGAGCAGGATGAGTGGTAGAAGGAAGAAAAGTAGACAGAGGGAGGAGGGAACATATGTTTATAGTACATATCGTACATCTTTTTAACAGGAAAAAATTAATGTATTCACATACATTATATGTGTATATATATATATATATATATATATATATATATATATATATATATATATATATATATATATATATATATGTAATGTTGATATTCTGTTTTCCTCTCACCAGTCTTTCCTGTTCCTTTCCAAGTTTTATTGGTTTGTTCACTCTTTCTCCACCTGCCGTCCATGATTCTGGTATCAACTTATCCTTACCTTACCCTCCGCTCACAGGATAGCAAGTTGGGGGCGCAAACCACCATTCATCTGGCAGTGGCGGAGGAGGTAGAGGGTGTGACGGGGAAATACTTCGACGATTGCAAGGTAGGGATTACACACACACACACACACACACACACACACACACACACACCCCCGCCTTCCACCTGGCAAGGCGTGGATTCGAATCTCGCTCAGATCGCTAAGGATTTTTCACTGCCATGGAGTAGTTACTGTCCCCTTTGAGCAAGGGGATGGGTGTGTGTGATGTGTGAGAGGTCTCAGCCTTACCCATAGATCCGTCTCTATGAGCTCTGAGCTCCTGTTGGGAGGGTAATGGCTGACGATCACGAGTCCAGCGAGTGATCCTCCAGACCATGGTGAACACACTTAATCAGCGTATATAAATTGTTCTTCCTAGAAATTATTATGAAATTTTGCATAATTATTACTTGAAACTCATGGGATTCCTTTATCCACCCTTGCAGGAGGCCACAACTTCACGTCTGGCGAAGGACAGCAGGCTCGCTAAGTCCTTGTGGGAAGTTAGTGAAGCTGACGTTCAGCTGTCACCCAATGAAACATTTTACTGAGAGAGAGAGAGAGAGAGAGAGAGAGAGAGAGAGAGAGAGAGAGAGAGAGAGAGAGAGAGAGAGAGAGAGAGAGAGAGAGAGAGAGAGAGAGAGAGAGAGAGAGAGAGAGAGAGGATTTTGTTTTTATTATGAATTAACAATTAACAATTGATTAACAATTATCTTTAATATTAGTGCTTCATTTCAAATTTAAGTGTGTGTGTGTGTGTGTGTGTGTGTGTGTGTGTGTGTGTGTGTGTGTGTGTGTGTGTGTGTGTGTGTGTGTGTGTGTGTGTGTGTGTGTGTGTGTCATATGAAGCACTTACGTACAACATCCAACCAGGCCTACAGAGGTTGAAGCCACAGGGCCCCCACAGAAAGGGTAAAGGGGCCCCCACAGTTTAGAATAATAAATGGTAGACATAGGCATATCATGAACATAGGGTCCCCATAAGTGTTGTGCCTCAGGGGTCCCACAACTCTTGATCCGGTCCTGCATCCAACACTTGAAGCACTGCGAAGACGTCCAACATTTTGAACAATAATTTCACCTATGAATCCTGTCAACCAGTACCTCACCCACCGCCTGCCAACCAACCATTCAGCCACCACATGCACTTATAGTCAGTCTGTTCCTTGTCATCAAGTCAGTCTGCCGGCTATTCATGCAGCATCGCCGGACCTAGTTAGTCAGTCAGTAAACCAATCAACCAGTTCGTATCTTCAACTTGTCTGCCAGTTGACACAACAAAAGGTAAAGTGTGTGTGTGTGTGGTGTGTGTGTGTGTGTGTGTGTGTGTGTAGCTCAATCAATTCCTGAAAATATAAACATTTCTGAATGGCGATGGAAAAGATGTTTGTCAAAGGACATGTAAATTACAGTCCAGACTTAATAGGTGTCACAATGTGCTTAGTGTTAAAACTCAATTTGATGAAAACAAAAGAATGTTTGTGTTATTACATTCACAAAATCATCATTAAAATGCTCCTTTATTACGCTTTTGCAAGGAGTTGGCTGGGAGCGAGAGTCACCTAAATATATTCCCTCAGCCGCATCCCACTTACAGCACACCAAGGCGGCTTGAATGGAGACGGCATTGCACCACAGTGGCGACGAGAACGACCAATGACGATGACTATAGCGATAACAACTAAAACAATCTCGGTATCACAAGCCCGGCTGCAAACTTTTTAGTAAATTATAATGATTTTGTCTGTATATACGTGCAGGATACATATTTTACTGTACATGTAGTCACAAAATTTGCATGTAATCTTAATAAAACGTCTTACTCACTACATTCAAATTTAATAAAGCCAGTACACTCAATGATGTATATAGTATTAACATTTTGCATTACATGTAATAACACATAAACGAACGATACTAAAAATAGTTTCGATCCTCACATAAATTGGCTATCGTATAGATAACGGAGTAAAGAATGCTAGGCTAGTCACGTAATTACTATGCACAAAACTGAGTCAAACAGGTAAACACAAATACCTGCGATTCATATCAGTCATTAGACATGAAAGGATGACACCTTGTAGCTACACAAGATGATACTGCTATATACAAGAAAATGACATCCACCACTAACCACCTGAGTATATATGTATGTATATAAAGATATGAATAAGCCTGGGTGGTGATCTCTTCTGAGTTAGGGTACAGTGTGTGGATGTGAATGCAGGGAACTACAGATGGTCTGAATCCTGCAGCAAAGAGTGACATCTGTGAAATAGGAGAGTATGAAACAGTAGAGTATATGGAACTGGAATGTGAGAAGTATGACAGTGATGAAATGGAAATGATGGATGTGATTCTGATTGAAATGGATGTGAAAGTAATAAAGTGATTGAAAGATCTGGAAGGGAAGGAATGGTGTTGCTGGGACTGTATGGGGAGACGAGTACAAGGATGATTGACGCGGGGGAAAAGTTCCTGGAAAAAAATGTGGTATACTTATAGGTGTAGAAAATGCAGCGTGTAGACTAATCAAGTTCTTGTTCAGTTTTTTTTTTAAATTTCTATGCTATGACTGGGAGGAGGTCGGCAGGCTCCGTCCTCTTCCTTCATTGTATGTAGCCTACATATATAACAATAAATATATCTATCTTTTTTTTCCCCTCATGGATGCTGCCGCTACGAAGGCCTCACTTGTAAGGAAATACTTTAGAGGCCTCATTTATTTAGGTGATCCGTTTCAGATCACTTGATTTATATACCCTCATAACCTGGATCTGCAGAATTCAGATCACTCAGATATCACCCTGAGATCTGCTAGTCACCTGTGACATCAAAATTATACAGTACTCGGTAGAAATAAATACTACCTATATCAAATTTGAAAATGTCAATTATTTTCTTTTTCTGTACCTCATATTCCAGCAGATACACTTATTATACATCAAGACAGTGTTCAACAATGGCAACTGTGTAATAAAATTTTTTCTTGAGAATTGGTAGGCTACGTACGCAAGGAGTATCTACCATTGGTGACACTAGATCAAATGATTGTAATGAGATTTTCTATAGTTCAAATAAGTATAGGTCTTTAATTTTGCTGATAAATATAGTGTATAGTTTTATATAATACTTTGGGTATGTAGCCGGACGCTCGCTCTGCTGTTGTTTACTTGTGTTAGTGAAGAAGAAGAAGAGGAAGGTGGTAAGGACAGGTGAGGACTGGGAGGCTTGCTCAAACTTTTCATTTTGTAAGTTTGTATTATATTTACAGTACTAGCCTTTTGATAATGGGGAAATACGATATAATTAAGTTTATTTAATTGTTCAGAATTATTAACTTTTACCAGATTAGAGTCTTTAAAATTTGAATATGTGTTACCTGCATCTTATTGTATTGATGTGCTGGTCTGTCTTATCACTCATATCTTTATTTTTAAGCATTATGATGATAGCGGCTGCCATGAAAGTCGTATGAGTGATTTGGAAACGCCAAGCTAGATACTGAGGTGGTCAAATTAGTTTATGGTAGCGTTTTAGGATGATTTGCAGAAAGAGGTTCTTGAAATGTATGCTATGTTTAGACTTACCTTAATGTTTCTTTTTCCCTGATCATTTTTTCTATTCGATAAACTCGCAGTAATTTTACCAACTGTTTGCAAAACTGTACCGTACCAAGTAATTTGAAAAAAAAACTATTATAGTACTAATTCACAAGAAAGAAGACATCTAAAACCTGAGTGGAGACAGTTGGAGGAGGCCTTGGTCCTGCAGTGGACTCAAAGAGGATGATGATAATTGAAAGTTAGCTGTTTTTTGTAAGGAGAATAATTGTTTATTTGTGTGGGAGGAAACCAATTCATCAAGGTGCGTTGGTGGTTATTACACGTTTTCATACATAAGTATATATATATTGACTACACACCTTGGACCTATTGATATGAATGGCATGAATGTTGTGGAGAAAAGAAGGGAGCTAGTAGAGAGCTTTGGAAGACATTCTGAAGGTACAAGAAACCCATATGAAAGGTTGTGGAGTGATGTAATGAATGCATGAGGAGTGGTATGAGGTGTAGGAGGGAAGGTGTGGTGTGGTGTGGATGAGAAAAGCAAAAGCAAGGGAAGGGAAAAAGAAAAGTATGCACTTCTAATGTCTCATAGGGTGTGGGAAGGTATTCAGGCACATGTATGGAAGAGGTTTTGAATAGTGTAGGTATTTGAGAAGGTAAAAATAGTGAAATGTGCATTGGTCTTTGTGTATGTACGTACCTGTGAATATGAGACATGGAAAGGGGAGAGAGCGCATAAGAAAGTTTTAGAATTATGTGAATGAGTTGCGTGAGAAAAATTAGGAGAGGGAGAATAATTGTGTTGATTGGAGGTAGCAGGTATGGTGGGAAAATGGGGTGTGTGTGGAGTGAATGAAAATGGTGAGTGAGCACTTGGTGTATAAATGGGCATGCACATGTCCTAGATTTTTGTACAGTGCATCATGGCAGGTTCTTGGGTATTTGGTGAGTGTTTATTGTATTGCTAAAGATCATATAGAGATGAGATATTTGGAAGAAAGGAGTCACTTGGATAACAACTAAATCAAATCAAATGAAGTCGAATAAAGTGATGAGACACATTTTTAATTATATTTGTTTGAATATATTCTTTTCTAGTTTTGTCTTGAGTACTTTATCATGTATGGGGAAGCCAAGTGGCATCAAAATCGATCTTTCTTTAATATTGAATATCTATACTCGTTTGGGAAACTTCCTCCTATATTTTTGTTGCATTATTTTGTATGTAGTAGCTCAAAATTGAAATATTTCCTCATTGCAGGTTAGCAGCTAGAAATTTGGACTGAAAAAGAGACACCATGGCTGGAAAATTAGGTATGGATTCTTGAAATTATATAAAAATCTATTTTGTTTTCATAAATTTGAACTTTGGTGATAGTTTTTGTGACTAGAAATAGTGGGAATAGTAGGCATTACGTTGATGCATGTTTTTAATAAGTAGATGAGATATTGTACATAGCATGTCATCCATCTCATTTACAGAAAAAAGCTAACTAGATACAGTACTATACTGATGGAATTAAAGTGTGGAGTAATGCATAGAGGCCAAGTGGGAAATGAGGAGGTGCAAAGAAGAACTGGTGTTATTAGAGAATTAGCTGGTCGAACAAAGAAATATGTTGAGGTGGTTTGGATATATGGAGAGAATGGAGGAGGACCAGTTAGTGAAGAGAATAATGGGATCTGATGTGAGAGGTCTGAGGTTGCAAGGAAGGATGGATGAACGGTGTGT
Organism: Metacarcinus magister; assembly: GCA_029783475.1. NCBI lineage: Eukaryota > Metazoa > Arthropoda > Malacostraca > Decapoda > Cancridae > Metacarcinus > Metacarcinus magister. The sequence continues at coordinate 10,001,502 of JAPQNM010000018.1, forward strand.
AAAGAGCGTTGAATGAAAGAAGAATATCTGTGCTGCAAGGAAGGATGATTGTGCATGATAGAAGTGAATGGAGAGCAATGGTGAATGCATAAGTAATGACATAGTCTTGACGACTCATGGGAGAGGTTTCTGCACACCTGGTGCTACCCGTGGATCAGTTCAGGTGTGGGGAGGGAGAGGGGCATAAGTTACATATGAAGTGGCAAGGGTAAACCTACAGACCCTGGGTCCCATATGTGACTGACCTGATGCACTATGCTGGGCAGGGTACCCTTCTCTTCTTCTCTAAGGGATAAGTGAGTGGAATGTGTGTGTATATATATATCTATCTCTCTCTCTCTCTCTCTATATATATATATATATATATATATATATATATATATATATATATATATAATATATATATATATATATATATATATATAATATATATATATATATATATATATATATATATATATATATATATACATATATACATAGTTGTGTGCATGTTTGCCTTGTCTTGGCTGCCCACCTTTTAGGGGTGTCAGTCTGGTATATTGATTGATGGATAGGATCATCAACCAGTATTTCAGACAACACGAGTGCTAATGTGTCACGTCCTGATCATGTAGTCATCATCACTACTGTGTCTGTTTGTATCTCTTTGGTACCACAAAATAGTTTTTGGCACCTTTTTGGTCTTATATACTTTATACACCATCAGTACACTTCCAATTATAAATACTGGCAATTCGTCTTGTACTCTTTCATTTTATATGTCTTCTTAGATTGATGGATGAAGGAAATTTATCTCCCGATGGCTTTTAAGGCAATTTGATACATGAAGTTTCCTTTATTATATTCCATGTTGATTCTTAAGTGATCATAAACAGGTTATAAACAGGTGAAAAATGATTACTGAAAATTTGTAATTGAACTGGGCAAATTTAGTTTTCTTACTCCATGTTGCTACTGGAGCTTCTCAGAAGTGTGATAACATAGCTATAAAGTTGGTCTACTTGTGAACTTAATTTTGTTTGTTCCCACAGATGCTATTTTTTCTTTGATCAAAAGTTGAATAAAAAGCATTTGCTTTTTTCTTACCTCATTTCCTGTCTTGTTACCCCATTTGTTGTCTTTTGTTAACCCATTGTATATTTTTATTTCAGCCTTTGGGGTAACTTATATAACATAAGTACACGTTTTTTTCCCACAGATTGTTGTTCCAAGTAGATGTAAGATACTTCTAAGTTAAGAAGTAGTTATAAGTTCCGCAAACTTAAAGCAGCATGCTTCAGTATTATAAGAAGAAAGGTAAACCCTGGAATGAGAAAACTATAAAGATTGCTCTTCAGGAGAGAGAAAATGGAGCATCTGTACATTCGACTGCCTTCAAATACCATATGTTTGTTTCTTTGCTTCATAATAGGACTCAACATTGGGCAGGATCACCATGATGAAAGGGTAAGTTCATTGTTGTTTAACGGAATTATGTATGTTATCCACACAATGTAGAATAAAAGGTTTTGAGGCTCTAGGTGTCTATCCTCGTGACAGTACAAGATACAAAGTCACCTTGCTTGAGCTCACCCTTTGAAGCTTAAGACGTATGATCTAATGAATAGAGAAAGGATCCCCAAGAAATTGTGGAGGTTATCCAGTACTGGACTTCTGTGCTGATCAACCTGAGCCAGAGGCTCTTGGTATCAAGCCAAACAACATAGAAAGCCGACCTTGTTCAGCAAGTTTTGCTACTCCAATGGAAGTCATAACAGTACACTGAGGGATCGTGGTACTGCAGATGGTCCAGTTTTGAGTACTCCAACTTCACTCTCAAGACTAAGAATGCCACTCCCAAAGTCATCCACACCATTGTCAGTAAATAACTGGTATAACACCATCCCAGTGTTATCACATTGTACATGCCAAAAATTAATTGAGATATTGAAATTACTGTCTTTTGATCACCTTGTTAAGGAAATACAAAGAAGAGCTCCAAATGAAATTAAGTATAGTATCACTCTCTGCTGTCTGTTTGTGACCCTGTGACCTGACACCCACCTCACTTAAACCTAAGTACCCTCTATAACTCCTAGGATACATAATTTTTGCTATCCTTACTTCTCAAGTTTGTGGTTAACTTGCAGATTGCCCATACTATGGAAAAGTGATGTACATTAAAGGAAGCAAAGTTTCAACAGCTGGACAAATTTCTATAGGAATGGTTCCTTGTGAAATGAGCTGAGGGATGTATTGTGACTGGTCCACTCATAATAAAAAAGGCTAAGCAATTCTATGACTTCATGGAACTGAAAGAATCGTATGAATTCTCTGTTAGTTGGCTTCAGAAGTCAAAGATGAGACATAACATCAGGAAGCTAAATGTGTGTGGTGAAAAAAGATCAACTGATAAGGAAGCAGCAGAAGACCGTCAACAAATTTCATGAGCTCATTGTTGAGCATGATGTGGAGCCAGAGCTTTTGTACAATGCTGATGAGACCACTGTACTAGTATTGTATAATGCCAGATTCCACCTTGGCAGGAGCCTCAGGCAAAGTAGCAGCGGGATTCAAGAACAATAAACACAGAGTAACTGTACTGTTTTACTCTAATGCTGCACGGACACACAAAGTCAAACCATTGATGACCGACTATATCAACCGGAATATCGTAACGAGGGAGCAGTAGTTTAGCATCGTCAGAGTGGTACGAACCAGAGTCGTTGTAAGCCACCACTATGTGCTGGGAAGCGAGTCTAACCTTGGTCGCCATCCTGGTTACATTACTTCCTTACTTCCTATACCCTGTAATTTGCACCTGTAATAGGTGAAATTCACGAAGCCACCTCTGGTGTTTCTCTAGACATAACGGTGCAGTGAGTAGGCACCTGGTGCTAGGTTTATACACTATTGACAACTGAGTGTATGTGATGGATATACACTGTCCAACGCTTGACGACGTGGCTGCAGCTGCCTTAAACCCTGCAACGGATTACTTTGCTGTCCCGCACATGCCTGCCCACCGCCTACCCACCTGCTCCACCCTACCATGGACGCCGGGCACCACCCCGCATGCAGTAACAGTTTCTATGAATTTCAAAACTACAGTTTCATACGTGATACTATTCACACATAGTCTTCTAACAATTGTTTTTTGTATGACACTATTTTTTAAGATTTTATATCAATATAAAAACACAAATCACAAAATAAATTTGAACAGAAGCCACTTTGTTTATTTTCACAATGTTGCAACATTGGTCATAGCAACACACTTGTTGCTACTCTAAAATGCACCAAGGATAGGGTAAGTGAGTATACATGCATGAAAGAGTTGCTGATAGAGGGGAGGTCTGGAACAAGTATGTTTCCTCCAGGTTCGTTACCAATTTATTTATTTAAGTGTCCTGTTTCTCTTCTTTCTTTTACTGTTGTTAGTTGCATTTCTTTGAATTTTTTCTCATGTTAGGTCTTCTAAATTTGGTACATTCTTCGTTGCTAATCTCTGTATTCTTTCCAATTTCAACACATGCTTTTTCTTGTGCGGGGACCATTTTACTTCTGCATATTCAAGTTTTAATCTAATCATTTTAGTTATAATTTTCTCATCATATCTTTATCTAGGAAGAGAAAAGCCAACCGTATATTTCATAGCATTATGAATGTCACCAAATGTTTAATCTGTATGTTTCTTTGGTGATAAGTTGTCCTGTATAACCAATCCCAAATCTTTTTTTTCTTCTATTGATATAATATTTTGTCCTAACTTATGTCTATTTCAGTCTCATTCCACTCTTTCCCATTTCCAAAATATTGCACATTTTTACATTAAATTGCTCTATTCATATATCTTGTTTATGTCATGCTGTAACTCCTCACATGTGTTTGTATGTGATGTGTGTATGTATAATTTACAAGTGAATTTGTAAATAATTCATACCAAGAGTTATGTATAATGCAAACATCTCTATTAGGACATCAATTTGACTTTCCTAATTTTATTTTGCAGGATTCCCTGAAATTTTACCAACACCACCAAGTCCACCATGCAGCTTACTACTTGGGCCTACAGATTTTTCCTTGTCACAGGGAAAATGTCAAAGTTTTGATAGTACTTCAAACTGTACCTGTGACACAACTGGTACAACAAACTGTAGTATTGGTTATGCAACCAGTAGACATGCTACTGATCAGTGGTTTTATAGCTCCAGTAGCACTAGTTCCTCTGTGTCTGGAACATATCCAGACTCTTTGGGTTTTGAAGATTATACACCAGGGTTGGCTAAGAAATACCGTGAAGACCTTTATCCGTTGATGGAAGTAATGGATGGGAAAGAAGTTGTTACAATTACCACATCCAACACTGCTCACACTACCAGCACGCTCTCAGTTACTGTACCTCCATCTGCATCTCACTTTTCTTTACCGTATAAGGAGATGCAAACTACACCCTCAAGGAAAATGAATGAAAGAAATACCATGAAGTATATACCACAAAACTTTGAATGTAATGGAGTTTCAAATACAAAAGCAAATATGGACATTACCTTGATGACACCTGGTGCTTTTTTGTCGGAGTCATCTTATTCCACACAAAGTGGACACATTCAAGATAGATTCAGTCATACAAATACACCCATAAGAGGTGGTGATATTTATAAAAATGCTGATGTCAGTACAAAAGTTGGTTCTTGGACTTGCAGTAGACAAGATTCTCTAAGAGCAACTCCACAAATGTCCCAATTAAATTGTAAGATTTTAAATACTAAAGATAGTCTTAAGCAGTTGGATCTCTTATTGACTCCAAAGAGATTTACTCATTCAAAAGACTCAGAATCCAGCAATGAAAACATTTCTTGTGGTCCTGAAGTGGACTTGATCTCTAATGTGGATGATTTTGAGCAAGATTTAAAATGTATAGAACTTGAGGAAGAAGATGACCAGAAAGAGACAGATAGACAGCCATGTCCAAAGAGTTATGATGTTGGACGTCTTCCACCAATTGGAGTGTTTTGGGATATAGAAAATTGTCAGGTATGTAGTATTTTAATTGTTGACCCCTTCCATCCATGTGCTTCTATGCCTTCCCTTACCCTTGGATACATTAGGAGTGCACACCTTTGCTTTCCTCATCCACTCTACACCTCACCACTCCTTCCATACCCTCCCATGCTTCACTCTTGTTCCCCATCACATAGTCCATCATTCCACATCCTTTTTTTATGGGTTTCTTGTATTCCTATTATTTCAACGAACTCTCTCCTTTTCCCTAAAACACCTTGGCCATTCACGATGATAATAATAATAATGATAGTAATAATAATAATAATGATAATAATAATGATAATGATAATAGTAAATGATAGTATTAATAATCATAATCATAATATGTTTTCAGGTGCCAAAGGGTCTGTCTGCTACTCATGTTGTTCAAGCTATTAGAACACGATTCTTCAATAATCATCGGGAAGTGGAGTTCATGTGTGTTTGTGATACTTTAAAAGAAAACTCTACTATATTGGAAGAACTTAATGATGCTCAGGTTAGTTGGACAACTCTGGTTTAGTTATTATCCTCAGTATCATCCTTCATTTTCCTGTGATTTCTTTGTTGCTGAATGAATGCTGAACTACTTCATAATGCACCTAATTATTGATTGATATACTTAATATAAGCTTGAAGGTATGCACTTAGTTAAAAAATCGTAATACATCTTTATGCATGCTGAAACAGGCTCTCATCTTTGGACATCCATTTAGACTGCCATTACCTTGCAAAATGTTAAATTGTCATACACAAACAAATACACACACAAGCAGAGGGAGTAAGCAGTTACTTAAGTTTGTTTGCAGATCATGCAAAATTTCTAATAAAGATAAGAAACCACAAGGATTGTGAGGAGCTACAGAATGATATTAACAAGATATATGAATGGAGCGAGACATGGGAAATGGAATTTAATGCAAAAAAATGACATGTATTGGAAATGGGAAAGAGTGTAATGAGACCGTCATGGACGTATAAGTTAGGGGAAAATACTATATCAATAGAAAAAGAAGAGAAAGAGTTGGTAGTGGTAATACAGGACAACTTATCACCAGAGAAACATATAGATAGATATAGATAGAATTTCTGGTGACACATTCATGAGTGACTGCAAGTATAATTCATTAGTTTTTACAGAACCTCTATTATATAAGGATATCTTTAATTTTTATTGTCTACTCATCTTAATGCAATTGGAATTGGTTATTCATCAAGTTGTATATTTTGTCAGGTAAATGTTATGCATGTTGGAAGTACTGTAAAGAATGCTGCTGATGACAAGCTTCTGCAAAGTATGCGTCGCTTTGCTGACATCCATGGGCCTGGTGCTACCATCATCCTTATATCGGGTGACTCCAACTTTGCTACAGAGCTCTATGATTTGAGATACAGGTAAGTTTCTCAAATTAGTGGTATAATAGAAATATAAGTACAGTAAACCCTCTATAAATTGGACTAATTGAGGGAAAATCCCATCCAAATTTGCCAAAAATCTGTAATATCAGATGTTGAAAAGTTTATGCATACATCTGACATCTTATAACCCTAAGAACTCACAAAATCATACTATACTATTTATTATGTAGAAAAATTATTCTGAAAGGGGAAATAATGATTCAGGAATTTGAATTATAGGATATAAATTTTTGAATTACTAATTACCTCTTGTCTTATTATGTGGATCTCACATATGAATAATCTAAAGGGCAACCCCAGGTTGAATCAAAGTAATTTCATAGAAAAGGTCCAGGATTATGCAAATATGTAGTGTAATTATCCTTCATTAAGATTCTCATGAATGTCATGATTTATGAAAAAAATATTACAGAAAAAATCTTCGAGTGATACTTGTTCACAATGCTCATGCTCAAGATTCCCTGAAGCTTTCAGCGCATGAAACAGCATTGTTCAGCGAGGTTACTCAACAGCTACCACAGCGTACTGTGAAGCCAAAGGTAGGTTCAGGATTGTCATAAGAGGATGAGTTTTTGCATGTTATGCAGTGGTCAAGTAATTGAATGAATCTCAGTTTATTGTTACATTAATGTAATTTTGAATGATTTGGAAGATGGAGGTGCATAAACTAGCTTCTTTAGGGATTTATTTCTTTGGTAAATAATTGTTCAAATCATGGTGGCTTATCTTCTCTATATCTTGTACTATCAATTATCCATTGTATCATTGTATTCATTGCTGGTCCCCAAGTATTTTCACCTCCGCTTTCAAACATTTCTCACTTTACTTCACAACAATCAAAACTTTCCACCAATGTTACCATTTTATTGCATCTAATCATCTTTTCTTAACTTTTCTTCGTGTTCTTCTTTAGTACAAATTTTTTTAGGGGGTGGGACGTAAGCAATTACTTCTTTTTGTTTCTCCATATTTTGTCATAATGTGTGCACTGGAGGAGGTTCTTGTGCAGCTAGTTTGACCCTTGGATCATATCAGGTGCGGGGAGGGAGAGGGTCTGAAGCGGCAGGTACTCTGTTGTGGATACGACCCCTGCACAGTCTAGTTCCACCTGTCTAGTTTAGCTACACTGATTCTTGGAATATGCAAGCTCCTTCACTGCTGCAAGCAAAGGAACAGATAGCAGCAGCTCTAATGGACCTTACAAAGCTATTTGTATGGCTACTACAATTGTATCTATTTGCCTAGAAATAAAAGGAAAGCAAAGTGGAAAGCCCTCTCCACCCACCCCTCCCTCCAGTCGAAGTTGGCTCAAAGAGGAAGTGATACCATATAGTTTGAAAAAAACAGTACTATAGGAGAGAGAAAAAAATCCTCATCTCAAACTGAGAATGTGACAGGAAGGTTTACACTCTTCAATCATGTCCTGTTTTCACTTCATAAAACTTTTTTTCTTTTTACAGGGCAACTTTTTACGGAAAGATATACTAGTTCGAAACTTACCCAAAGGAGTAGAAGAGGCATCTGTGCGCCGCCGTCTCAACATACTGTCAGCTAACTGTGGAGGCAAAGTTGGACGTGTGTCAGCCAATTGTGCCACCATATACTTCCAGACACCTGACCTGGCTGCACGGTGAGAACAGAGTTCAATAATTGACTCATTTATTCTTAGCATCATTTATTCTTAGCACATTATTCATGCATCTCCCCTGCAGTAGGGTCTTGATCACACATCAATGGCCAAGTTGGCAAAATACTGCCACATTATTCCCTGTATGTTGAAAAAGGTGATTAGTAGGAACAGAGTAAGGGGGTTGTGGAGCCCATTCTCTATTGTTTCTTTCTACTATGAGAAAAAGCTTAGATTGGGATGGAGATGAATTCTTCCTCAACACTAAAGATGCTTTGTCTTGACTACCCACCATTTTAAGGTGGATATAAGCTGGGTACATATATAGATAAGTTGACATTTTGTACACACTTGATCTTACCATAATGATTTTGGTCTGAGGTACAGTACTTAAAAATTAGTAGTAATATTTCAAGAAAAATGTCTCAAAAAATTTGTCTAAAATTGTGGAGGGATTACATTTCACATTTACGTTATTTTTTATTGTGGTTTTATGTTTAATCATGAGTGTGGTGGGGAATCATGGACTGGTTGTACATTAGTGGACAGGGTTATAGAATATAGAAGGCAACTAGTAGGAATGGCTTGTGTGAAGTCCTCTGTACTGTTTCTTCTTACTATGAGACAAAGCATAGAGCGGGAAAGGAGATTAAATTCTCTCCAAACCCTAATGATGCCTTGTCTCAAATGCCACCCTTTAAGAGAGATATAACATAACTACTTTCATTGTATTTTTCTTTGCTATTATTTCATATTATCAATGTTTTGTGATTCTTGAGTTATTGCTATTCCCTAAAATCTCCCCATCCTTAGTTTTCGCAAGTTTTGCTTTCAGTTTTGCGCAGTGACAGTATTGTGTTTGAAGATTTCTACAGTGCAAATTATGAACTTGAGTATTTGGAATAGGAAAACATGAAATCAATATCATCTACCAATACTGAATTGAGAGACGAGAGAGAAAGGGGGAGAGAGAGGAGAGAGAAAGGGGGAGAGAGAGGAGAGAGAAAGGGGGAGAGAGAGGAGAGAGAAAGAGAGAGAGAGAGAGAGAGAGAGAGAGTGTGTGTGTGTGTGTGTGTGTGTGTGTGTGTGTGTGTGTGTGTGTGTGTGTGTGTGTGTGTGTGTAGTGATCACTCCTCATCAAATCCAGAGGATAACACCAGGCAGATGTGACCATGCTGCGTTTGAAACACTTCCTCGTCGAAATTTATGGTATTCCAGATCTGAACTAATAGTACAAAACAGGTACTTGTAATACATGATCATGATGAAAGAAAGAAAAAAAAAAATGAAGGTTACTGGGAGAATTCTGGGAAAATTTGGCCCCTATGCAAATTATAGGCAAACTAGAAAACTATTATACGTGCTCAGTGCTTACACGCATTGCGCTTTGCAAGTATATAACATCTTGAATAGGCGAATTAGAACCTAATACGACATGCATATCAACATTTTGCTCTAAGGTCTCCTCCAGCTTCAGCCATCATGAACAAAGCCTTGCACTGACACTGGAATGACTGGGGGATTAAAAGGTGATTAAATAATCCTCTCGAACCAACTAGACCTTACAGTTCTGCTAGTGTTATCGAGAAAGCGCAAGCCCTCAACCAATTGGGTTCAGCAGTTGTGAAGCAAGATCGAACTCACAACCCTTAGGCCATGAGCCGAGCACTCTACCATAGAGCCACCCGTCACTCAAGCTGGGATATGTGTGTGTGTGTGTGTGTGTGTGTATGTGTGTCAAGGTTTATATATGTGTTCATCTTATATTAATTTGATTAAATTTGTATACATTATGTTCAGCGCATTGAAGCATTACTTTATTACTATGGTCCGTCTATTTTATGAAGATACTTTGACCTCGGACAATGAGGGAATTACCGTCTCAGCGGCGTTGCCAAACCTCACCTTAATTATCGGATTAGTGAACACCTGTCATGTCACTAACACACACACACACACGGGGTCCGCTAGCGTAGTGGTTAGCGCACTCAGCTCACAACTGAGGGGGCCAGGGTTCGATCTCCTGGGCGGACGGAGATTATTTGGGTGTGTCTCCTTTCACGTGTAGCCCCTGTTCACCTAGCAGTGAGTAGGTACGGGATGTAAATCGAGGAGTTGTGACCTTGTTGTCCTGGTGTGTTGTGTGTGAGTGGTCTCGGTCTAACCCAAAGATTGGTCAGTATGAGCTCTGAGCTCTTTCCATAGGGGGACGGCCGGCTGTCTCGAGAGACCAGCAGCAGACTGTACAGTGAACTACACACACACACACACACACACACACACACACACACACACACACACTCACTCACTCACTCACTCACTCACTCACTCACTCACTCACTCACTCTCTCTCTCTCTCTCTCTCTCTCTCTCTCTCTCTCTCTCTCTCTCTCTCTCTCTCTCTCTCTCTCTCTCTCTCTCTCTCTCTCTCTCTCTCTCTCTCAAAGTATCTTCATAAAATAGACGGACCACATGATTATCCATCATTTGAAACTGTTGCTGAACACGTGACAGTCACGTGATAAGTGGGTGGCATGTACCGAACCGATGATTCGTACCAGTGATAGGTCTGTAGAGTTCGAGCTAGGCTGAGCGAGCGTTGTGATTGGTCGGCTGGGCCCGCACACGCAGGGGTGCAGCGCGGCACCAGCCATGTGCCCGCGTCAGTCAGGGTTGTTACATGGTGGAGGAAACATCGCTGGGTAAGCCTCTGCAGCTGCCGGTTGAACCTATTTTTATTCATAGTTATTTTTTGTTATGTTGAATGGCTGTTCCTTTGGTAAGTGGTAAGTAAAATGTTGATGTTGATTGGTGATTACTCAGATCTGCAGGCCTGGTTAGCGGAGGTACGAAGGAAATATTTCCGGAAGTAGGGGTTAGGCTAGAAGCGAATAATGCAAGTTTGCTAATGGATAGTTCTGGTTTATCGTTTGCTTCAGTGGACGGTGTTTATTTGAAATTCGTGATTTGTTTGAAACTCAAAGAAAAGAAAATTATAAAAATAAGTACCAACATGGATACTATTTATTTACTACATGGTATATTTTTTGTTCCAACCAATTAACGAATTTATGGTGCGCCATGCGTTATTCTAGTGAATTCGGTAATGAAAAGGTTGAGCTCACCCTCGTGTTCAGGTTATACCTCTCTCTTCCCAGCGATCAAGGGGGACCTGTTGGAAATTTGCATCCGTAAACTTAACGGCGCCATTTTGATAGCCTCTGCCAGACTTTGTTTATTGCCCACCTACACCAAACTTTAATGTGTCTTAGCTTCCTAACGTGTGTGTGTGTGTGTATATATATATATATATATATATATATATATATATATATATATATATATATATATATATATAGTAAATTTTTACTTCACAATAATGAACCTGGGTGTAAATAACACACTTTTCGTATAGATTTTGATGCATTTGAAATTATTTTGACATTAATTTTCGTCGCAAATCCATATATTCTAAAATATCCTTATCACCCCCAAAAAGCCTAGAAACCTGTGGTAATGAGGGGTTCTTGGGTGAGGAAGACGTAATATTGTGATTTACGCTATATGGAAAGGTGCCAGAATCACTAACCTAACAATTACCCTATCCACGAGCACTCAATGCACAGATGGTCACAAACACACGCTTCTTCATGGAATAGAAACTAGGGAATAAAATGGTGTTTGCAACTTTGCACCTGCCACAACCTCTGATTTCTTCTAACTGGTATAATATCTAGGGAAGAAAATGGCGTGGCACCTGGCCCAGCCTCCGATTTGTGCTTCCTGGGATAGAAGGTAGGGAAGAAAATGGAGTGTCCACGTGGCCCAACCTCCGATTTGTTCTCATAGAAAACCCTCAATATCTCCGAAATTATGGAATTGCAACGGAAACGTAGGGAGTAAAACCTCAGATTTATTTACGTGAATTCAGTTCAGGTTATGTTAGGTTAGGTTTGGGAGGTCCTGGGGGACTTACCGTATACCCCCGCATGAGTTTAGTTTAGGTTAAGGTTGTGTCGTTGGGGATATCTGGTTCGGTTGTATAGGCTTTTTATATATTCCCCCCCCCCACCTTAAAGAGAAGTTTTTCCCCTTAGATTTTTTTCAGATTGCAATATATGGCCTATATTTGCTTCCCCCATCCTAACCCCGCTTTCTCAAGTGGTCTCCAAGCTTGTTGGCTATAAGGGAAAAGAAAAACAAGAATAGGTGTATTGGCTTAAACTGCAATTTTACCTTTTTTTCAGGAAAATCTTGCTGCCACATGATCAAACTCACATATGTAGTGTTACAATGTGGCTGTAGTGTTATAAACTCCAAACCAGGATTTTCCTTCCCTCAGACACCCTTGAAGATGTAACAATGTACTAGCTGTCACATTGTGGTGAGGGGCATTTCAAAATTAAATCCAACCTAATCTAACCTGAGGGAGCAAAGCCCCCTAGACCCCCTAAGAGATGTAGTAATCCACTAACTGCCATGGTACAGTGAAGGGCATTACAGAACTAAATCTAATCTAACGGGTTTACTACTAGGTTTTACTAGGTTTTTGTTTAGAGGTCTATGCCTCACAGCCATGATGGACCACCGCTGCACCACTGTGGTGCCCGACCACAGCAGTTCCTCCCCAGTAAACAGCTTAAGCATCACGAGCCCGGGCGGGGACTTGATCTGCCAACCAAGCGAATGCAAGGCCAGCGCGCTATCACTGTACTAGCCAGGAGGCTAGAAGGTAGTAGAAGCTAGGGAAGAAAATGGTGTGTGCACCTGGCCCAACCTCCGATTTGTATACATGCAGAAAATATTCAATATCTCCGAAATTAGGGACGTGAGATGGAAATGTGGATTAAAACTTTCTCAGAACTTATTAGGTAATGGAAACGAATAACCCTCAATTCCCAAAAGCATTATAGTGAAGAAGTAAAATACCATATATAATGTTATTCACGTTTTTCGCATTGCTAACTCAAAAAATTGAAGCTACCTAACCTAATTACAACATTGCTAGTTCAGATAATGTGGATAGAGTCGGGTCAAGAATGCGAGTCTCAGTCATCAAAGTCGGGTGGTGGGGCTGAAGGTGATGGTGGGTTGGAATGCTTGGGTCACATGTGTGGAATGGTACAGCACCCGGGGTGTAATAGATGGTAACATACTAGTTATCTCAATGTATTTGTGACAGTTTCAACGTATATGACAATTAAGTGAATTTTGTTAGGAAACCAACACAATCATAAGAATAAATGTACTTAGGGTCGACAATTAGATTAAATAATACCTAACCTAAAAACCTAGTTGACGCAGTGTGTTCTATCTGAGGTAAATCTGTTGATTAGCTTACTTTTGGAATGAAAATGAAGGGTAAAATCAATGCATTAACCAGCTAAATCACCGGAAAAGAAACTTAAGGCACCTGTCTATGAAATTAATTCGTGCTTGCTTCTTTAATTTTTTAGGTGTACAACATATATAATGTATCTTATGGAGAGAAATTGTTACAAATATCATTAGGACTGATATTCATAAGGTAATCACAGTTTTTGTTTTCAGGAGTTACCCCCATTGCATGAAAAATCTTGTATATTTACTTTTAATAGCTCTACTTTCATGTTACCCAATAATGTTTCTTGTTTTTTTATTTTTTTTATTTAAACACTTGTGGAAATTATCAAAACCTTCCTCCCTAATTCTTTTAATGATCAACTTGCAGGGCAAAAAAAAGACTAGATGGTGAAGACGTTTTTGGCAGCAGAATCTGTTGCAGTTTTGGAAAGAATTTAGATAAAGAAAGCTCAAGAATTGAAGGAAGTGGTAAGTTATATTTATATGCATGTGTCTGCTCTCATCAGTTGCTTGATTATTTCAATATCATGATTTTTCTTATGTTTATTCCAGTAAATATCTTAAGTAAATTTAAATACTTAGGAAAAAAGAGAATTAAGTTTTTAATGTTATGAAAGGAAGATGCAATATGAATGCGAAGATAGGTTCAGGGATACTACTCTCATCCCCTTCTTCACCTTGTCTTTTTGTGGGAGAGAATGCAGAGGAGCTTCCCATACCCCTTGCTCCATCCCTTTTGGTTGCCTTTTACGAGCTGCAGGAATACGGTGGTAGTATTCTAGCAGCCCCACCACAGGGCATTCATACCATACCATACCGAGCATAAATTGTAACATACACCATTATGTTACTAGGTAGTCCTTTGAAATGTGGTACAGATGACTCGTCTGTTTACGATCTTCATTATACAAATGAAACGCTGAACCAGTGGTATATAAACAGTGATTGGTCATGATCACTATAGTCTGCATCACCCAAGATGAATCCGTAGCATAGGAAGATAAAGGCTGAAGATATCGCTTTATGATGATCTGACAAAGCTGTTACCACCTTACTTTGCGTCTGGTATTATAGTTACAGCAATAATAGCAATAAAAATATTAATGATAAAGCTATTAGGCATGATACAAACTCAACCTACTCAGTATTACTATAACCTAACATTGCAGCATATTATGGAACTTTGATTTTATATGTATGTATTCAAGTATTTCATCAGGGAGATTGGTGGTCTGAAAGGTAGGTTGGAGAGGGGATTCTTCCACCTTCCAATTAGCTTGCTAGCAAACTAATTCTCACTATTGTCTGTTCACCTGCCCTCTCTCCAACTCTCACTTCTACTTCCTTCCATTGAGAAGGGTTCACAAATTTCAGTGCATGAGGGTGCTTGAGGTTTCTTGAATCGTGTTTTTTTTTCTCTCTCTCTCTCGCTCTCTCTCTCTCTCTCTCTCTCTCTCTCTCTCTCTCTCTCTCTCTCTCTCTCTCTCTCTCTCTCTCTCTCTCTCTCTCTCTCTCTCTCTCTCTCTCTCTCGATAATAAGTCTATTTATTTATATACCTGGCTTATATCCTCAATTAAAAGAGGGTAGCCAAGACAAGGCATTTAGGGTTCAGGAAAACTTTATTCTGCCATCCCTTTCTGTGCCCAGTATTATCATAGAGAATACAGAGGAGCAGCTTCCCAGGCCCCTCACTCCATCCCATTTGGTCGCATTTCACGAGCCACAGTGAATACGGTGGTAGTATTCTTGCAGTCCCACCGCATGGCATAATATATAATATAAATATATAAAATAAAAGCTTCACCTTAAAGTTGTAATATTATCTCATCAGTTAAATGTCATTAGCTTCATAGTGTCCATTATTTTGGTATGTGATTTTTATTTTCACTTGTGTACACTCCTTTTTCAGGGAAATGGGTGTATGAGTCCAGAGAATCGGATTTACCAGAAAATTTAGAAACTAGAGAAATTCTTAGACTTAATAACATTCCACAACAAACCATGGGGGAAGTGGCACCACCTGCATTGCCTTGGAGAATGAAGGACTCCCTGGGTGACAATGCAGCCATACAGCAGCCATACTCTGCATTCACCACGTATGGGAAATCTCCATCAGTTTCTCTTCCATCTGATGAACAGCGGAATGTGTAAGTATTGATATTAACGGATTCATTTGTTTTAACATTTTGGATAGTACATACAAAATAGAACTCGGACACAATTATTAGATTAGATATACAAAGGCTTGGATTACTAATGGACCAAAATTTGCCTGAATATGCCTGGAATATATATGGGGGGATTTTATCACAAGCTGTGCTGGACAAATTGGGATTGATTTGTGTGAATGATACTCTAAATATGTCATGAAGAGCTTAATTTGAATGTGTTGGAGGGTTAGTTACATTGTATATGGTCACTGGTAGTATTAGAATGAACTAACTGTATTGATAAAGGTTAGGTTAGTAATTACTTAAAAACAAATTAGCTAGGAATTCTGAAAAAAATATTCATGTTTCTTTGGTTACATATTAAGTTAGTTTAACATTTTTTAGAGAATTTATTTTAATATTGATAATTCATTGGAAAACTCAGGCAGAGGTCATGGCAAAACTGTAATCACCGAATGTCTGGGAACCCAAAAGTTGGTGGCATGAGTGGAAGCTTCTCAGGATTGCCCAGAGACTACTGTTTGCATAATGGAGAGGGCATTGAAGAGAGTTCTGGTGGTAGTCAACCTCTATATCTGGACAGAATGCCAGATAATTTTCATAAAGGCCGCTATCAGAGTAAGTACTTTAGAAAAAATAAGTAATATATGTATAGGGAATAGTGAATACCATCACTGTAATAGAGAGACCAAACCAGGTTTTGTAGTAAAGCCTCATTTGATATAATATATGATATTTAACATGGAAAAAGATGACAGAATTTATGAGTTAAGTCTTAGTTGTCTATCTATTTATCTATATACCTGGCTGTTATCCCACAAAAGGGAGGTAGCCAAGACAAAGCACGCCAGAGTTCATGGGGACTTTACACTCCCCTCCCCATCCATCTGTGCCTTGTCTTTTCATAGGAGATTATACAGAGAAGGGGCTTCCCAGGCCCCTTGCTCAGTCCCTTAATTGTACAAACGGTTAATAATTTATATTTCAAAGAAGCTTATATTAATATTACATTTGTAATATGAAAAATACAGATACTGTAAGTGAATAGACTATTTCCTCAATTTATGATTGGGTTACATTCATGAAAACCCAATCATAAACTGATCAGTCTTATACTGAAGTAATATTTTAATGGGATGAATAGGGATGCGTTCCAGACCCATTTATAATAACCCCTAACACCCCCATACTTAATTAATTATACATAAATATCAAGGTTGGGTCCAAGTACATGTACTTGGACTTAAGTACAGATTTTCATGTACTTGGATGGTACTGGTTGACTGTAGACTAGTGTATTTAATTTCTATTGGTTGACTTCGTCCTTGTGTAATGCCGTAGTGGTGGTTTTAGTTTTTTCCAGAAAATATTGGCATATTTTGAACATGAAAAGACCTAAAAAAACTAAATTGTAGCTCATTGACGTTGTCCAGATTTGAAATGGTGCTGCAATGTGTTTTCAAAATTATTCTACTTTTGATTTTTAGAAATTTGATAATTAGAATAATAGTTAAAAACACATATTTCCATTTCTTCTGTAACAGAACCAAGTTTCAGGATGAGTTCACCTCCAGCGTTTTCCTTTTACACTCGGAACTCAGATTCACATCACTTCAGTAATATATCCAGGTAAATTTATGGTTACGGTTTTAAGATGATTTGTTGATTTATGTAAATTGCTTGAACTTATTACCAGAAATATATATGAATTTCAAACCAGCAACAGGATTTTTTGTCTGTAGGTGCATTGATGGATTTTCTTTTTTAAATTGAAGCAATTTTTGTTTATATGATTAAAAACTAAGACATCCACCTATGGAATAGGTGACTGACAAGTATGTTCAATCTTTGCTAGTGTTACTGGGTAAGTACATACTTTTACATCTTTGTAGTTTCCACTCATCACTTTACAGTGAAACGACAAAAACATTTTGAGACGCTTCAATTCATAATTTTTTAAAAAATTTTATACAAGTGTTATTTTTAGAAAACCCACCTCAAATGTATCATCCTGTCTGTTTTTCTTTGCTGTTGCATAAGGGTTAAAAGCCATAACTGTTTTCCTTAGAAATATCTTCTATTTTTCAGAGGGAGAAGTCCTTCCCCACAAACGGTTGGAGGAATCAGTCCCATGAAGAATACATGGAATCCCTCAATTACTACAGATATGCATGAGCGTCTCTGTTCTGGTCTGCAGGATATCTCAGTAGGAGCTTCAGGATCAGTAAGTGTGCTTTGTTGTAGATTATTAAATGTTTCTGTTGCAGTTGTCTCACCATTCTATGTTTTTGTCCCATTTTTTTTCCAGGTTTGTCAACCATTCCAGGATGTGCATTCCTTACCATGAAAAGTGATTCAGATTGATTGATATTTTTGTTTTTGAAAAATTGGAAAGAGTGTTATGGTACTATACTCATCAGCTATTAGGAGTTGTTTAGTTTTCTGCTGAGATTTACTGATATATTGGTATCAGTTATGGTGTTGGTGGCTTTGGCTCATTTGTGGAATATCTGTATCAGTATCAGCCAGTTTCCACTTTACACTACCAATAGGTTTATACATACTGAACAACCTGGATCGAACATCTTTGGGGCCTAAAGGTTTTTTCTTTTCTTGTTTGGGTAAGGGTTGCATGGCTGGCATTAAATGACCTAACCTAACCTATCATCTGTAGTTGACTGTGGCTTTGTTTATGATGGTATTTTGTTGTAGATAATATTGAGGTTTATGAATGAAAGATTGGTATTTGTATGGACTGGTTTGATACGAAAGTGGTGCATTTCATTCTTCTCACAAAATGCTGGTCAGCTAACCCTTGCATAACTTAGTTTTGGATGCATATAAGGAAAAATTAGTAGAAAGGCTATGAACTTGTATTATCTGAGGATGCATATAGTAAGACCGTGTTTCTCCATTGAAATTAATTCATATTTCACACCTAGCGCAGCACCTTTCTAGTACTAATTAGGCACACTGTATGTGGATCATCCTGCTGAACAGTTTCAACTCCTAAGCATTCTAATATGGCTTATCAATTAATTTTCAAGGCACGCTGGTTTATCAGAACGTAACCCTATTGCGGCCTGCAATGTCGACCAATTTACCACAAAATTGGAGGGAGCACTGTACTTACTTAGTATATGTTTCATGATGAGAACTATGTAAAACATTAGTGTAGGTTTGTGAGGGAATTGCTCTTCAGATATGAGGACTCTTTGTTATATGTAAATGGTGTACCTATGGGGTCCGTATCAAAATTCTGTTAAAATTCTACTTATGAAATATCTTTGAAAGTCGTATGGTTATATGTGCGACTGAGTCATCTAGATCGTTGTAATTCTTGTGCTGTAGAAAATCACTATTTTATTGAGATATTGAAAATTCTAATATCTAGTTTTTTCTGTCTTTCAGAGGTCAAATTTAGGGAACACTGATCTACTGCCCGTAGAACTGCAGGTAGCTAATTTGGACCAAAACATTGATGCTAGAGAAATGAAGCGCATTCTGTTCACAGTGTTCAGGGATCATGTAATGGTAAGTAAGCTTTGGTAAAGTAATCTTTGTATGTGAATTTTGTCATTATGGTCTTTATTTATGTATATATTTCTTGGATATTATCCCATCTATTGTGATGCTTGATCCTTGGAATTTCTCAAAAGGAGTGGCCATTGCAGAAGCCTTCCCTTATTCCTGCTCATACATTTCTTCTTGGCACAGTGCACACTGTAGTCTTTCACTTTCCTATCCTTAATCCTTACAGGTATTGCACATATCAGTGTTTGTACAGTCAGATGGAAATCTGGTAGCATCTGTGCGTGTACCATCACAACAGGATGCCCAGTATGCTATATCACAACTCCATCGAAAGAAGATTGGTGCCAAAAGAATTATAATATCTTATGTCAATCATAACCAACCTTCACCTGAAGTTAAAAGGTATGCTCTTAAGTAATATATTGGTTTATGAAAGGACCTATTAAGGTAATGGATTACATGTGGATAATTTTTTCTAAGAAATTAAAGTGAATTCTTCATTTAAGAGGTGCTACCCACAAATTTGGAAATTTGACCATATTCTAAAAATGATTTAACTTCTAGTTCCACCCTCTCCTTGAAAGAAGTCCCCTTGTGCATGTATACAGCGATCCCAGTGGCTTTTTTCCATGATTCCATGCATCCTTGAAAGTCCTGAAGTTTAATTGTTGAACACCTACTGTGATTCTGCCTGAATTTCCTTAATTGTCAAAACTATGTCCTATATGCTGGATTTCATTGTGGAAAACAAGGGGGAGGAATTCCTTGAACAATACCTTGGGTTAAAAATAAATTACCATTGACTTTTACTGTGAAAACTACTTTGTCTCGGGGTCATAACCAGAAAGCTATCATTCATTGTTATAACCTTGGCGATGAAGTTGTAGTCATCTCTGGTTTGATAATTAAGCCCCCTGCAGACACCAGTGCAATGTTCTTAATGATCATTGCTCAGCAGTCTTGGCACAAATTTTTTAGCAATGTGGTACATGTTCAAAATGCCTGACAAAATTAGTTGATTGGTCTCGTACAACAATCATATGATCCTACAATCATCATGCCTAGGATCTGCAAGGATACCCTCACACACTTTTGTGAAGTTTTCTGGTGTTATGCTTGTTGATGGTCATCCAGAACACTTATCGTCATCGACAGATGTTCATCCATCCCTGAAATATGTGCCACAAAAAAGTTTTGCCTAGGCTCATGGCCTCACCACTAAGTGTCTCTTTAAGCATTGGCATTTTTTCAGGTTAAAGCAAAAATTTTAATAGATTCTTTGCTTCTGAAATATGTCATTTTAGTAGTACATGTAGAAGAAAATTGCTGAACCACAAAAACATAACCTTACAAAAATGCATGTAATCCAAGAATGCAGCCTCTGGGCTTGCTGCCTGTTGGCACAACGATTCAGATTTGTTCATTGAAAATCTATACTACATTTTTGGTTCACTCAAAATTCAAATTTCACGGTAGTACCATATATTCATAATTATGATATTAATTTTAAGTATTAAATCCTTTCAGATCTAAAGTCATGATGCTGCTTCAAGAGGTTCCAGGGAAAAGACTCCCATTGTTCAAGTTTCGAGAATTGTATGAAAGACGCTTCCATGAAACCATTGGAGTATCAGAAATGTATAATATGAGGGATATTGTTACAGTTTCTGATAGTAGCACTGGAAGAATGGTCATGCTTCATCCAGAATTTCGCCATTTGCAGTCCCCAGACTTGCCTGAAGTTATTGAGGAAATGGAAGGCAACTGTTCTAGATATTGCAAATTACACAGTTCTGAACCAGATGAGTCTGTTGGATGGGCAGAACGAGACCATAATACAAGCTTGCCCAATGTCAGCCTAACACTACGAGTTTTGACTGCTGCCATTCATGCCTTGTTGCAGTCTCACTCAGGTTTTGTGCCACTTGCTAGTCTCCTCGAGTGTCATCAGGCAGAGCTTGGTCCATTACAAGAATGTGAAGAAGGTGTGCCCCTTGAACATTTGATTTCATGTTTACCTGGTATATGCATAGTGATGGCTGCTGGGGGATTTAAGTACATTAAATGGGCAGAAAATAAAGTCACTGATGAAGCAGATGAACTGGCAAGAAGTGTAAGTCCTCCTCTTGTTGAGCAATTGGCACTCTTTTCTCGTGAACTGGTTGATCTATTTAAGACTTTTCCGCATTGTCGTCTTCCATTTTCTAGATTTATACCTGCTTACCACCACCATTTTGGTCGCCAATGTAGAGTTGCTGATTATGGATTTACCAAACTTGCTGATTTATTTGATGCTTTGCCTCACATCATCCAGATACTAGGAGAAGGAAATAAACGCATTTTGACACTGGCCCATAAAGCACAAATTAAGCGTTTTTCTTCAGATTTATTGAGAGTTTTGAAGGGACAGCCTACCAAGTCAATCACACTGGAAAATTTTCCATCAGCATATGAAAAAATTGTTAATCGGCAGTGGAATGCTGTTGATTATGGAGTTTTTGATATTGAAGATCTCTTGACTGAAGTTGGTGAGACCACTGTGATTATTACTAGGTCAGGCTCAGAGGTAACTGTTGCAATCCCTAAAAGAGAACAAACTCCAGAGGAAATAGAAAGAACAAGGTTGTTTGCTGTAGAGGTGGTAGAGCTCCTGCGCCACTCGCCACAATGTAGGATGCAGTTTAATAGATTTATACCTGCGTATCATCACCACTTCGGAAGACAGTGCAGAGTAGCAGACTATGGCTTCAGCAAGCTTATCGAACTTTTTGAAGCAATACCTGACATGGTGCAAGTAAGTGGAATTTTCTTCAGAATTTTATTGCAAGTTTGAAGGTGTGTGTGTGTGTGTGTGTGTGTGTGTGTGTGTGTGTGTGTGTGTGTGTGTTATTCACCATGGTCTGGGTGATCACATGCTGGACATGTTATCATCAGCCATTACCCTGAGATCTCACACACCCACATCCCCTTGCCCAAGGGGAACAGTAATCACTCAGTCAGTGAAAAATTCTTAGCAACCTGAGCAGGATTCGAACCCATGCATTGCTGGGTGGAAGGTGGGAATGTTAACCATTGAACCACGGGAGCCTATGTGTCTGTTTATGTGCTGTGTGTTTGTGTGTATTAACCTAGTCATATGTACTTAGTTGGATACAGGGCATGAGCTACACATGTGGTCCTGTCTCCGTATATGTGTGTGTATTTACCTAGTTGTATACAGTGTATATATATATATATATATATATATATATATATATATATATATATATATATATATATATATATATATATACATACATACATACATACCCACACACACACACACACACACACACACACACACATATAGCTTACAAGAGGCCTAATATACTAAAATCTAATGTATATAGCAAGATAAACGATGAAATTTATATTTTCATCCTAGTGGACATACCCATGTTATTGTTCAGTGTAACTTTTTTTATTATTTTAATTTATTCTATGTTTCACTTGAAATCATATTGGTATCTTTAATGATAGGTCAACCTTGTTGTCGCAGGTGTATGATGATGATGATGAAGGGGAAAAACAACTGCAGCTTGTAGAACGTGAACGTATCAGGGTGTTGGGAGAGCAAGTAGCAGCAGTTGTCAGGGGAGCTCCCTGCCATGCCATAAATGTGTCTGCATTAACACGAGTATTTACTCGGTACTATGGATGTTCTCTGAAACCCTCACAGTATGGATCAAGTTCAATGGTTGAACTCATGGAAAAACTAAGGAATCATGTTAAGGTAAATTTTGCACTGTGTGGATTTACCTTGTATATACATGCTTGTATGGTAACTGCTGTTCCTGTTTTTTGCATCTTTCATAGAGAAAGTCTAATGCAAAAAATAGAACTTGTTCATGTCAAATAGAATTGTTGTCTAATGTAACTTTTTATACACAGTTGGTTGAAACCGAAGATGAACCATTAGTTGCATTGGTGGATCGTGGACATGTCAATGAAATAATGGTAAGGGCTCGGAAAATTTTGTGGGATATTCCTGAAGGTTTCTGTGCATTGGACAAGTTCATGGAGACCTACAGAGAACGCTTTAATGCTTCACCCAGCTTAGAAATTATGAAGAAAGATTTGGAGGACATTCTCACGGTAAGCATTTAGAAATAGTGCATGTCAACAAAGCTCCATTTAAGATCATTCTTAATGGAGCTTGTTTCAGTGTTTTAACCATAAATATGTTTCATGTCATTCCTCATATAATCAATCCTTAACATTTGGAGGGTGATTATTGAATAAACCAATTGCAAAAAATGTATAGGTAAAAGATCAAGAATTTGGTACCGGTAATAAAAAGAGCTTGTTTGAAAGTAAAAGCGTTTATATTCTTAAATACTCAATTGGAAGCAAAAAAACATCATACCACACAGTTTTCCTGCTACAACTATCATTATTCTGCCTCCATATGGAAACCACGCTTCTTGAAACAAAGTTATCTTCCTTATCCTCTGCATTTGAAAAAAATATATATACATATATCTATATACCTGGCTTTTATCTCCATTAAAAAGAGGCAAACAAGGCATTTAGGGTTGAGGGAGACTTTATTCTCTCCTTCCCTTCTGTCTGTGCCTTGTCTTTTTGTAGGAGAGAATACAGAGAAGGGGCCTCCCAGACCCTGCACTGTCCCTTTTTGTCACCTTTTAAATAGGCTGGGAATACAGTGATAGTACTCGTGCAGCTCCCATCACAGCTATAAAAAATTATAATAATCTATCTATCGATGTACCAGGCTGTTATATCCCTAAAGGAGGGTAGCCAAGACAAGGCACATATACACACACTCATCCATACATATACATGGCTGTCACTTAGCCCCTAGGCTCCCATTGAAGAAGAGAATTATACCCTGCCCAAACACAGCACGTCAGGTCAGTCGCTTAAATAGAGACGAGGATGGGGATTGTATCCACAATAGGATTCTAAGGTTTACCCCTGCCACTTTATATTTAATTCATGCCCTCTCCCTACCCACACCTGATATAATCCAAAAGTTACACTTGATGAACGAGAACTTCCTCCGAGGGTCTTCAAGGCTATGCCATTACTTGTGCATTGTGCATTCACTTCTGTCACTTGCAATCATCCTTCCTTGCTCTACAGACATTGCTTTTTCATTCAGCACTCTTTTCACACCATCCATGCATCCCCATTCGTAGCCTTTTCTCAACCTCGCACATTTCACATCGGCGATAGACACACCAATTAAGCGCGATAACCAAGGGTTGAGTGTAGATACTATTCACTTACAGAAACCATGAAAGAATATAGATAGGGTGACATGTTTTTCATATTTTGATGAAGTTAATTGGTCTGCTATGATGAGGTTTTACGGGAGTAATAAACGAGCACTGGAGGAGAAAATTAGATGTAAATGTTCATGCATGCTAAAGGTAGTATTATCTTATGCAAATTATGGTATGGTTCTACATCTAATAATTATAATTTTATTAATTATATCTTTCAGATTGATGATGATGAAAAAGATGCTAAAATTTGTCTTGTACCATTGCAATTATTTGCAAGAGATTTACTGACTATACTTCATGAAGCTGGAGGTCGCATGAATCTTATGAACTTTGACACTGCATATCTTGATAGATTTGGTAAGTTTAGATATTGAAAGTGAATTATAATTATTTAATGAATTCTCTCAACAGGATGATTGCGAAAGAAGAATTTCCTCTAGAATTTCCTTTCACACTTTTTCACGTATCTTATCCTTACACATTTCAATCTCGTGCATCTCTCTCTCTCTCTCTCTCTCTCTCTCTCTCTCTCTCGCTCTCGCTCTCTCTCGCTCTCTCGCTCGCTCTCTCTCTCTCTCTCTCTCTCTCTCTCTCTCTCTCTCTCTCTCTCTCTCTCTCTCTCTCTCTCTCTCTCTCTCTCTCTCTCTCTCTCTCTCTCTAACTCTCTAATGATGTATTGCATGATATAAACAAAATTATGACACATCCAAGTTCCTTGCTGAACAGAACATTTGATGCAATTGTCCTAAAACAAATCATGTGTTGTTCAGTTAAAGTAATCATAGCAACCAAACTATAGTTACTGGGAATAACTCCATGTATGATGATGCACATCATGTTACTGGCAGTGAAAGACTGATCTCAATTCTTCAACATATTTTTAATAGTTACCCAGAGATTCTCCATGAGTGAAATGTCAGGCCTGTTCCTTGCTTCACTCCACCCTCCTTGTATGAAGCTTTCTGATTACTGTGGTAGTACGACAGGAGACGTCCTGCTGTATTACCTATAAGGAAATTAATGCTACTATAAAGTTATATCAGGTTGATCAGAAAATACTAATCAAGAGAGGGTTTAGACAAAGCATCCTATTTCTTCCGAATTGTTTACTTTGGTATTAGAGCAAGTTTTTAAAAAATTTAGAATATGCAAAGATGTGGAAGTTGTGGTTTTATTTAGAAGTCTTGCCATTTTGACAGGTGTTTTATATAATTTTGTTGTGGATGTTTTCATTTCAGGAGTTGCATGTCGTCCAGCAGCATATGGGTTCCCAAATATTGTTGCATTGGTTCATTCCTTGGGAGATCTGGTGACTGTTCGAGGGAGAGGAGTGAAAAGGTTCCTTGTTCTCAATCAAGACTTTGTTTTTGAACCACCCTTTTCAAACATGACCAGGTATGTGTTGAATATTCATATATAAACCATGTGCCAGAAAGTCACAAAATGAAGTGGCCTTGGCAACCATAATAGGTAGCTCTCCTTGAAAGGCAGTAATTAATATGTTTACTGCACCTAAATCATTGATTTTATTCTATGCTATAGCCCCTGTTTATGTAGCAGAAAATAGCTTTGGGACTGTGGTTGGGATTACAAGAATTCTATCTGTATTCTGTATGGTTTGTAAAAGACGACAAAAACAATGGAGCGTGGGGTCTGGGAAGCCCTTCCTCTGTATATTCTCCTACAAAAAGACAAGGTGCAGAGGGGGAGAGGATAGTAATGTCTCCATGAACTTTGGTGTGCCTTATTTTGGCTATCACTTTTCATTGGGATAACAGCCTGGTATAGATTGACACACCAAAGCCCTGGAATGAAAACTTCAGTGTCCAAAGGGACACATGGCATAATATGGAGAGATAGGAAAAGGGCATCATGGATTAGGAAGCAGACCAAAGTTGAAGACATCTTGACTACAATTAAAAGAAAAAATTGGACATCGATAGGACACATTATGCGATGAACAGATAATAGGTGGACTATTAGAGTAACAATGACAACCCAGGGATGGTAAAAGAACTAGATGGAGAGATGAAATAGGAAGTTTTGGAGTAACCTAGAATAGACAGGCAGCTGATAGATGAGTGGAGATGGTTGGGATGACTTTTGTCCTGCAGTGGACTCAATGAGGCTGATAATGATGATGAAACGCACTTAACTCATTTTGTTTTATGCTATAACCCCTGCTTACCTAGCAGATAAAAGCTTTAGGACAGAAGCCAAATGGTTGTGACCTTGCAGGAGCATAAAGCTGGGAATCCTGCCCGTGTGTATGCGTGTTATTAGTGGTTCATTTAGTAAAGGTTTGTTTTACGATCAGTTTTTCAGGAATGCATCCCAGTAGTTAAGTGAGGGAAACTTGTGTTTATGTTATTCCTGTCACAGTTATTTAACTGGTTCACACAAGGAAATTACCGATGGTTTTCCTCCACTTTAACCCTCAGCAGTCAAAATCCATGAGAAAATTATGTGCCAGTTTCTAGTGCCTTGACCAGTCAAATCTATTCATTCAAGGTTTGGAGGGATGTTGTTGACAAGACAAGGCAAGACTTTGGAAGTGTATGCAAGGTTCATTTCCATGGTCCACACAGTCTTGAACACTTTAACTAGCTGCTAAACTAAAGTCTGGTTCTATTTTATTCTCACTTGGTAGATTTCAGTAGGATTTAGTTCTGGGTTGTTGCCAGGCCATTCTAAAATATTATTACCATTCTGGGCAGTAGTCGATAAGTACTTAAAGAATATTTGAAATTTGTATGCTGTTTTTATAGCCATCTGTAATCAAGTGATTAGAGCTGACTCTATAAAAGTACAAGTTACCAAACTAGTTACTGCACTGATAATATCAAATCTTTGTCAGATGCAGGTATAGTGTAAATCCATATTTATAGTTCCAGCACATATGGAGACAGCAGTGACAGTGCAACTACAAGTAATGATCCCAGTCTTCATGCTGCAGCTTCTCAGCTACCTCTATCTCACAGTGTTGCAAGTTCTACTCACTATGAATATCAACATTTAATGCAAGGTATGATAAGTATGGGAGATTGAAATTTACTTGAAAAATCACAAGATCCTCACTTAATGTCGTCAATTAGTTCTTGGAAACTCTGACTTTAAGCTAAAGTAGTATAATGAAACCAATTTCATCATAGACTAATATATATAAATAAGAGTTCCTACAGTATACTTTTGTATTACACATTCTATTTTTACACACCAAAACCTTGTTTTATTCATCTTCACACAAGGTAAATTCACAACTATGTAACTTGACTTTTCTACTAATATCTTATTTGCATCCAGAATTTATGATTATGCAATTGTTAGCTGATCAGAGCTTGAAATGATAGCCAACTGTTGGTCTCAGCTTGGAGGTCCTCAAGATCACTCGCTCTCACAACACATGTGACCAAGTTAACCTGTGTGTAGTGCGTTTTATACTAGTGTCATCAAGGCTGATGTGGGTGTTAGTAATGTTTGGGTTAGAATTGTGGATGTTTGATTGCATATGGTCCTGGTAGTGAGAGAAGAAACAGAAAGGGAGGCCTTTTGAAATTGTTTTAATGAATGTCTGCAGAGTTTTGTAGTGAATGAGCCATGTGTTAGGAGACATGATTAAACAACCCCTTATCCGTTCTTGGGTGGAAGAAGGTGTTTATGTATGAAACTGCATTATTATTGACAAAGAGGGTTTTCACGCAGTGTCTGAAAGGGTTGAATGAAGAGTAAACATATTCGTAGTGAAGGGGTGCCCAGGACCACATCTTTCTTAAAACTTTTCATTGATGACCAGAGCAGACTAGTACTGCCTTTCATTATCAAAATTATTCTTGCATCTCTCGGCATACAAGTTTCAGCTCCTACAAAAAACAGTACAAACAAAAGTCTGCCTCAATAGTGTTATGTGCTTTCTGAAATATTCTTTCAATACAATTCCAAATCTTTGTTCATTTATTCCTGTGAATGATTTCATGAGAGGATATATTGAAGACTTATTTCTTAATATATATGATAGCTTATTTTTCCTTATTTTCTGCAGTTCTGTTGACTTATTTTTTATAGTAATTGAAGTGCAATCTTTCTTTTAAGTAATAAATTAATTAAGTTTTTTTTTCAACAGATGCTAGCGCAAGTACTCATCTAGTGATGAGTGTAAATCCTTCCCCTCACCACCAACCATATCAACCCTCTTCTCCTGTGGTAAGTATATTCAAATTTGGCTTTCATTTGAGACAGCTTTTGAAATATAACAAATGTCACACCTTCCAAAGTTGATGTTTCATGGATAACACCCATAATTTTTCTTTTGGTGGTATAATTTATGTACTGTTTGAATTATGATGATATAGTATAAGCAGCTCAGCAGGTGGCCACAAGTAGACTCTACGTTTCACATGTACATGACAAATATCTTATGGATACTGTATCATGCCTTCTTACTTTGATGGCGGTCACTTCACATTCATTTTCAAGGACCATGACTACATTATTCTCTGGTGCTATCCTAAAAAACTGCTTTCATCTTTTAGGCAAATACCATTGTCTTAAGACAGAGTGGATGGGATGTACTGAACAGTCTACTTGTAAACCTCTGTGAAAAAGGATAGTTAATGCCCTCCTCCCCTTCCCTCTCTCCTACAAATGTGTTTTTTGTCACACACACACACACACGCACACACACACACGCACACACACGCACACACACACACACACACACACACACACACACACACACACACACAAAACAAAACAAAACAAAACAAAAATGATGTCTAATGCTGTAATTGCTCTTCTTAAAACAAAGGTATACCCAGGCTCTCCTGCAGCAAGTGGAGGTTCCATGATGTGGGGTCAGATGTGGTCTCCTCAGTACCCAGTAATGCCACCACTCTCTCCAGCCCACTACATGGTGAGTTACTTTGTAGCTTAGTTTCAGATTATTTACCATATTGTTAAGTAATGTAATGATAGTTTTTGGAAGGCAAAGTATATATATATATATATATATATATATATATATATATATATATATATATATATATATATATATATATATATATATACCTGAAAAGCTACGCTTATATAAAGGCTATCCCTCAAAGATGAACATATGCTAATATATGTAGTGTTAGATGGATATTACTATTAAATGTTTCAACTGTATCTGATACCTGCTCCTGAAAGCACAACAAAAGTCTCCATTTATTCCTGTCCATGCATTCCTTTCTTACATATTCTAATCCTCTCCTCTTTTCTTCCTTCTCTCATGTACTCTAGCATTTTGTCCTCCCATTTCACTGAGGGTCATCCTCTTACATCCACCATATCCACCATACTCGTATACACTCTATAATTTAACTTTTTAAGTATTGGACTATTGTAGCATTTAATTTCTTTAACCAGGTCCCAACAATACCAGTGAGCTGGGGCAGTGTCTCAGCTTCTCCAGTTGGTGCTGTAAACTCAGGTGGCGCTCCAGCTCAGCTCCAGTCAAGCTTAGTACCACCTCCAGTCTCGATACATACACTTGATGAACTTGTTAAACAGGTGCTTTATGTCACATTATATATTTGCAATATTATTTTGAGTTAAGTTAGACAAATTAATTAATGAAATTTCTAATTTCAGGGTAGTAAAGTAAGTGAAACATTCACCGCTCCACCAAATGCCAGTGAACTCCCCACTCCTGATCTTTTCACCCAGGTGCACATACCAGACAATCCACCTGGAGAAACTGTTTGTTACATTGAAGCACAGCAGGTAAGGAATTGTGTATATTATTTAAGGGGTATCAAATGGCTCCTTGGTACACTAAAATCTCGTCACATGGGAGGGATGGGTTCCATGAAGTTAATGGAGTGTGAAAACACATCTATCTATTTATATGGCTAATGTTCCCCTTAAATGGTGGTTACCAAAATCAAGGTCACGAGGTTCAGGAGACTTTGATCTCACCTCTCCGTCATCCTTCACTTTGTCCTGTTTAATTTCCTTTGACAACGTGCAAGGAATATGATGGCAGTATTGTTCCAACCTGGCCATTCCAGACTATTTTTCAATTCCAATACAACATAAAAGCAGTACCACATGGCATCAATCATATTTTGCAGCTTCTTGGTGAGAGGGGTAGCACTCTCTCATTAACCCTAAGAGAACTATAGTTACCTAGTTTGGGGAATTATTTATTCTTTTTTCTTTTTTTTAATCTAAGGCATCAGTTCCCAAAATGGGCGGTAGAAAGATCCAAGGGGGCGGCAGGGTGATATCAGTACAATGTTAATGTTCCCTGTAACCGGATGTTAGGGGATGCTGGAGTGCCTAGACCTGACTACAGCAGGTGCTGAGGCCTGGAAAGGTTAAAAAACGCTGGTCTAAGGTAATAAGAGTCGACATCTGGGAAAACCAGCATTTTTAGAGTAAAAAATAATTAAAAACCATTATAGGTGTGCTTGATGGGAGGTGAGATGATGCAGTACTGAGAAGTTCAGGTATTTCACCTAATTCTGACAGAGGTTGTTAGTGTTACACTACTTCTAAGAGAGGTGTAATTTGCAATCAGTTACAACTTCTATGACAATGTCCAACTGTTCTCTGAATAGGCAAAGCCACTTAGTGGTTATGCCAGCTGATGGTAGTCCGTGAAGCTCTCCAAAATACATGTACGAATTTCAAGATTATTTTCCCACAACTATTTGTGTAGTTTTCCCAAATCATAAAATTTTGCTAGTGCTTTTAAGATTCAAGCTATTGGTTGTATAAGTGGTATTAGAAAAAAAATAGGCACGTCAGGGTTCGTGGAGACATTATTCTTCCCTCTCTGCTGCACCTTGTCTTTTCGTAGGAGAGTATACAGAGGAGGGGCTTCCTAGTTCCCTCACTTCATCCCTTTTGTAGCCTTTCACGAACCATGGATTATGGTGGAAGAATTCTTGTTGCTCGCACCAGAAGGTTAAACTCGACATATATATATATATATATATATATATATATATATATATATGATATTATATATTATATATATATATATATATTATATATATATATTATATATATATATTCTTTTGAGCCTTGTATACAAAAATTTGTTAGTTGTATGAACATATTTAGGTTGACCTCTATTTACGAATGCTCTGATGATTAATTAATTTACAAATGTAATTGTTTTGTCTTTTTTAATGATTCCAGGAAACATATAGGGAAGAGGAAACACCTAATTGGAATACTAGCAATGGAAGTGGAAAGGCAGAAGTGACCTCAGCCTCTTCTTTGCCAAAGCTTCACACTAAAAGGAGAATTGCTGCCCAGTTCACATCTAGTTGATAAGGTTTTTCAGTTTATCTATTGTTCCATTTGTCATATGAAATAATTCTTAATGTATTGATTTGTTACATTTGAATGCTATATATGGAACTCAGAAAATAGCAGTGTGGTTCATAAACTCTTATTGCATATGTTAATTGCAATTACTTGAAATGTAACAACTTACTTTTCATCCCTACTTTAATTTTGACAATTTTGAAGTTTTAAACATGTATATCGAGCTGAATTTTTTTGTTAGTTCTTTATTAATATTTTAATGGCTTCATTGCATATGATAAAAAAAAAACTCTTAAGTTTCATCTGAATATGTTTAATTTTTTATCATTAATAAAAATGTGGTATAATTCATCATATTACCTATACGTATTAAGATTTGATATTATTGTTATAATCATTATAATTATTATTATCATTCATAAACAGCAAAATTACTATTCAGTTTCCTGTATATGTATTCTAAACTTTTTGTGTTAGAGGTGCATTTATGCAGTGGGTACTTTGTCTACATTGTATTGTGCAGCTGTTTTTATATAGTTGCAAGTACTTTGTCGCTCAGATTTATCCTTATATATTTGAGTAGTGAAAAAAAATATATTTCTAAACTTTTCTTTACAAATTTTGTTATCTATTTTATATCGTATTATGGCTGTGTAAGCTGGTTATTTTTCACTTTTGGTGGTATGTAGATAAAGTATGGAATTTTATTTCCAAACATGTGATATTGACTGCATAGCTTCCATAAACTGTGGATAAATATTAAGGAAAGTAGTGAACAGTTTGGTCTGTGAAACATGCATCAAAGACTGGTTATTACATCTGAAGGATATGATATATGTACTATGTGGTCAAATCTAACCTAATGTAAGTAATTTATTATTGGGATTAGTTTTAGAATATATTAAAATGTGCAGAAAGGATGTATGCAGAACTATTCTATTTTGCTAATAATTAATTTGTAGATGCATAGCTCTTGGCAGCATACAGAAAATACAAAAACCTACCCGAAGTAATTTAGGTTGCATATGTAAGATTTTTTATCTTCATAAAGTGTAAAAGTTATGGTTTGTAACAACTATGAAATTTGAGTTTTGTTTTAGGTATGAGAGCCTAATAGTGCTCTCATACTTTCTTGAACATTACCCTCTTTATACCTTTAACTTTTGAGAACATGCCTGAAAGGTTTTGCCACTAAATCTTCTGTAAGATTCCTACATACCAAATATAGTGCCTTAATATACAAAACTACTGAAATTTATAATT
>JAPQNM010000018.1:10034595-10064595 GCA_029783475.1 Metacarcinus magister
GTTGTTGTTGTTGTTGTTTTAGGGCTGCGAGGATCCCTTGGGGAACACTATGAGCCCTGGTGATGTCCTATGATGCTATCACAGGCGCGGTAGTTGACCTGTCCTCCTCAGGAAGACACAGGTGAGGCGGATGACGGCGTGTTGTCGGGAGGGGTGGACGCCAGCCGCCGCCAGCAGGGTGGGCAGGTCAAAGGTGTTGACGTTCAGGGCGAGGAGTTGAGACTGTAGCACTACACGGTGGGAGTGGAAGCGCGGACACTGCAGCAGAAAGTGTTCAATAGTCTCGGGGACGTTCCTGCACCAGGGGCAGTCGGGGTCAGGGGACAGACGAAGACGGAGCAGGTGAGCTGTGAGTGTCTTCTTCTTGGGAATTTGATGGGGCCGTGCAGGCTGTGGTGCCACAGCCTCTGGTGCCCCAAAAGTGCAGGTTGCAGATGAGTAAGTGGATCAGATCCTGTTGAGTTGACCTGTCCTTTGGAGGAAGGTCCTGGTGTGTTTGAGTACTTTGAAGGCCAGGCCAGGGTCTTGAGAGCCACCTAAGAGGTCAGTTATTGCTGGTCTGCGGAGGTAAAGAGACGACAGTGAGTGGAGGAGTGCCATGCGGTGGGAGTGGTGACGAGGACAGTGTAGTAGGAGGTGTTCTGGGGTGTCAGGTTGTGTAGGGCACCAAGGGCAGTGGGGGTCCTCTGTCATGCCCAGCTTGTGTAGGTGGGAGTTTAGGCGGCTGTGTCCAATTCGGAGTCTGGTGACGGCAGTGTCAAGGGCACGGCTGGGGGAGTAGGTCCACCAGTGGTGTCGTGTGTCTTGTCTAATGTGTCCAAGTGAAGTGTACTGTAAAGCGTTAGTCAGGTCTGTGTCCCAGTGTAGTTTACAGGCTGTGTGGAGGTTAGTCAGAGAGTCGGTCTGGTCAGTGGGGAGGTGTATGGGGAAGGGGTGGGAGTGTGCCTCCGCTGCCGCTCTGTCGGCCACTGTGTTGCCCATGACGCCAACATGTGAGGGGACCCACTGAAGGTGGATGGAGAAGCCAGAAGAAGATAGTTGGAGAAGAAAGTTGTGAATGGTGAAGCAGAGGGAGTGGTGTGTTTTAGGGCGGTGACGCCGGATGAGTTGGAGGGCTGAGAGGGAGTCTGAGAAGAGAGTGACTGAGCAAGGGGAGGTGAGTGTGGTGGCAAACCTGAGGCCCTCTCTGATGGCAAAGAGTTCTGCCGTCAGAATGGAGGCAGAGGCCGGCAACCTCCAGGCAGTGGCAGTGGAACGTACTGGGATGTACATTGCAGCCCCAACAGAGGGAGGTACTGGGAGGCGGGAGCCGTCGGTGTATATGTGGAGGGAGTTGTGGTATTGAGTGTGCAGGAGGTTGTTGAAAATTATCCTGCCCTGCACCGGACAGTGTGCCTTTGACCATTGTGTGTGTGTGTGCAGTGTCAAGGATATTAGGGAGGAGAGGGGAAACCAAGGGCCCAAAGGGGAAGTCTTCTCGAGAGTGAGAAAGGAGGGGGGTGTCACCCGGAGGCAGGCAAAGAAGGAGAGGGCTCTTTCTACAAAAGGCGTGTGGGCTTGATATGGTAGGGGGCCAAGAAGTGGTGCCCTACTCTGTCTGAGGAGGAGGGAGTGGAGGGCGTGGCAGCTGGGGGAGGATGCAAGTTTGGTGTAGGTGCGGACAAGGAGGGTGGAGCGTCGGTGTGACAGTGAGGATAGGGAGGATTCTGCCTGAAGGGCTGTGACTGGGGAGGACTTGAAAGCTCCCAGGGCTATACGCATGGCTGTGTTTTGAATTACTTCCAATTTATGGAGAAGTGAAGGTGAGGCCGCCCCATAAACCTCACATCCGTAGTCTAAGCGACTCCGGATATAGGCACAATAGAAGCGAAGGAGGGTATGCCTGTCCGCACCCCACTTGACCCCTGCAAGGGACTTCATTAAATTTAATCTTTTGAGGCATGAGGTCACCAGGTAGTGTATGTGACAGCCCCAGGTTAGACGGGGGCCGTCCACTACTAAGCCTAGAAACTTATGTTGGGTTTTAAAGGGAATGGGTGAACCTTTGATGGTGACCCCAGGTAAGTTGGGTATTCGCCTTCTGGTGAAGCACAGAAGGCTAGACTTCTGGGCACTCACCGTTAGGCCCCAACGTGATGTCCAAGTGTCTATGGCATCAAGCCCACATTGAAGGTTAAGTTGAGCCTCCTGGATAGTGGAAGCAGAGCAAAGGAGGGAAATGTCATCAGCGTACAAGAGTGCATGTGTGCATGGAGAAGAGGGAAAGTCTGAAAGTAAGACATTGAAAAGGAGAAGGACTGAGAGGAGAACCCTGTGGGACACCTCTGGTGACCGGGTAAGACCTAGAATAGGAGTTACCTATCACCAGAGAGAAGGACCTGGAAGACAGGAAGGACTGAACCCAATTGAGTGGGGAACCATTGAGTCCCAGGCGGGAAAGTTTTTCAATAATGGCATTATGTGAAGAGGAGTCAAAAGCTCCTTTGAGATCAAGAAAAGCTACCAGAGTGTATTGCTTGTGGTTAAATCCTTCCTGAATGTGGTGCTCTAGCTGGAGCAGGGCATCCAGGGTGCCCCGGTGAGGACGGAAGCCAAACATGTTAGGGGGAAGAAGGTGTTTGTGTTCCAACCACCATGTTAGTCTATCATGCACTATATGTTCTAATACCTTACTGAAGTTAGAGAGGAGACTGATGGGCCTGTAGGAGGAAGCCTCCGACGGGTCCTTGCCAGGTTTGAAAATAGGAATTGTGATGGCATGACGCCACACAGAAGGG
Organism: Metacarcinus magister; assembly: GCA_029783475.1. Taxonomy (NCBI): domain Eukaryota; kingdom Metazoa; phylum Arthropoda; class Malacostraca; order Decapoda; family Cancridae; genus Metacarcinus; species Metacarcinus magister. The sequence continues at coordinate 10,037,373 of JAPQNM010000018.1, forward strand.
AACGTGCCAGACACCCAGCTGGCGTTGAACACGTTCAGGAGGAGGAGGACCAGAGAATCTGGGAGGCGGCGAAGAAACTCATTCGGGACATTGTCCGGCCCCGTCGCCTTCCCAACAGACAGTGCTTGTAAAGCCTTTATCTGTCTCTCCCTGAACGTACTCCATCCCATGTCACCTCTCAAAGCTTCTACAGCTGCATACCTTGGTGCATTCAGTGCCATTCTTGCTACTCTATTCTGCCCTACTTCCAACTTGTCTATCTCCTTTTCACTCCATGCAATCACTTCCATACCACACATTATACTCGGAACAGCCACACTCTTCCATATCTCTCGCAACACGTCATATTTACTCACTCTCATTCTTGCTGCACTCCCTAGTCTGCCAACCCACTGATTCACCATACTAATCTTTTCATTCTTAGCCTTCTCACATCCATTTGGGCTCATCCATATCCCTAGATACGTGTACTCACATACTTGCTGCAACTCTTTCACTCCAAGTCTCCATGTAGCATCCCTCTCATCTTCTGATCTATTCACTATCATTACCTTACTTTTTTCACAACTAAAATTCACTCCAAAATCTCTTCCATACTCATCTACCACATCTAATAAGCTTTGTAGCTCCTCTGCAGACTCACTCATTAAGACTACATCATCAAGATGGCAGGTATAGGGTCAGGAGAGCCGAGGACAGTGTGTATGTTGGAGGCAAGGCACTCGGCTTTTTGGACATTATTGACAAGGAGGACTCCGTTACTAGTTAACGGGAAGGTGAGAGGGGGCTGAGGGTGAACCATCTTCCTGAAGAAAGACCAAGCCTGGGAGACTGAGGAAGAAAAGGACAGGGAGGCACAAAAGGAGGCCCATGCAGAACGTTTCTCATCAAGAATAACACGCTTGCACTGGGCCTCTAAAAATCTGAAGCGACTGCGAAGGGGAGGGATGGGATTTTTACGCCACATGTTAAAGGCATGTCGTTTGGCCTGAAGGGCTGCCGCACACCTTTGGGTGGCAACATGGGTGGCAGCAGCTGCCGGCGGGTCACAGCCGTCGTCAGACGGCATGAGTCCCTTGCCGTTCGTCGGCTGTTGATGCGGCGGGACTCAATATGCAGTAATCCTGCACTTGGGCACTGGTGTAGTACCCACCAAACCGTAAATAGGGTTTGGGTAGGCGTTGTGGTTGTGGCTAAGAGAGAGGTAGGTCTGCACTCGACCGTGGTTCTAGCAGAAGTTTAAATTCTTTACCGATGAAGTTGTTAAAGTGGAATAAGCACCCACTTCCGTTTTGCAGTGTACCACAATAAATTCCAAATTTGGCTACCATCTCATCTAACAAGGCTATATAACCTGGCGTACTGCTGGCTATTTGACTGTATGCTCCTTTTAACTAGTTAAATTGTGGTTATGATTATATTAGATAGCTTTTACTCTAGATTAATCAAGGACAAACAAGCTAATTTGAACCCTAAAGTCTATGGTCTGGTTTTCTATGTAATTCAATCCTATCACCAAGCATCCTACGGTACACCCTTGTTGGAAGTTAGAGTTTCGTTAATTAAGCGTTCTTCGTAACTAACGCATCTCTTCAAGCTGAAATGTTACAATTTCAATCGATTCTACAACTTTTGCTAGTTCAAGCCTATTTCCCCAGATTGTTCGCGTTATAACCTTCCCGGTCATTCTCAGGTCAGTGGGGTGGGAGGGGGTGGGGGTGTACGTGCTCCCCCTCGTAGCTAACCATTTCACATGAATTATCTTATAAGTCTCATCTTCATGTTATTAGAAAACCATACTTTGCTTACATTTCCTTTATATCTTTATTCAACGGTTCAAACTTCATTATATTCTTGTCATCTATCCAATGTTGAGGATCGAGAGTTGCCTTTATAACGGCACATCTACAAGTTACATATATGCATATAAATTCCCAATAAATGTGTTTTTTCCTTCCTTTAATTATCTTTTACCTTAATTCATAAAATCCATTTATTGTTGTTGATAATCCTCCAATATTCTCGTTATCAAATAAGGTTAAGTCCGTTAATCTTCCCAATTTAATCCCAATATATGTGTTTTGTCTCTCCTTTCATTTTCTTTTCTCTTAATTTCCTGTATCCACATAATGTTATTGTTCCTGCAGTGTTCTCGTTATCATGTACAGTTATGCCCGTTAATCTATTCTGTTGACGTTTAGACGAGGCGGATAAAAAGGACTCAGTGACTGCCAGTACTCTTACCTAAAGGTTATTCCTATCAAAATTAAGTCACTTCAGGTAGAGTAATGGCCTCAATTCTCATCCCTGGAAGTGAAAATGGCAATGTAGAGGAAGGGATATCAGTGTCCCCTGCCCTACAGGGCCTACACCCTTCTGCCCTTGATATCCTCAAGAAGGACGAAACGGATGGGGTGCCTCTTGACACTAACTGGACATTTTGGATTGATAAGTGAGTATAATTAAGCTATCTTTTAATATTAAGGGTATATGGAACCCAACCCTTGATTTTTTAAAGCACGAATTGGCTTTACCCCTGAATCGAACCTAACCTAATTTCTGAAGAGTGCTTCCTGTCAGACTACGAAACTTAAATATTTTTTTATTGCTGTTTCTTTATAGCTGGCAATCTTACTGGATATGTGGCATCATATAGTAGGTATTTTATTTTTTTATGTGTCATTTAGTGTTTGCATGTATGTTTTTTGTGCAAATTTGGAAGCTAAAATTTACTCTTTCTTGTGACGAACCCTTAACCGTCTAAATCAAGGTACGTGAAATTAAGTTAGGTTAGGTTTAGTTCGTTTAGATTAATAATACAATAAAAGTCTTAAGAACTAGAAATGGAAAGAGGCAACACTGCAGGTAAATGGAGAATATGTAAATAATCTTTGATTTGGTGATTATATTGTTCTAATGAGTGAATCAACAGATAAACTACAGTAAATGGTTTTGCAGTTGTACAGAAAAAGCCAGAAAGTGGGATTTAAAGATGACTATTAAGAAAACTAAGGTGATGTTCAACAATTACATACTAGTCCATAAAATTTGAATAGAAGATGAGGTAATAGAATGTGTTCAAGGATACATTTATTTAGGACAGAAAATTGGTGTGAGTCCAGATCATGAAAAAAAATTAAAATAAGACTTGGAATGGTTAAAGAAGGCAGGGCAGACAGAGAACTAGATGGAGAGATGAGATTGGAAGTTTTGTTGGAGTAACCAGGAATAGACTTATAGGTGATAAAGATGAGTGGTGAAAGTTGGGGACAGGCTTTGGTACTGCAGTGGATTAATAGAAGCTGATGGTGATGATGACTGTATAATAATCATATTTGTCTCCTTAACTCAAATTCAGATAAAATTCCTGTTGGCAGTTTTATTTCAGAACTAATTAGATATATTAATTCTGAAATGATAAACTATCATAACATTTAATCTACTAAAAATAAATACTTGGGTAGTATTAAGTATATTGTTTATATTGAAGTAAAATACTTAAATAACAAGTATATTGTGTTTGTATTATTTCCAGAGCTACAAGAGGAGCAACAGCAGCTCAGTATGAAGCTAACATGAAGAAAATATATAGTGTCTCAACAGTTCAAAGTTTCTGGTCAGTGTATAATCACATACCTGATGTTTCGGATCTCTCCCTACGTTACTCCTACCACTTGATGCGAAGAGATAGGAGGCCTATGTGGGAAGATGAAGGAAACCAAAATGGTGGAACATGGAGAATTAAAGTAGCTAAAAAGGATACAGTAAGTTAAATGTTAAAAATTTACTAAATAATTTTAATTATGTTTACAATAATAATTAGCAGGGCAGATATACAAGTTAATCATTCTATTCTATAGTCTCTGATGCCTCTTTCCTCTGGGAACATCCCTCAAGGGGATGGCCACAGCAGAAGAGCCTCCACCCCTCCTTATCCATACACTCCCTCCTTGCTTGATCAAGCCCTCCCCCTCTATCAGCAACTCTTTCATGCATGTACTATTTTACCCTATCCTTCCATCTCAAAACTGGCCTTCTTCTCCTACTTGGAACCTCAATTTCACTCACATACACTTTCTCCACAAACTCTTCTCTTCATTCTCCCTCCCATCTTGTCATACCACATGTTCCTCTCAGACAACTCATTTCCACAGCACGCACTATTGACTGCTGTGCTGTATTACATGTCCAAGTCTCTGAACTAGATTTCTGTGTTGACTGGAGAATACAGTTCCTTAACCCGCCCTTTACTTCCATGGATCCATCCCCTTCTCTCATAATCCTTTCAAGTGATCCTATGCTCCTGCCTTTCGCAGCCCTCTCTCATATCTCCCATTTCTCTATGCTTGCATAGTATACTGTTCCAAAATACTTAAAGTTTTTTCACTTCCTCCATTCTCTCTTCTAAAACTACCTCATACTTTCCTACTGCTGGCGGAATCACCTTATAAGGCATACTAAAGTCAATTAATTCCTCTTGCTTCCTTTAAAAAACCGTCACCTTACTTCTCAAAACATTCACTTTTAGCTTCCTTCTAGTACTGTACATACATTATATAATTAATTCACCACTCCCTGAAGTTCCATTTTATTCTACAAGCAATATAAGTTAACATTGTTGCCTAAATTTAGTTTTATATTACATTCAAGTTTTGAATCAATATGAATGTGATTAACATTCTCATTTTGCTTTTTTCAGTCCCGTTTGTGGAAGGAATTACTTTTGGCAGCTATTGGTGAACAGTTTGAGGGCCACTTAGCTCCTGGAGATGAAGTGTGTGGCATCTCAGTCTCAGTAAGGGAGCGTGATGACTTACTGCAGATCTGGAACTTTGACTGCAGCCTCACCAATCAAGCAACACTAATGAAGAAAGTCCATAGTTTAGTCCCAGATGTTATGTTTAATGCAGAGTTCTATAAACGTAAGTTACTGAAAGCTTTTCTCTATTCTTTTCATAAACCTTTTTTATGCAAATTGTAGATACTACATGTAAATCTGATATTAAGATCTAGGTTATATAACGTGTTCTATGACCTTTGTTTGTCTGCTTCGGAAATGAAAGATCATGCTATTCTAACAAAAAATCCTATGAACTCATGCTTCTTTCTACTTACTCTTGGCTATGGGTGGATGGATTTAAAAAATTTTGCACTTGCCGTTACTACTGTGATCAGGCAGGAATGAGGAAATGAAGGAGGCAAAAACAAGTTAGGGAATATTATTGGTTAGAAAATATTGTATACCCAGATCCTCTTTTTCACTTGCTGTTGGAGTTTGGTGAATGTTTGAAATTATGCATAGCAGCACTTGCTCCTGAGCTCTGGATGTGCATATGTCACATAATGTCACAAATCATTATATACGGTATCTTTCGCATTTTATGACATTCTAGGGATGTGATTTATTTTCACAGGAACATATCTCACCTAATATACCTAATATAATGTAAGTTTATGGAGAAAATATCCCAATATATGAATTTTTAATCTATGAATATTTTTTAAAGAATGTAACTCATTCGTAAATCATGATTAACCTCTACTTAATATATGAAAATTAAAGAAATAGCTCGGGTAAAAACTCATGTAAATCAAGTTTAAATGTATGATTTTCCTATATATGTCAATGTATTTTCTTTTTAGCCACTGTATTTTTGAAATACTGTACAATGAGAATTTTTTGAATATTAGTGTGAATGAAAAAAAACCTTTAAAGTAAAAAAAAAAATAGATTACAAATTCTGGTGATAGGTGTAAACATGATTGAAAGGATGTGTGAAATTTTAAGGGGAAAAAAAATCATATTGGGCGATCTGTATGCATTTTCTTGATTGCTATCTGATATGTATAGGAAATTAATTATTGCATGTAAAAAATGAAAGAATAATTTACATGAAATGCTGTTAAGGAAAGCAACGTTTTCTTTGCAGCTCATCAGACTCATCATGCATACGAGGGTGAGAAATCACAACTAGGCAACATGATGGTAGTAAACACGTGAACATGGTAGGTTGTAGGTTTGTATCTGCTCAAACAAAACCTTTTTATAAGTCACAACTCATGGGTTTATGCCGATTCCTATGCCTTATTTCGTCTTTGTTAACTATGTATTATAGCATTAAATATTTATCTGTTGTATGCTATAGATCTTTATTAAGGATAGCAAAAAGATTATATTGAGTTTAGTTCTTTTATAGTAATAATGATATAAGTTGAATTTGATAGTGGCTTGATATTACTGTACAGTTTCTGATGCTTAAGACTGTGTGAAGTAGGAGGAAGTACATAATGATTAAATTTCTATTAATCGTTTTTACATTCATTGCAGATTTAATTTGGATTTTTTTCCATTATTTATTTGCAACACAAATTGGAAGCTTTGTTCATTGCAGATTTTATTTGGATTTTTTCCTTTATTCATTTGCAACACAAATTGGAGGAGGTTTTGTCCATTGCAGATTTTATTTGGATTTTTTCTTTTATTTGTATGCAACACATATTAGAAAAGATTGTGTCTAGTTTTGTGTGAGTATTTTATTTCCTGGAAAAAAAAATTGCATAGACAGTCTAAGTTCGATTTAATGGGAACTTATTTAGAGGAAAGCTCGACTTAGCGGAAATTTTCCATGCTGGATAAAGAGGAAACAATACCGCTAAATTGAGCAATATCTTGAGAGTTTCCACTATTGTCTTCTGACCAACGTGCCTTTTCTCTTTAACAATTCTTTTGTGCTGTCGTGGATTTCTTTATATTCTAGGCCTATTTTTGCAGTGAAAACCTATTGGAACCATGCTTAAAAGGCAAGATGAACAGGAAAGAGTGAATGCTTGATTTAACAAAGCATGATATTATGGAACTATGCTTGGTTGAATTATTCTGTTAAATCGGGCGTGTACTGTAGTCCACAGTTGATATTTTCAGTTAAACAGTAAGTGAAACCAGGAGGTGCTTCTTTCTTTCAAGTAATTTCAATCATGTAAGTGTACAGTAACCTCTCATTTTACATGAGTGTAGAAAATGCGTTTTTGGTTTAATATGATGTCAAAAAGCCAATTGTTTTGCTTTAATTACATAATTTGTTTAAAGCGATGCGATCAAAGTCAAAATTCGCTGCCAGTACCATACATTTTTCCCATGTTCTCATATTCCCCAGCCTTTCACCTACATGCACCTCACTCACCTGCACTGCAGAACATGGTTCAGTTTATATTATTCTTACTCGCGAGCAGCCTTGCACTCTGCACCTTGCGGCGCCAGCTACATGAAGCAGAGTGCATGTGTTTTGTTTATTTGTATTGTGCGGAGTTGCATGTTTGTTATTCCTGCTCACAGATTGTTCGTTGACGTCATTTACTTAGCAATGCAACTTGAACTTGGAAAGCTGCACTGCGTGCAGCTGTACCACGTGAAGCAGTGTGTAGCATTTCTTGATTATTTTTATTGTGCAACTTGTTTTGTTAGGTGCAGTGCCATGTCTGATTTAATTCGAAAGTCTTAATCGTCAAAATTCATCAGGTCTCATGGACAAAGGCATAGATTTTACATGTATTTACACTATATGGAAAAATTATGTTTACATTATGCGAAACTTAAAAATAAGTGAATGTTCCAGGAACACAATACTCACGTAAATTGAGAAGTTACTGTATTAATGCATTTGCGTATTAAGGTGAATTTATTTTGTAAAACATTTATATATATATATATATATATATATATATATATATATATATATATATATATATATATATATATATATATATATATATATATATATATATATATATATATATATATATATATATATATATATATATATATATATATATTATTTTTTTTTTTTTCCTTATCTGAGGCTAGTATCATATTATAGTATTTCCAATTCATCAAGTGACTTTAGGTGTAGCTGGTGGGGTTAGCGAATATACCACATCATTGCCACTACCCTCTGTCTCTTGTATTGTTAACTATTAACTACTTCTAAATGAGTTTTGAATATTCTGTGGACATTTAATGATATGATAAGACCATATAATTCTATGAACGATTTGTTTTTTGAGGACAAAACAATGAATTTCTATATATAAGTTGTGGCAGCGTTGATTGTGCAACATTGTCAAGTTGGGTGACCACGTTACAGTGTTGTGGTGACCTGGTGGGGGTGAAATGGCGATGCAGTTAGTGGTCATATGCCTCAGGTAGTCACAGCTAAGGTGACTTGATAAATTGGAAACACTATAGTGTCATTCCATTGAGTATTAAAATTTCTCCACCTATATGTTTGAATGTTTGATATAAATATCATACTTCCAAGCAATTCATGAGTCTTAAGATATTTACTGTGATATAATATGCTATAAAGCACATGCATGGATTTTTATGAATTTAAATTATAGGAACAATGTAGTCTTTTCAGTGAAATGTGCACAAAATATCACACAGATGCCTTGGATTTGTTGGGAATATTTTTCAATGTGCTTTTTAATACACACACACACACACACACACACACACACACGCACACACACACACACACACACACACACACACACACACACACACACACACACACACACACACACACACGCACACACACACACACACACACACACACACACACACACACACACACACACACACACACACACACACACACACACACACACACACACACACACACACACACACACACACACACACACACATACATACACACACACACAGTTGTCTGGGACTTTGTAGGAAAAGGTAGCCCAGAAGTACCTGGTTTTCCAAGATAACCATAAACAGCTAAGATCTGTGATTTGAAAATGATAAATTTAAGATGGGAGAGTCAATTTAAATCTAATAATAATCCAAAAGTCAATGGGGAATAATCTGAAATAGAAATAAAGTGCTGATTGTCATTCAAACTAATTTTCTTGTAAGCTACAGATGATTCGGTGGCAAAAATTGGTAGTTATGAGTAATCATAAGCAGATCTAAAATCTCAAACATTATATGTTTAAATGTAGCTACTATACTGTACTATACTGACCTTGCATTCGCTTGGTCGGCAGAGCGAGCCCCTGGCCTGGGCCCGTGATGCTTAAGCTGTTTACTGGGGAGGAACTGTTGTGGTCGGGCACCACAGTGGGGCAGCGGTGGTCCATCACGACTGTGAGGCATAGTCCTCTAAACAAAAAACCAAGCAAACCAAGCAAGGTGTTCACCTTATAAGGGTGGTTAGTAAATAGCTTTTGAAATCATGAGTCAATCATTTAAATCATCAATTAGCTTACCAACCATTTAGCTTATTTCCAGTATTAGTCATGAATAAATAAGGAACTCCATTAGCCCATGAAGTGTTGCACATCTCAGTCACAGGTGTGCAGTGTGCATTGTTGGCCATATTTTTTATCCTTGCAAATTGCATTTATGTAAATCAAATGATTATGCATTATGCATCTACTATTAAGATATTTTTGCTCAATTTGCATTGATTATAATGTAAATGTGATCAGAAGTTCCTCAACTGGCCCAGCGACATTTGGCAGCCCTCTACCACCTGCAGGCTGATTACATGAGGGAGGGAGGAGGTGTCAGCCCACAGGATGCATATTTTTTTTCTATATGTTTTTGTATATTATTTTGCCAAACATTTAATATTTGTAAATGTATGCATTGTACATGGAAGATGTACACACCAAATATTTATACCTTATGTACAAATACAAATTGGCATCACAGGACAAGACAAAAGGAAGGAGAGAGTTGACTTGATAAGGTGCTGTGAGTGTGTGAGTTTGAGAAAATGATGGGTGAGGAAGGAGTGTGATGTGTGGCTAGTGGTGGAAAGAGGAAGAAGTGTATAGGGGTGAGGAGGAGTAATGGTTGGATAGTAGTAAGGGGAAGGAAGGAAAGGTAGATAGTGGTAAGGGAAAGGAGCGAGGAGGGAGAAGCATGAAAGAGAGAGATGTAGGTGGATAGTGGTATGTATTGGGCTGTTGTGTTGGCAGTAAAAGTCGTGAAAGTGGAAATAGTGGTAATTGGATGATGAAAGAGTGAGGAAAAGGATAACCAATGCCTATCATTAGTAAGTAAGGTGGACTATGTGCTTCCTTTTCACTTGTGTCATGTTGGCACACCCTCATCCTTACTTGAGTAGGTGGAGACATTGTGAAGCACCCTGCTATTAAGCTTACGAATAGGAGGCATCACACTTGACTCAACACTCACGGTAGTCTGTCTCATTGTCTTCCAAGGACACCGAGGACATTTTGACCTATCAGAAGATGGGGATGAGAGATATCAAGTAGCTGAATATGCCTTACTGTTTTGGGGATGCAACTCCCGATTTCAACTTTACGAATTTTGCTCATAAGGTATGTATGTTGCAGTCCACCACTATCACCTCTTATGAGGTATGTCATAGTTCACAGGTTAAAGGAAATGTGCTGAAATGTATTTTATAGCTGGCATCAGGTGTTATCTTGAATACTTACTATGGATAATTCTCTGAGAGAAGACTTAGAGTAATCATTATTTTATGATGTTTATCGAAAGGGAGATTCCATGTTTCAATGAATCATCCGTTTTTTTATATATATATATACTGAGATACTGATGTAACAAAAAATTAAACATCTTAACCCATACCAAAACCATAATATTTCTGGATCATCTCCAACTATATCTCAGTGCCATTTAAAGTGCTTAAAAACAAGTGCCTTAACTTTCAATAATTTTTTGGACAGCCACTTGCATCCAGTAATTCTATATTTGCTACATACCAACAAATCCACAGCAGGTTAATTTCATTCTCACTAAACATAAGTATACAGTAACCCCTTAGTATAGTATGTAAATTATGTATGTATGGATTTGGTTATCCATAAATTGAAATATTGTGTTAACATAATGCAAAAAATTTGTCAATCTGTTGGTCCTTGGGTTATTCAATATGATTTTGTACTTCCTGTGTCTCACAATACCCACCCACGTTAACTGTATATTATGCAGATATATGCTCAAAATGAATGCGTAGGTAGGTATCCTGCATGTTACATGACAAAGTAATTCTTGTACCTACGTGAGGTATGAAGAGTAGTATTGGTGATTAGATCTTCCTTGAAGTAATGAATGTCATCACTTATCTTCATTACTACTGTATTTTATTGCAGCATATTATGAACAGTCAGACTGACTATATAAAAATTATATAAAAGATTGGAACAAATGTATATTTTGTCTTGCCAGTAGTAGCTGCCATTTGCAATGGTTGTGTTCTGAAGAGATGCCATGTGCCAGACCAGTACCAGCTGTTTCAGGTTACATATTCTTATATTTTGATATATGATAATACCTTTATAGAGAATATATTCTTGTATATGTTTGTTATTTATTTGTAACATTAAAGATGCACAATATGTAAAAGCAGTATTGAAGGTATCGAAATAGAGTGGGCTACTTTAGGTTACTGTTAGCATAGGTACCCCATAAATTGTGCCAGCATAACGTACATATTGATTGTGAGACAAGTTGACTGCATGTGATTTCAGTCATACGTGCAATGTTTACTCTTATAGTGCTCGCTTTGCACATCATGTCATTGTTTTTGTATCCTGGCTGCTGTCTCGACAGAAGCTCAAGACAGAATGGGCTTCCCTTGGTTGCTATTTGATATTACATAGTGTTGGCATCCTCAAAACTACACCGGTACATCCTATATATTTGTTGTAAAGCAACTTTAATGCATTTTAAGTTGATCCTATGTGGAGTGTTTACTCCTGTGATAATCATCATTAACGTCACCCCACCATTGTTCCATACTTACAACATTTGGTAAGGCTTAAAAAGTGATCAATTTCATATCCAGAACCCTGACGTGGCTATGCAAACATGGAGAGATGGAAGGAGTAATAAGAGAGAGGGCTGTCAAAGGCGGGTGTGTTATAGGATCACTTGCAAGGGATGAAGCAGTGCAGTCTATTCATGTGTGTGGTGAGAACATTGATATCTTGGACAGCTTCACATACCTTGCTAGTGTGGTCCATAACAATGGTGGGTCACCTCAAGAAGTCTTATGGCAGCCTGGTATATAGATAGATTGAGAGATATAGATTTGAACATGTACACAAATTCATATAGTGATAAATGCAATTTTGGCGTTTTCAGAGGGGTTGCAATTTCTGACAGATTTTTGATGTATGTAGGTATCTGTTAGCTAACCCTCACATATAATAAAGGCCCACTGTACAACATATTAATTACCCATATATCTATGCTCTTCAACTATTTTACACACCACACATATACCACATTAAATTTACATTTAATTTCATAATTTTTTTTTTTTTTCTATATCACAAACTGTTGGCGCCAGTTGGCTTTATAGAAGCAGGATGGACTTGCCTCTTGCCTGTTATTTGGCGTAGGTTTTTAGATTTTTTATAGTGACGCCTCGAATGTTTACGTTCTCTTGAATATGTTGAGAATGACGAGAGGCTATTGCTGCTACAGCCTCAAATACATAGAAACATTGTAAGTCCCGTCTGAGGACAGTATGGCAGCAATTTGGGTAGTCTTTAGCCACTTGGTAGTAGTATCAAATGATGACAAGTGGCCAGCGGATATCAGGGAATCTAACCCGGGACCCTAGGTTCGCCCGAACATTTGACCGCTGTACCACTGCCTCCCCATACTGCACAATTTGATTGGCTATCTATGCCTTCTAAGTACATACTCATTCATTGAAACTGGAATTATGAACACTGCCTATTTTGGATGTACTGAAGTTGTTTTGAGTTGGTGACCACACACATTCTGTCTAAGATTTGACCCATGATATTTTTGAAAAGTCTTTGGGATTGTTAATCTATAAAATAATTGTGTTCAGAATAGGAAAACTTTATATAATATATAATATCCATTTACCAATATCCTCTGGGAACTCTCCATTGCCGATAAATACAAGTCTCCAGCTAAACTTGTAGCAACATTTACTCATTGAATCCTGCACTCTTTTTTTTTTTTAGATTTTATCACAGTTCCTTCTTTAGTACTTTCTCACATATTTCCATGAAATGTTAAGAACATTATATACCTTTAGATTATTTTCTCCCCTCTGCTCGAACTGTGATGTAGCCTTAAAAAGAATTGTGATTGCCATAAGTTAATGTATATCAGGAGTCCAGCTATTAACATTTTGTTTGTTACTATCACCAAAAAAACATAGATAGGCTCCTTGCATGAAACAGAAAGTAAAACTGATCCAAAACTTGTAATACATGAAAATTTTTATGAATTTATTTAAAGGTCTTTTGTTTCTAACTTACCTTTTCCTGTAGCAGAACTTTTACAGTAGCATGAGGTCAGTTTACTGATGACAGTTATACAATGAAATGAAAGGCTCGTAACATATTTGAAATTTGTGTAAGAAAGTTGATGGCTCATAACACTTCTAAAATCCGTTCGTCTTCATAGTATTTTTGTGCAGTAACTGCATATCTTTATATTTTATTTATTTGTATTTTGTTTGATATAAATTACTCAATCTGCAACTATAACTATTTTAGGTCTGCCAATATACTTGGTGTATTATTATAAATGATCAATAGTTTGAAGCCGTTACAAAAATGTTCATGAGAGGCAAGCTCTTTTTCGTATGTTTTGTGAATCTGTTTTTAGTAATATTTCAGTGAAGTATTGTAGTCAGGTATTTGGTATTCACAAAATTTTAGTTCATAGTTGTTTTTTCTTAAAATGAAGTGTGTTTGAACAGTGATGGAAAGATTATCCTTTTTTATATCTAACTAAAATTTCTGTCTATAATAAACATCAAAGTTTTATAGAGTGAGCATTGTATTCATTAATTAGTTAGTATATTTTGAAATAGTACTATTAATTTATTCTAGAAACATGTTAGATATCTTGGATGATAATATACTTTTTCAGTTTACACCAAGAGTTCCTGTTATTCATTCTTAAGTATAGTATCATATGTATTTCCATTAAGAAAATGGTACCACAGTAAAAACATTTACCATAATCTCGTATATTTTTATTATGATTTTGTGTTGATAAGTACGAGTATGCTTTTATCATTCGCTGCCATTACGTGACACTGTAGTACTTTTCAGTAAAGGTTAGTCTAAGACAGGGATGTATTATGTATCCTTGGTTTTTAACATCTTGGTTATATTTGTCCCACAGAGGCAGTGAGAGGTAGCAAAAGTTTTGAGGAATTTAAATGATTTAGAGAGAGACGATTGTCTATAGAAATCAAAATTGGAAAGTTTTAGTAATTGTTGTAGTAACTATTGTATGACTGAAGTGAGGGTAGTGAATTTTCTTGAACAAAACAAAAAGTAAAGCTTTCTCCAGAGAAGTATTGAAACTTGGAATCAACTGATAGAAGACGTGATAAAGGAAAGAGTGGACACTAGTACTTTTCAGTAAAGGTTAGTCTAAGACACGTAAGCAGTACAATACGAGTGTAGCTCAGACTTGCTACGGCAAGTCAAAACATTAACAACAAAATAGACTAAGAAATTCTTAAGGTATAGAAAAAAAATACCTTGAAAGATCAACGCAGAACTTACCATCACTTTCAATTAAATATATATTTACCTAGTTGTAGTATACAGTCACTGAGCAACACTCATGTGGTTTTGTCTACCTATCTATATTTGTTCAGTATTTTTCTTTAGTTGTACGTACATTCTTTGCCATTATCATCTCTTTTAGTCCTCTCCAAGTATTCTTCGTCATTCATACAAATACATTTTTTCAGTTTTTTCTTGTGTGCGAGGAGATTGTAGTGTGTGTGATGTGTGAGAGATCTCAGTTTTACCCATTGATCTGTGTCTATGAGCTCTGAGCTCTTTCGGAAAGGATAATGGCTGACGCTCACGCGTCTAGCGCGTGATCTTCCAGACCATGGTGAATATCAGACACACATGCTGGATATTTAAGCGGACAAGAAAAAAATGGTCTATTTAAGGTATTTTCTCTTTACCATAAGAATTTATTACTCTTTTGGTGTCAAGCTTATAAGTTTACTGTAGCTGCTTGCTATAGTGTTTCCAATTTATCTATTAATTTTATTCAAGTGTGGGTGGCGGGATTAGCGGACATGTCACATCATCGCCGCTACCTTCTGCCTCTCATATTAACTATTAACTTCTACTAAATTAATTTCAAATGCTCTCTGTACAATTAATTACATGATAAGAATGACGAGCGATTCGTTTTCTGAGGAAAAAAAAGAAAGAAGTGTGTACATCCTTATATATAGTTGTGGCGAAGATGCTTGTGCGACCATGTACTACAAAGTAAGCTGCGCCCTGCTCCTCCAGGTACTCACCATTTTCGTTCACTCCATCCACGCCCAATTTTTTAATCACACCTGTTACCTCATTATTTCCAACCCTTCCATTCATATCTAAAATTAATACTATCTTACTCCCTCTCCCAATCCCCATCAGACACTCATTCACATAATTCCAGAACTTCCTCATCTCCCCACTCCCCTTTCCGCTTCATGCATTTAAGGATGCATACACACAGACCAATGCATATTTCACTATTTTTTCCTTCCCAACTTCTCATACTGTCTTAGACCCTTCCATCCATGTGCCTCTATGCCTTCCCATACCGTAGGATACATTATTAGAGTGCACACAATTCCTTTCCCCTTGCCTTGCTTTCCTCATCCACTCCACACCACCATCACTGCTCCTTTCATCCTCTCTCATTTTACTTTCATTCCCTGTCATGCATTCCATCTCCCCACAACCTTTTATATGGGCTTCCTGTACCCCCATGACGTCCAACCTTCCTCTTCCAAAACTCCACTACTTCTCTTCTTTTCTCAAATGCGCTCAGGCTATTCACATTAATTGATTCAACTCTCAGACACGATCTCTTCCTTCCTGGGATAGATGGAGGGCCCTTTCCGTCCATAGTTATATTATCTTTTCCATTATGGGGCCACTGACAGCTAGTAAAGCTAACGCAGTTCTCTTCTCGAAACGGGCCACAGATCGTCAGGTTGAAAACGCTAAAAACAACAGATAACATTCACTGCAGTCATCCCGTTGGTTCCACCTTAGCAGTGTACTAACATTGCGACCATGTGCAGGGGGAGCTAAGTTAAGGTTAAGTTCTACCTAAAGGAGGAGTATCTCTGTTCTATGAAAATCACCATTGTATACAAATTATATCTTTAATCAGATATATGCACCACAACAGGGTCGTGCAGAAGAATAGATAAAATTCTTAAACACATAAGGAATATTATAACTCAAATCAAGAGTAAACAACAATCATGATGGGGATTTTAACGCAAGAGTCGGGAACGAAAGAGGAGTAACTGGATAGGTCATAAGTGCATTTAGAGAACTACATAAGAACAATGGCGCAGAAAGATTGACTGACTTTTGTGTAGGCAACAACTTCAAAATTATAAAAGAAAGAGGAAGATGATTTGACCAATGACAAAATAAGAAAAACGATACTTACTTGGCAAAGCATATCGAAAACAAAATAGGAAGTAATAACAGCTCCAGATGAAATCAACAGGCAATGGGCAAAATAATTCGAAGGACGACGAAATGTTGAACAAGAACAACACGAAATAAACCAAGAAAAAAGCAAAAGTAAATTTAAAAGAAGATTATATGATAAGAGAAACTAGACCGTACTAACACAAATGAAAAATGGAAAAGCACTAGGTTGCAACGTAAATGATAAAAATAATGGCTGATCTTTTGAAACTAAGTCCTGCTAGAAACTTTAAACGAAATATGGAAGAGTGAAAATATTGCAGATAAATGGAAAAGAACAGTAATTGTATATGTATACCAGGGAAAAGGAGATAAAGCAAAGTGCCAGAATCACAGAGAGATATCACTTACAAATCACATCAAAAAGGTGTATGAAAGAATTCTAGAAAGGAGAGCCAGGGATCATCGAAAGAAAATTAGAACACTAGGGATACATGCAAAACCGGAACACCATAGATGTTGTATTTGTCTTGAGGATAGTAAAAAAAAAAGTCCTGGGAACTCAATAGACTAGCATGCATAACATTCATAGATAAACAAAAAGTATATGACTCTCTACCAAAAGGAGCACTGTGGAAATGTCTGAAGAGAAATATGAAAAAAAGTTGAAGATATTACTAATGATCGTATATATGTCTTGTGAATGAGACGTGAGGACAGGATATGAAAATAATAAATGGTTTGATATAAGATCACGAGTTAGATAGAACAGCGTCATTTTACCTTTACTTTTCATAGCATAGATGGACGAAGTAATGATCAGTTTTAAAGAATGATACATACAAGGGAATAAAGCGCAATGACATATACAGATGATACTGTATGAGTAGTATGGAGAGATGGCAAGGAAAAACCAGAAGAAACACTAGTGAGTCCGGCTCAGCTGTGTTGGTTAGAGCATGTCGGGAGAGGATAGACAAAGAGTGAATCTCTACGAGAATATGTGAATGAATACCAAATGGTAATAAACCTGAAGGAACAGCATATCATAATTAGAAATTTGAGGAAGCAGGACAATACAAGATAGGCGAGAATAGAGGAAGAGGCTGAACCGACTGACAATCACCTCTAATTGGGAGCCGAAGTGAAAAATAATGAGTAAGGTTGTTATAAACATTGTAAAAGTCTTAAACATTTATAATGGCCTTTACTGATATCTAATTAGTTTTTGAAGTGTAATATTGATATAATGAAGACAATAAGAATTCCAAACCAATTAGTTTGTCTTGCAACGGCTAAAGACAAGTGAATTAGCAAGGCTTAATGAATATCTAGAATACGATTGTTTTTGTTGAAATATATCGCATGGTGGATATTCTGTTGAAATGTGTATTTATTTATGAAAGAGAAAAAAATCATTGTGGTTTGAATGATTTAGTCCACTATTTTTCACTTCCTAAAGAGTAAATAGAATGTGGTTACATAAATCAGTCCTGTCTTTTCAAAGTGGATAGAAGATAATGTCCCCTTCAAATATAGTTCAAATCGGGGAAATAATAAAGAGGAACATTTTCACTCGTGATGAGTATGCGAAAAACAAACTGATGTTGATATTTTCTCATCGGTGTCTGCGAGGGATAGAAGATTGTGTTCCTTGGAGTGCAGCGAATGTCTCCTCTAGGACATGGAGGGTCTCTGGGGCATAAAACCTGTTCACCTCTTGTTGTATTGAAGGGCAGGTGGCTTTGTGGTACAGCGCTCGTGACCCAAAGGTTGCTCACAGCAGCTTCTTGGTGAGAGAGATAACACTTTCTCGTTAGCCATAGCAGAACTACATGGTCTATAGTTACCTAGTTCTGGCTTATTTAATCACTTTTTTTTCCCGTTGTATTGAATTGTCTGTAAGTAGTCTATACTTTTATGTTCCGAAGGAATATACTGTTGATGTTGACTTATGTCACTAAACTTATATTGCTAATATGAAAATATTTCCACATGAAAATTTAAACGTTTAAGGACTTCTTTTTCTTCATCTCACCACCAATGTGCGCGTCTGAATATACACAAAAAATGGGCTGTAAGCAAAAATAAACTAGAACTGATACGAGTGAGTGGAACTCAACACACACACACACACACACACACACACACACACACACACACACACACACACACACACACACACACACACACACACACACACATATATATATATATATATATATATATATATATATATATATATATAATGAATTACTATTTTTTTCTTTTGAAACGACAAATACTTCTCGAGGAACTTTATTTTAATGATTCTTGTTGTTCTTTTTTAATATCGTCCGTGTCCTTTATATCAGGAATTGATGTCAATACTGTGGTTGTGAAGATTACAGTAGTTGTGACGTACTCTTAGGACTTGTTGGGTGAGGGATAGGTGGCCATCGGATATTGTGAGAAACTCTGGTGAGACTTCATACAGTTAAAGTTGGAATCTCAGCATGCAATAAGCGAAAGTTTGTGGCACAAGAAGTCATAAGCTCGTGTGGCACAAAGTTTCAACGGAAATTTACCGTGCGTACTGGTCCACCGCACGTCGATAAAGAGCGCTCTCGCCCCAGTTTCCCGTCAGTTGGCGCGCGTCAGTAGTCGTAGCAGAGTCTCGTCCGGTTCGCTCTGCATCTCACTGAGTATACAAGGTCTCCCTCTACCTTCTGCACCACTCGCTTTACAACAAACTTAAAGAAATGCCCTTCAAACTTCGGTGACTAACGTATACAATATGTCCCATATAGTTTGATAATTTTGCGATAAACCTTTCCCATGGGGCTTATGTAATAAACTTGTTGAGTAAAAAGACTGGGACGCTAAACCACTCGCACGGTGTTTAGACGGGCAGAGTGGTGACGGTCAACAATGGAGACGGCGTTGAGGAGGTCACGATTGAGCGACCTCCTCCCCATCCCACCATTCCGGGTAGGCCAGTTTGGGATTCTCTCCCTTCTCCCTCTCCTCTGGCTCCTACTTGTTGCCGGTAAGTGCTTCTACTTGTCTTCCACTAGTGCATTACGTACATCAATTGGAGTTACTTCACACACTCTTATATATATATATATATATATATATATATATATATATATATATGTGTGTATGTATATGTGTGTATATATATATATATATATATATATATATATATATATATATATATATATATATATATATATATATGTATATATATATATATATATATATATATATATATATATTTATTTATTTATTTATTTAATGTATAAATTCATATGCATATGATCATTATTCATATTCACAATTATTGACGGTCAGTTTAATTGTCGTCCATGTATTGTCACGCATTAAGAATTTTCTTATTTCGTGTGTGTGTGTGTGTGTGTGTGTGTGTGTGTGTGTGTGTGTGTGTGTGTGTGTGGTGTGTGTGTGTGAAAGGGAGGGAGAGAAAGAGAGATAGGCGGCCAGCTCTTATTGCATACGCTTTTACATTTTAAATATATCCCTGGTGTTGCACGCTGGGCTAATGTACATAATGTGCTTCATTCCGTTACGTGGTGTTCATGCTTCCCTTTGCTTGTTTGGGATTACATGGTGGTCACAGTGATGCAGGATGGTTGTGCGGTACTGGCGAACATTTGAGGCTGAGACAAAAGAGCCTATTTGCAACATGATGGGCTAAATAGTACATTAGAGGTTAAACAGAGACATTATCTTTTTTTTTTTAAACTCGAGAAATAAGTATAATAATGCATCGCTCTTTTGTCCCAGAGTGTATGTATAGGAATTTGTTTGATATAATTGTTATAGTATTACCCTGAAATTCTTATCCATAAGAGTCCTATGTGATCACCAATGCACACTTCCTAAGAACATGTACGATAAAAAGCAAATAAGTAGATAAGATAAATGAGATTTATTTAAGATTTCAAAAAATATTTCCTCTGAAGTATATTTTGAAATATTAACATTTTTGTGAGGAAGAATTGTATAGAATTTTGGTGTTCTTTGTCTCGCACACTGCATATTTCTGAACTAAGGATTTCTTTCCATGTCATCCATGTGATACACATTGAAGGTAAATTTATGGTAAAGCATTCCTTCACATCTTTCCCAGCTTTCCGTTTTTCTCTCCGTTTTGCGCTTCCGTCTTTTCTTTTTCCATCTCCTTTTTGCATCCCGCTTTGTCTTGCCCAAAGTTTCCTCAGAATGTCATTATCGAACACCATATTTCTTGGGGATCATGGTGGATAAAAGGCTGAGTAGCTTCCTTTGGCTAACTTTCCGGTCTTTTTTTATGTAACGTCTTCTGCCGAAATCGCTCCGTCACTTTGAGGGATATATATAATCGCATGAATATGGACGCACATCAATAATAATTCACGTGCAATCCAGTTCTCCCTTCACCAAACACACGTTTTGAGCACTTGATGCACGCAACATAAGAACGACGAGACGTGTCGTGAGACCCTCCGTCATAGTTCATCCAACGCGGGAGTGTTGTCACTGAGGTCAGGGTGATGTGTCAGCGTCATGTATCAGGACGATTCCAGACCCATGTGGTGCAATTATGAAAGGTTAATGAGTTTATCTGATTTATGAAATACAATTCTGTGCCTCATGAAGCTGCTAATAAACACAAGGTCGAAATTTATAGGTTGTCATGAAAGACAGCTTCTGAGGTAAGTTTATATTTCAGTAATTATTTTTCAAATAATTAAGAGAATATAAGCTTTCTAGCGAGGCGAATTTTCAGGAGATGGCACCCCAAGATTTCTTCTCTAGCAGCAAATCGAGTGGACTTTCAATGCCATCAGCGTTAACCTGCGTCTGATATCTATAGCTGTTATCGTCAGCTCTTACAGCAGGCTTATATTGTACCGAGAAGGCCTTCCGCTCCCTCCCTCGGGCCTCCTTACCCTGATGCTATCGGAGTGATGCAGTATTGTGTTGTCGCTGTGCGAATTCAGGAACAAGGCGGAATTATCAAACATGTAGTGAATACTTACAGTGGCTCTGTTGTGTGCGGTTTGTCATCGTCATTCCAATTACGTATGTAATTCTCTGTAAAATTTATGTGGATATAAAGAAAGTTATAAAGAAATATGAAGTTAATCTCGGTTTAAATGCTTCTGTAATTCAATCATACAATTTTTATAAATGAAAAGAAATTCGGTAAGATCTTACAAATAGTTCCTTTGCAATAGTAAATAAAAAAAACTTTCTTCACGATTGGTATTCCATTGATCTACAAGAACCATGAAGCATTTCAGGATTCAGGAGCAGATAATCCAAGCCTGTTATTTTATCTGAAGAGTCTGTGTGTCATACGGTTTTATTATTTACAGTAGAACGTGCTTGGAACATTTCCTCCACAATACTATTACAAAGGTCCTGAGAATAGTCTGTGTAGGTACTGTTGCAGCGTGAAAGTCATTCGTAGGACATGTCATAGATGTTATCCAGAGCGTACCAAGATTAAGTTTTTTTTTTCTTTTTCGTCTGGAGACCTCATAGTACTGCTGTGTGTCCTCTGGTGTGACATTGTTGACTGTGTAGTGAAGACAAAGAATGCGTCTGATGCGTCTTGTTTCTGCAAGCCGACTGTGGGCCAGATAAATAAAAAAGAAAGAAAAACATCATCCCTGTTAATATGTGGCGATGGTTGATATAAATACTAATGTCTCATAAATTCATGGTTGTGTGTCATGTTATATCATTATCATGTAAATAATAAAGAAATACACACACATACACACACACACACACACACACACACACACACACACACACACACACACACACACACACACACACACACACACACACACACACACACACACACACGCACACATATATATATATATATATATATATATGGTAGCAGTGCGATGGGTTGTCTAGTTTGTCTAAGTGAGTATAATAGTAGAAGGCGCTCGCTTTACCGTGAGCGAGGTGGCGGGTGTCTATGAGTGTTAATCAATATAAGGGGAATGGGAAGATGGATCTATCAGCACCATCAAAACGCCAGGGTCTTGTGAGCCCCTCCTTGACGCACTGGCCACCTTACCACCAATGTTTCTCCCTCTTATTTATTTACTTAGTTCCCAATGTTCTTTTCCTTCTCTATGCAATAGAAAACAGATATTATTTTTTCCTTTGCCTTCTCACTATAAAATCAGTCGTCCCCTTATTTGTCTCGTTCCGTGGGCATCGTATGATGCATCAACAATCAGGCCAGCAGAAGTCTTTCCAGCCAGCTCTTTCTCAACAAATGTTATTAAGCCTCTAGTACATTGTATTGAAAAAGTGTTCGTTACATCTAAATGCTAACATTGTATAACATAATAATTCCAATTGATGTGAATCCAATTGAATGGAAGCGTGTTAACTAATGAAGTCATGATATCTGATTGACGCCTCACCTCGTGCGTGTTGTCACATCTGATATTAGTTAGGTGGGCCTGTCTTTTAAAAACATTATGTGAATATTTAATGAATTATTTTTGACTCATCTGACGCTATTCTCACGCAAGAACTATAACACAGATTTTGTTCTATCCAAGATATGTTTAGGTGTCTTCCACATTATGTGTGAGCAGTCACCACATGGAAGAATGGTGCACCACCCAAGGGACGAGTGGTGTCAAATTAAAGAGACTTCGCACACTTTATCAATTAACGGAATATCTTACTCTTAAGCAGTTTTTGTTCATGTTGTAAGAATGGGGGAAATAATGTAATGGTAGGATAAATCATGATAGATATATATCTATAACTATTGCACAATTTAGCGAACATTATCTCTTGTAAGTACACACACACACACACACACACACACACACACACACACACACACACACACACACACACACACACACACACACACACACACACACACACACACATATATATATATATATATATATATATATATATATATATAAGTATACATATACATATATATATATATATATATATATATATATATATATATATATATATATATATATATATATATATATTCATCTTGATGCCTATCCTTTCCGCGCTCAGTCAGCAACAATATTTCAACCCGAAACGTGTAGGCGTGGCCCGTGAATTCTTTTCACGTCATTATTTCAGCAGAAAAATCTTCTCACCATGAATATTCCAGCCTCCACAGACCACGTGTACACGACTCCTGAATACAGAAAATCTTTCTCGTACAAAGTTGAAAGTTCAAATGGTGTTGGTGATGATGCTGATGATGATGATGATTACAAATATGACAACAAGAACGATGATCAAATAATAATGGTTTATTATTATTATTATTATTATTATTATTATTATTATTATTATTATTATTATTGTTGTTATTGTTGTTGTTTTTGTTATTGTTTTTGTTATAATTATCATTATGGTTTTTATTATTATTATTATTATTATTATTATTATTATTATTATTATTATTATCATTATTATTATTAATAATATTATTATTATCTTTATTGTTATTATATATTATTATTTTTATTAATATTCTTGTCATTTTCATTATTATTATAGCTTTCATTATTGTTATGATTTTCATAATCATCATTATAATCAATGTTATAATTTTCAGTAGTAGTACCTGATGGTAACAACAGTTATGATAATCTATCTATCAATTCATCACAATACCTTGCTGATATCCCCCTCAAGGGCTGTAACTGAGACAAGGCGTCTTTAGGGTTCGGGGAGAATATAATCTCCTCTTCCCCTGTAGGCATTGTCTTATAGTAAGAAGAAACAATACAGAGGAGGGACTTCCCAGCTTCTCGCTCCGTCCATATTAATCGCCTTTACTCTCTCACACACACACACACACACACACACACACACACACACACACACACACACACACACACACACACACACACACACACACACACACACACACACACACACACACACACACACACACTTTATTTATATAGATACAGTATAAAACAGAAAGTCTGTCGCATTCTATCCGTAATGGAGTTAAGAAGCAGGAAAGGATCAGGCTGGAGACATAAGTAATAAACTTCTGAACAAACTTCTTTGTACAAAGATGATATACACGTCCGAGACATTGGTAAAAGATGATCAGATTGTCTACTACCTGACGGAGTCTTAGAACATCTTAGAGTCCCCTGACTTACGGAGTGCCTCACAAAGTTGGCTTTGAAAATGAGATCTTAAATTATGCTGATACGCAACCTAGAGCCATCCAGTCTCTGCAGCACCGCACGACTCACCGTCAAAGAGGCGCTATGATTGACACATTTTCCATGTTCATTTGCTTGTTCGTTTATAGCATAATTGTTCCCTAGCATGTATGGATATGAGAGAGAGAAAAAAAAGTTGTGTATGTGTATGTGTGTGTGTGTGTGTGTGTGTGTGTGTGTGTGTGTGTGTGTGTGTGTGTGTGTGTGTGTGTGTGTGTGTGTGTGTGTGTTTATATGTGTGTGTGTGTGTGTGTGTGTGTGTGTGTGTGTGTGTGTGTGTGTGTGTGTGTGTGTGTGTGTGTGTGTGTCCGTGTGTGTCCAAATCATATATATGGTTTGTGTGGGTTGCTGTAAATAATGTCATCATTGAGTGGATACAAAGTTTATTTCCGGACATCGCTTAGTAATCCTCTAGCAATAATAATGGAAATGAAATATTTCCCGGAAGATTGCTTCTATAGCTGAGGATTCTCGGGGTTAAAAGATTACGTTCCAGGTAAAAATCTAAGGGCAATTTTCATCGGTTCTGTTCAATAGGTGGTAAAAAAGCCTGGTTTTGCCGCGCCATCCTGCTGCCCAATTGAAGCAACACCTGCCACCACTCACATCTCCTGCGGGGAAGACGTGTTTTTTGGTATAATTCTAACTTTTTATCGTAATGGTGGACAGTGCACAGGTGCCCTTATTACCATCATCATCATCCGTCTGTTGTGCTCTCCTACCTAGCGTCCAGGACCCGGATCATCACGCCCACCAAGAGGCGGGTGCAAACTCATAATGAACTTTGTGTTACTATGCAGCAACCATAATCACCTGTAAGGAAAAACTCACCAGTGATGGTGTCCTTCATCTGGTGTGTCACTCCTTGCACTGACTTCACCAGGAGCTGAGTGGAAGCATGCGTAGTGTCCTACAGACTCACCTTTGTCATAGTGTCGTACGACACGACTCTCGTCAGCTGTTCGATGCTACTTTGGATTTCTCATTGTCTTTAAGACGCACCAGTGAACTTACAATACCACTACTTTTCAGTAATTCTAGGGACCCCAGCGACAACTTCAATGGTCCGCTGGTCTCCAAGGCAACAGAGACAATAGCTGCCATGCGACTAGCAGCCTCGCTCAGCAGCTCTCGTGTTGATGAGCAATACATTAGCCGCTGGTCGAGGATCTGCATGAAATTTCATAGCATGTGGTGAAGGGAGATTTGTAATTTTTGGCAGTCAGGCATGCTATAAAAGGCAAGGATTGTGAGGGTACAGTACCGTCCTGCCAACACTCAACAAGCGTCCCACGTGCTGTGGCAGGAAACATCCAACTCAAAAAGGTGCAATTACAGGTGTATTGTCATCGCTTCCAAAACCATGAACATATTGGATGTTAGTCAAGAATGCACCCAAATCAAAATTCGTAACATCCTATTCTGGAGACGGTTTAATTTCTTTCCACCTTCAGACGAATCTACAAAAACAGGAAAATAAAGAAAAGGAAATCTTGCCATAATAGCTGGTCCATAAGTGATACAGTAAGGTTAAACACACGCACATACTCGCATATAATCTTGAAATAGAAAATCCTAACGCTGATCATCTAAAATTTATTCAACAGCTTTTTCCATGGGTATTTTTTTTTTTATCATTAATAAAGACTCAGCAATAATTAAACATGTAGTATTTCTAGTCTTCATGCAAAAAGAAAAAGAAAAAGAAAAAAAAAATCCACGGATAGATAACTAATTAATGTTTCCTGAAAAATTAGGTTTGGTCAACTCATACGAGATTCCCTTTTAGTCCAGTATGTTATTTTCCAAGTTCTTATTCACTTATACACTTGGTAGTCAATGTATTTCAATGAATATATAACGGTGGATTAAAGCTTAAGACATGCAAGAGTTCTTCGTCTAGTAACCTGAATATGAGGATGTAATACGAAATCCTGGTACCTTTTCATTTTTTTTTCAGAAGTCAGGAACACTGGAATTTTTTTTAACCACCTTGCATTCGCAACAAAAAACGTTCACAAAAAAAATACACACACACACACACACACACACACACACACACACACACACACACACACACACACACACACACACACACACACACACACACACACACACACACACACACACATACAAAACAGCAGACGACAGAGCGAAAACAGGCTAATTTCATGTAGCATCGCGTTGATATGTTAATTACTTTGCATATCTGTTTTCTGAAATACTTTTGTTATTCAGCAAAGTTTGTTACTACATTCGTTTTTTTTTTTTTTCTTTCTGTATATGTGAGAAATAAACCATTTTTTCCTTCCCGGGTAGAGACCAAATTTGTTCCACTGTTATAACAAGAGACGGAGCTACGAGCGCGCCCGGCCAGCACTGTCACCGAGACCTTTGACAAATGGGTCCCAGCTGGCGGGTGGTGACATCGGCGACAGGGGTGGCGGGGGGGAGGGGGGGAGGGTAGCGTGGCAGTAATG
>JAPQNM010000018.1:10074595-10077095 GCA_029783475.1 Metacarcinus magister
ATTCTCGTTTGTTCTGTCTATGTCCTGCGTCGACAAGTTTACATTTATTTGAGTTGTAAAGGACGTTCTGGTTTGGTCGTTCATTTAGAGTATTGAACAAGAGTGAAAGAAGACTCCCACACAGGGTGAAGACAGAGTGGTGAGGCAGAGACACGCACACTCATGTTTCGTGAAGTTCTATCCTGACCCTTTCTGCTCCTCACTCCTCCCTGTGATTACGCTCGCTGTACTGTGAATTGGGCTGATGTGCAAGGAACCCCACTGGGTAAATTAGGACAAGAGTGAGAGAGAGAAAGAGAGAAAAAAAAAAGCCTTTCCGAGTCGACGGCCTTGAAACTTTGTTACTCTTGTTGTCTTTCATGCTTAACCTAGTTTTCAGAAATGTGTGTGTGTGTGCGTGTGTGGGTGTGTGTGTGTGTGTGCGCGCGTTTGTATGTGTCCGTGAGCGCGCGCGTCCACACACGCTTTGTAGCATGTCTTTCATTAAACTTCTTCATGAATATGTTATTGGGTGCTTCAGTTTGATGTAATTTTTCAAACAAATTAATGTTCGTTAAATTGCCGGACAGGAAAAAGAAAAGAACCAGCTACAAATGCAATCCTATGTGACTGTTCAGACACATACTTTGAGCGAACAAACCTAAATACATAAATGAATATAATGCCGCTGGCTGTTAACGACCTGCCAACAGAAGGGATCAAAGTTCGTGCCACTTAACACTAGAGTCTCTCCTTTAATAACAGAGTGAGTGGCCCTCCTGTGGCGCCCTCCCGCTCGGCTGAAGGGAAACACGGACATTCAACAAAGCACAAGATGAGGACTAAAGGATAACTCGGGGCAGAGATGAAATATTTTTAGAGTTGTGGGTTCAGGATCGAAGACGTTATGCGCTTTATGGAATCACATTGAATTGAGGCGACGTGCACCGTGCTCCGTCAGGGATGGGTGCTACAGGAAAAAAGAAAATATATATGAAACTAAAGCTGGCATTTTGTTTGTTATTTGTACTCGTATTTGGTTTGGTCGGGCGGCTGGAGGGTGGAGAAGCTTTTGTTTTTGTTTGTTGTTGTTGTTGTTGTTGTTGTTGGCCTTCCTGTTGTTGTTGTTGTTGTTGGTAGTGGTGGTCGTGGCGGGGTTCGTCCTCTACTGTTGCTACTGTTTTTTTTTCTTTTTTCTTTTTTCTTCTTCTTTTTCTTCTTCTTCTTCTTCTTCTTCTTCTTCTTCTTCTTCTTAATTTTCTTCAGATATCGACAGGCAGCGAGGGGAATTTTTTAACAGCAGTAAACGAAAAAATGTAACATGAAAAATACAGCGAGATGTGTGCATGCAAGCGAGAAGAGAGGCCACGTGGAAGAATATTATCAACCCTTTGATCTCAATTCTTTAAGTTTCCGCTTTTCTCTCGGATACCGTCTTGCATATTGATAAAAGAAAATACTATTTGTATATGAAAGACGCTGTTAATATTATGCCAATCGTCATCATTATCCATACCATCGCACTGCCACTCATTCTAGCGTTCTGGTTGTGAATCTCGTTTCTGAAAACATATTAACTTTTCCTGTACTTAGAGGATCATTTAAGCTGCACATTTATCGACTCCTCACAGGAAAACCAGGAAAAACGAAATTCCAAAGAAAAATCGCTGGTAAAGCCTTCACATTTGCAAACTGAAGTCAGAGCCAGGAAAGACCCTGCATGAGGACTTAACTTGCCACGGTCAAAACAACACAGCCCAGTGATGCGCAAATACTTAAATGAGTTGAATGGAGCGGATTACAAGATTAATGAGGTTTAGGTTGTTGTGGTGGCGGAGTGCTGGGTCTTACATGCGTGTGCCTTGTGCTTCCTTTCCGTAGTTTCTTGCGTCGTTGTATTCAATCGGCTCATGTTTCGGTTCTCATTGGATGTAGAGGATCCGATAGTCTTGTAGTTTCTCCTGTTTTGTATTGTTCGTGTGATCATCATTTTTTGTTTGTGTGTGTGTGAATGTGCGTGTTTACTGAGTTGTAATATATAGGATTTGAATTAAGCTGATGTTGTTTTGGCTTTTTATCTAATTTTGTCAGAGTTTCTAAGTCTTAAAGGTTCCTTGCACACATGACTTTCGTATCTAACCTATTTTAAGCATCAATATTTCTACTCGAGAAGCTAAGTTTCTTTACATTCTTCTTCCATCATCTCTTATCAGACAGTCTTCTTTTATTCACATTTTTCAGTCCCTTTACTGCTCAGACCATCATAAATAAATCCTACCTTTCTCTCCTTTCTTCCAACATTGTCAGTTTTATTAAGTCTTTCCTCATATAACATCTACGTAGACTTGACACCAATTAAGTCGTAACTTTTTTGCATCCTCGTTAGTTTTCTTACGTTTTGTTTCTTCCTGCATGTTGATCAAATAACAGATGCTTGTTAAAATCTTAATTATATCAAAAATACACAATTCACGCCACAACCACAATCACCACTACCACCACCACCACCACCACCACCACC
>JAPQNM010000018.1:10082095-10084595 GCA_029783475.1 Metacarcinus magister
GAGAGAGAGAGAGAGAGAGAGAGAGAGAGAGAGAGAGAGAGAGAGAGAGAGAGAGAGAGAGAGAGAGAGAGAGAGAGAGAGAGAGAGAGAGAGAGAGAGAGAGAGAAAGAGAGGAGAGAGAGAGAGAGAGAGAGAGAGAGAGAGAGAGAGAGAGAGAGAGAGAGAGAGAGTGTTGCTTGAGCGTCACGTCCTTGAGCAGTGTTAGGTGACGGCAGGCAGCATCGGTACAGTGTCTTTCTTCCTTGTCTTGTCGAAGTATCAGAGCCTCATCAGAGCGACCAAGTTGAGGATGGCGATAAAAAGAAATGGAGAAGAAAGAGGTGGAGGAGGAGGAGGAGGAACACATAGAACACATAGAAAGAACAAACAGTAACAGGCCTGCTGGCCCTTACGAGGCTGTTTGTGAGTACACTATCTAGTCTAGAGTGAAGGATACAGGATAGTAAGGGTGAAGGCTTCTCTCCCCACCCATGGCTGGCAGGGAAAGGAAGGCCAACCAAGACCAGACTGTCACTACTGTCACTACCACTACTGCTACCACTACTTCCTGGCAAGCGATGTCAGGCCACTAGCGACGTCTTTTGAATCGACATTTCGTAAGTTAGGTACATCAGGATGAACTTACTCAAAGTTTGCTACGTTAACGGATAGTATTTTAGCTGTGGATTGGCTTCTAAATATTTGTCAAGTCTATTTTTGAACGTAGTAATTGTTTTACTGTCGACGACATTGGCGGGCAGGGAGTTCCAAACGTTAACGATCCGATTGAAAAAGAAGTGCTTGGCTTTGTTTGATGTGAATCTTTTACCAGTAATCTTAAAAGAATGATGTCTTCTTGTTATATTTGATCAATCAAAAGTAATGTAATCTTCTGTATTGATATTATCGAATCCTTTGATTATCTTGAACATTTCAATGAAATCCCCTCGCATCCTTCGTTTCGGTGGTAATGGCAGGTTAAACATAACTTATTGCCAGTATTAACCCTTACACTGCCGAGGTCTTTTCTAAGTGTTCGATTTATAGATTTTTAAAAAAATTATGATTTTATTCAAATTTTTCTTATTAATGATAAAAATAAATATTAATGATAAAAATAAATAATAATGATAAAAATATATATTAATGATAAAAATATATATTAATGATAAAAAATAAATATTAATGATAAAAATAAATATTAATGATAAAAATATATATTAATGATAAAAATAAATATTAATGATAAAAATATATATTAATGATAAAAATATATATTAAAGATAAAAATATATATTAATGATAAAAATATATATTAATGATAAAAATATATATTAATGATAAAAATAAATATTAATGATAAAAATAAATATTAATGATAAAAATAAATATTAATGAAAAAATATATATTAATGATAAAAATATATATTAATGATAAAAATATATATTAATGATAAAAATATATATTAATGATAAAAATATATATTAATGATAAAAATAAATATTAATGATAAAAATAAATATTAATGATAAAAATAAATAATAATGATAAAAATAAATATTAATGATAAAAATATATATTAATGATAAAAATAAATAATAATGATAAAAATATATATTAATGATAAAAATAAATATTAATGATAAAAATATATATTAATGATAAAAATATATATTAATGATAAAAATAAGTATTAATGATAAAAATAAATATTAATGATAAAAATATATATTAATGATAAAAATAAATAATAATGATAAAAATAAATATTAATGATAGAAATATATATTAATGATAAAAATATATATTAATGATAAAAATATATATTAATGATAAAAATAAATATTAATGATAAAATAAATATTAATGATAAAAATATATATTAATGATAAAAATATATATTAATGATAAAAAATAAATTTTAATGATAAAAATAAATATTAATGATAAAAATATATATTAATGATAAAAATAAATATTAATGATAAAAATATATATTAATGATAAAAATATATATTAATGATAAAAATATATATTAATGATAAAAAATAAATATTAATGATAAAAATAAATATTAATGATAAAAATATATATTAATGATAAAAATAAATATTAATGATAAAAATATATATTAATGATAAAAATATATATTAATGATAAAAATATATATTAATGATAAAAATATATATTAATGATAAAAATATATATTAATGATAAAAATAAATATTAATGATAAAAATAAATATTAATGATAAAAATAAATAATAATGATAAAAATAAATATTAATGATAAAAATAAATATTAATGATAAAAATAAATAATAATGATAAAAAATAAATATTAATGATAAAAATATATATTAATGATAAAAATATATATTAATGATAAAAATATATATTAATGATAAAAATAAGTATTAATGATAAAAATAAATATTAATGATAAAAATATATATTAATGATAAAAATATATATTAATGATAAAAAATAAATATTAATGATAAAAATATATATTAATGA
>JAPQNM010000018.1:10087095-10092095 GCA_029783475.1 Metacarcinus magister
ATTGTATGTTCATTTGATTTGATTTTCATCTTTTCCTACTTTCTTTCTGTCTGTCTTTCATTCTTTTGCTCTCTCTCTCTCTCTCTCTCTCTCTCTCTCTCTCTCTCTCTCTCTCTCTCTCTCTCTCTCTCTCTCTCTCTCTCTCTCTCTCTCTCTCTCTCTCTCTCTCTCACTCTTTTTTTTTCTCTCTCTCTCTTCACACACAGAAAAGGAGTGTGGTGACCTGGAGAATCCGCTCTTCGGCTTCGTGGAGTTCACGGGGCGGCGGGTCGGTTCCTTGGCTACCTACAAGTGCCAGCAGGTACGTGACAAAACACACACACGCACTCATACACACGCACATGCATTCATACACACACACACACACACACACACACACACACACACACACACACACACACCCACACCCACACCCACACCCACACACACAGACACACACATACACAAAGGGATATCTTTTACAGCACTTTACAACACGGAGCCTTTTGGTTGTTGTATTTCCATTATTATTTTATATGCAACATTTATATGAGTGTGCTGTTCAGTAATAAGATTTGTAACATTTAACTCGGATAAAGTAATTAAGTGAACTGTCAGCATTTAATTACCAAAGTGTATCCGTCGTGGACTGTGTGTAGTCAGCGGTGGTGATGGTGGTGGTGATGAGGGAAGGTTTGTGGTGGTGGTGGTGGTGGTGGTGGTTGAGGCGTGGAAGGAAAACGTGGTGAAGCTTATCAGAGGAGGTCCTGTAATGGCACCATCTCACACGGCCCTGAACCTGGTGAGGGAGGCTGCCGTGTCCCTTCAGGGGATGGCAGTGGTGGCCAGGAAGAGGCCGAATGGAAATTAATATTTACTTCGCCACAACTTCGCTCCGCCTCTCCGCTCTTTTGGGTGTTCTCCCTTCTTTCTTGCCGAAATTTCATCTCCCGTTTCTCCCTCTTCCCCCCTGAATTCCCAGAGGACCAGCCCCCTCGTTCTCCCCAGAGCCCAAACCCCAACCCTCCTCAGTGGCCCGGTCTCTCTTTCTTCCTTTTTTCCTCTTTTTTTTCATTCCTCCCTTTTTTTCCTCCCTTGTTTTCCTCCTTTTTTTCATTCCATCCTTTCTTCCTTCATTCCTTCTCTTCCATCTCATTTAATTTTTCTCTAACCCAGAAAATGATTCTCCCAAACAAGGGAAAAGCTAGCGAGAAAAAGGAAAAAAATAGAAAGAGAGTAAGCCGTTGGAGTCAAGGCGTACAAAAGAGCTGCTTACGAAATGTCGCTCCAGAATTTTCGTGTAAACCTTTGGAGAACAGATATCTCGCCACGTTTAACAGAACACCACCCTTCACTGCCTCCCTCTACCTCTCTGCCACCCAGCACGCATCCGGGAGAATTATATATTCCTCTCTTTACAAACTTTTTCCGTTTGATTTACGAGAGTGTGATGTATTGCCCCATTTTTATCCCCTCTCTGCTACCCCTCCCTCTCCCCCCCACCCCCCAACCCCACGGGGAAGCCAACTAACTCCCGCTGACATATAAGATAAAAAATGAAATTTGATTAAGAGTTTTCTATCTAGTGTGCGCGCGAGTGTGTGTGCGTGTGTATGTATATATGTGTTTGTTCGTGTGTGTTGAACGAGAGAGAGAGAGAGAGAGAGAGAGAGAGAGAGAGAGAGAGAGAGAGAGAGAGAGAGAGAGAGAGAGAGAGAGAGAGAGAGAGAGAGAGAGAGAGAGAGAGAGAGAGAGAGAGAGAGAGAGAGAGAGAGAGAGATAAAGAGAGAGAGAAAAAAAAAAATAGAGGAAAGTGGTGTATATGAATGTGGAAGGAAAAACGAGAATGTGAGTCACTGTTTAGTTTATGTGTGGATGTATTTTTTTCAGAATTGTGTGTGTTTGCGTTCCTGTAGGTTTGTGTGTATCATAAATGCCTGTGTACACCAACGTTCATGTGTGTGTATGTATGTGTATGTATGTGTGTGTGTGAGAGAGAGAGAGAGAGAGAGAGAGAGAGAGAGAGAGAGAGAGAGAGAGAGAGAGAGAGAGAGAGAGAGAGAGAGAGAGAGACTTATGTGGTAAGGAGGAGTCAGGATATTGGGCGAGAGTATACTTCGATGTGTCAAAGGAGGGGAGTGGAAGCAGCAGCAGCGTGAGGGAAGCTAACTAACCTATTTAACTCATCCCTTCTTCCTCTTCTCCCGTCGAAGGGGTACCACCTGCTGGGGGAGGAGCAGCGGGGATGCCAAGGGAACGGCGAGTGGTCTGCTTTACCTCCTGAGTGTCGGGAAAACTGTAAGTACCTCCTCTTCCTCCTCCTCCTCCTCCTCCTCCTCCTTCTTCTCCTTCTTCCTCCTTTCCTTCTCTTCTACCTTGATCCCTCCTTCTTTCCTTCAATCCTCATTCCTTTTACGTCCTTCCTTCATCCTGGTTCCTCCTGCTAACTTCTTTCAGCCATTTCTTTCCTTTCCTTTCCTTTCCTTCCCCCTGATCATCGTGTCATTTTATTTTATACTCTTTACTTATTTTGGCGTCATCTTCATTTTTGTTTTGTTTTCCCCTTCTCCTTTCTTTCTTTCTCACCCTTCATTTATTTTTCCGTCAATCTTTTTTTTCTTCTTTCTTTCACTGGTAATTTTTTTCTCTCGTCTTGTTTGTGCACCTCCTTCTTTTCCCTCTACATTAGTTTTTCCTTCATTCACTCATTCCTTCATTCACTTCTGTTATTTCTATGCCTCTCTCTCTCTCTCTCTCTCTCTCTCTCTCTCTCTCTCTCTCTCTCTCTCTCTCTCTCTCTCTCTCTCTCTCTCTCTCTCTCTCTCTCTCTCTCTCCCTCTCTCCCTCTCCCTTATTTCTCTTCATACACTCCTCTTCTCTCCTTCCGCGTGTATAATTAGGAATGCATTTTTTTCCTCTTCCCTTCCTTCCTCCTCATTATCTTCCTCCACGTATTACCCTTATGTATGTATTTTTCCCTCCCTCCCTCTTCCTCTCCTCCCTTCCATCTGTCCCTTCAATTTCTTGCTATCGTGGATGAATCTTGTATCTACCTCTGCTTCTCCTCTTTACTTCGCCTAAAGCTAACAGGGAAACAATTTTTTTTCCTGCTGTCTGTCTGTCCGTCCTTCTCACCCCACTTCTCTCTCTCGCTGTCTCTCTCTCTCGCTGTCTCTCTCTCTCTCTCTCTCTCTCTCTCTCTCTCTCTCTCTCTCTCTCTCTCTCTCTCTCTCTCTCTCTCTCTCTCTCTCTCTCTCTCTCTCTCTCTCTCTCTTCCTCGCCATTACATTCTTCCATTCTTTCATCTTAATCCTTATATATCTTTCCACTCACTTTGCTTTAACTCTTCACACTCACCTGCTTCTTCTTCTTCCTCCTCCTCCCTTCCTCCCTTCCTTCCTTCCTTCCTTCTTTCCTTGCTTTCTGTAGTGATGCCTTTTTCTTACCAAGCTTCCTCCTTCCCTGTGTGTGTGTGTGTGTGTGTGTGTGTGTGTGTGTGTGTGTGTGTGTGTGTGTGTGGGTGTGGGTGTCCTTTTCCTCTTTATTATAAATTTTTTTTTTCCAATTTTTTTCTTAAACATTTTCCACCCTCCTGCCACTTTTCCATCTCCCTCCCTCCGTCCCAGCTAACACTCTCCTCCTCCTTCTTGCCTCCAGTCCTCCAAGGGTCTTTTCGTAAATATTCCATTATATATCCTCTCTTCTCCTCTCTCGTCTTACAAAAAAAAATACAATAACCAATTAGGGCGGACTCCAAGGCTGTCTTTAGAGCGCCCTTCACAGTATATCCCATACAAAATAATCGTGTTTATGATAGTGTTTTAGCCAACCCTTCCCACGTGGACTTCCTGCACCATATCTAATATATAATTGTGAATTTTTTTTATTTATTTTTTTTGTGTGTGTCTGTCTGTATGTTAGCAGTAAAACCTATCTAAATGTGGTCGGATCGAGCTGAAACTTGAAGGGGGTACTCAATGGGACCCCCTTTGTGTCTTCCCGGGCAACGCTGGGTACTCTGCTAGTCCTTTAATATATGTCATCCATTAAGTGTACATCCTAAACATACCAGCACAGTATGTCCCCCTTCCTCTTCCTCCTCCACCTCGTCCTCCTCGTCCTCCTCCTCCTCCAGCCTGTCACTCTATCACCGCCTTAGGCTGGTGCCCCACATGCTGCCACAGATGGACGAAGGTGGTGCAAATAAAGCTACTTCATCTACCTCATACCTCCACTTAAAACGTTGACCTTCAAACACGTGTTCTTCACTGTTAGAGCAGAATGTGAACACAGTATGTACGTACACCGCATCACCTTTTTTTCACTTAGATGTATCTTCTGCATGTGCTCCCTGCCAGTGTACTGCACGAACCCGCCCGCCATCCCCAACGCCCGCCACGACGGCATCGAGTCGAGGACGAGGTTCGAGGTGAATCACACCCTGAAGTACGCGTGCGAGGAAGGCTTCACGACTGTCGGCTTTGACGTGGCGAAGTGCTTCTTGTACAACAACACGATGCAGTGGTTCGGCCCGGAGATTGTGTGTCAGCGTGAGTATGTGGCACCAGACGCAGGGGTGTGTGTGTGTGTGTGTGTGTGTGTGTGTGTGTGTGTGTGTGTGTGCGTGCGTGCGTGTATATGTATGTTTGTCTGGCTATATATATATATATATATATATATATATATATATATATATATATATATATATATATAATACTACAACTAATAGTAATAATCATTATTTCGTTATTCACACAAGGGACTTTTGTATGGTCAGAACCGTCTAACCAAAAGCGTCAACGTAACGAACCTTCTGTCCCTGGAGCAAAGATCCGAAAGCTATCTGTGTATACGCATTTGCCTTTATTTCATTCACTTATTCATATATCAAACAAAATGTGTATCAGAGGAGTAAAAATTTTCATGAAATATACCAGTTTTATGTCTAATAATAAAAATGATAATGATAATGATAATAGTAACATTAACAATAATAATAACAATAATAATTATACTAATGA
>JAPQNM010000018.1:10099595-10114595 GCA_029783475.1 Metacarcinus magister
TTTATCTATCCATCTATCTATCTCTCTATCTGTGTGTGTGTATGAGAAAGTTAGTTAGTTTTATTTGTGTTTATTTTCATATTCCAAAGTAAACTGTATGGTATATTTTTATGCATACGACCTCACGCCTTCGTTTTAACGTTATTCCATGAGTGATAGCACTTATTTTATCTGCGTGTTATGTTTTTTTATTTGCGTGCATTAATCAAATGTGCAATAATATGACATGCTGTATTTTTTTCTGTGAATTTCTAGTTATTGAGGGATTGTATTATTCTTCCATTTGGTAGATGATACTCACAAGAACAAAATTACAGTACAGCATCATCATTTTCAAAGTGTCAATTTTGTTCGATTCCGTTGATATGAAAAAATATAAGATTGATACATAGGCAAGTGTCTCTTTCCACAGGTGTTCTCCAAAGCTGCACCCACGAGTCAGGTGGACAAGGTCAGTCAATGCGTCAGACTTCTTCGAACACTTGAACGTGAGCAGGGAGATTGAAGTGGAGGAGGAGACACAGGAGGAAGGACAGGTCTTGGGAATCTCTTTTGAAATGGGAGAGGAGGAGGGGAAAGAAGATCAGAACACAGTTGGCAGCTTCTCGTTCTCAGTGGAGCCGAGTGACTTGACACAGTCAGCTCATTACGGTGACGCTCTTCTGGGAGCCTCTAACGATCCAACAATTTCCTCCACAAAGACTCCGCTGTCCACTCCAGCAAGCAGTCACTTGTCGGAATTATACTTTCGCGCCAAAAAATATTCAGAGAGTAAGAGGCACTTGGAGACGTGGGCAAAATTCATCCGCGAGGAACACGACGGCGTGGAAGTAAGCAAAATACTCATTAGGGAAGAAGAAGTGGGAGAAGGAAGGAAAGAAGCCCCGCAGTCCAGGATATCAAGAAGTCTAAAGAAACAAAATGAAGGTGATGAAAAGAGAAAAGGAAAAAATAAGAACAAGAAAAGAAGGAAAGGGAAAAGAGGTAAGATATGATACATTCACTGGAGACAATGGCTTGTAACTTTTGTTTTGCCTCACTGAATGACTATCCCATAAAACACTAAATTAATGATGAATTTCATTACTTGTGCGAGAGTCATCTAAAGCCATCCTCTGCAGCACCTCACTGTGAGGAGCTCGCCGACGAACCCTACCTTCGCCTGGAGGTGGTGCGGCCGGGACGCGACGCCAACTTCACCTTCTCAGCAGGGGCGCGCGTGAAGGTCACTTGTCTTTACGGTCACGGCCTCAACTTGGGGAACAAAACTGCCAAGTGCTCCCGCGGGAGATGGAGACCCATGAAGCCGGAGTGTATATCTTGTGAGTACCATCTCCTTCAGGCTGCTATTTGTCCTCATGTAGCGGAATCTTTCACTGTTTATAGAATTACTCACGATAGTCCTTCCATGAGTTTTGTGGCAGAACACACCATGCACCAGACCCTTCATAGGTTGCATGATGCTCCAGGCATAGCGGAGGCCGGGTGGTTCTATGGTACAGTGGTCGATTCGTGCTTGGTTGAGAGAGGTAGCCCTCTTTCGTTTAATTAATTAACCATAACAAAGCTATATAGTCTTAGCTACCTAGCTCGTTGAGATTATTTAACCTTTTTAATCTAACCAGATAGCCATGCTCATGTGTGTCAGATAAAGTTTTCGTGTGTGTGTGTGTGTGTGTGTGCGTGTCACTCGCTTATTTTATACCATTTCAACTATGAAGCTCAAATTAGT
The DNA here is from genome assembly GCA_029783475.1 of Metacarcinus magister. NCBI lineage: Eukaryota > Metazoa > Arthropoda > Malacostraca > Decapoda > Cancridae > Metacarcinus > Metacarcinus magister. Next base: position 10,101,328 of record JAPQNM010000018.1, read on the forward strand.
CCTAACGAGCGGCCTTTCTCTCAGTTATGTTTAGGCAAAATTATTTTTTCGAGCACATAATTTTTGTTCTTGCTCATAAAACCCATAAACACCATTCCCTCGTCCAGGATGATGAGCTTTTCGTGTCATGGAGATGGACAACAGCAATGGGAGGAGGAATGTGATGAAGGTGGTGCTTTTGGGCGAGTGATGTGGAGGTGGTGTTGCATGGTCGCCAAAGTGGATGCTATGCAAGGGTGGGCGTTGGTGGGCGTTGATGTGATGACCAACATACAAATACAATATAATTTTTTTTTATCATTTGCAGAACACTTTTTGTCCCACTAGATTTTTGTACTGGAAGAAATATGATTTTTTTTCTTTAACATGTTATGGCTTATTTAGTTTATTTAGTATTTTTAAGTTAAGTTTTGTTGCAACTACATCAGGACTAGTACGTGTATGGCCGGAGGTGTGTGTGTGTGGGTGTGTGTGTGTGTGTGTGCGTGTGTGTGTGTGTGTGTGTGTGTGTGTGTGTGTGTGTGTGGGTGTGTGTGTGTGTGTGTTTGTACATGAGATATGTATATAAATGACCAATATTACTGTAATATTATGCATATAATTCAGAGATTGTAACGAATATAAAAAAAATATATATAAATTACAAGCAGTAATAAAAGGAAAACGGTTTACACTGAAAACCAACAGCGGCCACTGAGAATAATACATGTGTGTGTGTGTGTGTGTGTGTGTGTGTGTGTGTGTGTGTGTGTGTGTGTGTGTGTGTGTGTGTGTGTGTGTGTGTGTGTGTGTGTGTGTGTGTGTGTGTGTGTGTGTGTGTGTGTGTGTGTGTGTGTGTGTGTGTGACCGGCGTCACGGGTAAGGGATAGAAAAAAAGAAAAATATATATATATATATTTTTTTTTTTTTCAATTTAAAGTGTCCAGTTGGTGGGTAACGGAAAAAGTGGATCTAATAATGTCTCTTTAACGCTTCCACTATGTATCATTGGTGCTTCAACATTTTCCTTTACAATTATGGATTCAGTTTATGGTTTCAAGGGAGGAGGGGCGTGTTGCCAGGTGTGGTGAACTTGTGCAAGGACTGGACTTTGTTTACTGTGGTTGTGTACACTTGACGTGAACAGTGAGACTGATGGCCATGATGGCAATGCTGATGATAATGATGATGACGATCATCATGATTCTCATTATCATAATCTTTATCATTATCATTACCATTTTCATGACTACTTCTACTACTACTACTACTACTACTACTACTACTACTACTACTACTACTACTACTACTACTACTACTACTACTACTACTATTACTACAATTCTCGACAAATATCAGTGTTTATATTCAGGAACGTTAACGTGACTAAAATAGTTTTATTTAAAGTAGTTTTAATGAGTTCTCATATTTATTCTTTAGTGACAATGTTAAGAATATTAACAAGATGAATTGTGTGACTAGCAATTTATATTTACAGTAGTATTAATTGTAGATGAACAAAATTAAATGCATTTATAGTATGCAGTATAGATCTTTATTGATGTCAATAATATTGACACATTTGTTGTAACGTCAATAACATTGATCAGCATTCCGTCTCAGGCAGTGATGTTCGATCAGTCCAGTGTCTCTATTAACATGCCGGATCAAAACAAGAAAATAAACTTCTGAAGAAAAATAATATATATATATATATATATATATATATATATATATATATATATATATATATATATATATATATATTATTTTCTTATTTTAATCAATGGGTTGTTGCCTTTTGTGTTGCTGAACTTCTTTTCCAAGGCTAGAAATGCATAGTAGAATTTTGTCTAGATGAGAAGCATCATTATCATGTCTTGGATGTGTTATCATCAGTGAGAATACAGTGATCATTCCTTTGTCTTACGGCGTGGCGTCGTTACATTCTAGGTGAATATAGTACACGAACGTGGCTTGTTTCCAAATCTTTTCAGGAGAAGTAATCCTTAACAAGGGTCTTTTATAAGACCAGGCTGGAAGGCATTACGTAAAAGTGCGGCGCATAATATAAGTTAATGACATCACTAGCTTCTGGTATTATGACAATGTCCGCCGTCCACAAAACTTTATATCGCGCACCGTCATGCTTGTCATTAAGTTACTCGTTTTTCTCAGGAGCACAATGTGAGTCAAGATTATCCTGTCTTGATGGTAAAGTGATATGATTTGCTTCTACTATCGTTACTAACATTATTTTTTTATTCCTTGTTAAGTGTTTTTTTCATATAACCGGGAGGGTAATGTGAGGTAACGAGAAGCTTGTCCAAACTGAAGTGTGCTCGGGCCCCCAGGCACTTGTAAAAGGGAATGAGTTGGCGGGAGGGGAGCAAGTGCATGGGAGGGAAGCATTTACCATCCCAAACCCTCAATGTTAGAAAAAAAAAAATACCCTTCCTGCTCTTACCTCTCAAAGAGAAAGCTGCGTTCCTGCACGTAAAACAAGGTTTGTTTCTTGGAACTTTCATACTTTATAAATAACCTTAAATGACGTTGCGATTGGTAACGAAGCTCATTTATTTCATGAGATAATGAAAGTCCAAACAACAACAGATTAATATTTTTTATATATTCTTATAACGTTCTCGTGTGCTGGTTAACAAGCTACAAGTTTGTAGTGTAAGTCATACATAGTCAGTCATCGCTTGCCCTTCGGAATGTTTCTTACACACTTTCACTTGAATTTGTTGTTGCCAAAGAAAACATAATTAGGACTCAGTGGTCATTACCAGCACCAGGCAAGTATGAGACCCTCTGAAGAACATGAAAAAGTGCGGAAGTTTGCATACCCGGGAAGTCTAATTTAAAGTTTTAGGTGACCGTCTCTAATCAGCAGTTCTGTCTTGCTTTTGATTTTTTTTTCTCACTACAAACATGAATGTGCAAAACTCATGTTCGCATTGCATTCCTTGTAAGTTTATCATGTTGTAATAACGTTCTCAGTGGGAGTTTGGATGACTCACCTTATTAAGTTCGTTGAACTAGGGTTGAGTCACTTACTGTGTTCGTAAATGGGTAATTTTCAGTGTGGTAAATGCGTTGTCCAAACACAAGTGGGTGGTTTGTACACTACTTGTAAATACAAATATAACCATTTATAAGAAGGTAATGTACACGAGGTATGATGATTCAGCCAATCCAGGGAGGTGTAAGGAAGTAACCCCAACGCAGACCAAGCAACTCAATCGTGCTACTTCTGCCTCACCACCCTGCCTTCTGCCTCAGCGAGGAGGTGGCGAGTGGGTGAGAAAACGGCGGTTGCAAGTTGATTAATGTGTATACAAGTTGATGAATAGGTACATACATCAAAGTGGTGTTGATTTGGTAAGAAAACCAGTGTTTGTATATTATGAAAGTGATGATTCGTAACATCCACTGATGTGAATAAGGGATGTTGGATATGAAAGTAAGTATCATCTATCACTGGGTTTTGTCTAATAGACTCATACGTGCTTGATGCAGGCTTCTGTTCAAACAAAAATTAAATATATCAATTTCCTACCAATATCTACCTAAATATGTAAGTATGTAGTTTGTCTTAATTATATGCGAGTGTAATTTTACGTGTTACTTATGTGGCATTGTGCTCCCTGCTTTGCACGTCACCCTCATGGCGGCTTGTGTGGCGTACCTCCTGTCTGGCCCTGATGCCGTGCGTGTTTGGGGCAGTGCCGTGCTCCGTGCCAGAAACGACCCACGGCCGCTACACTTTCAACGGAGTGCAAGTGCCGGAGCGAGCCACCATCGGGCACGCGGAGGTGGTGGAGTTTTCCTGTGGTCACGGGTACACTGTCCTGGGCAACCCGAGCCTCCGCTGCTGGTATGGTGATTGGACGGTCACGGGCACCAGACCAGAGTGTCAGCCGGGTGAGTAGCTGCATACTTCTTCACACTTATAGGTATCACATTGGCCTTGTCTGTACTCTTCTCTGAACGCCAGCAACCCAGGCTCTTTGTGGGTTCTCATATGTCTATATTTGTATCTGTTTCTGTCTTTCTGTCTATCTGTCTGTCTGTCTGTCTGTTTGTCTGTCTGTCTGTCTGTCTGTCTGTCTCTCTGTCTGTCTGTCTGTCTGTCTGTCTGTCTGTCTGTCTCTCTCTCTCTCTCTCTCTCTCTCTCTCTCTCTCTCTCTCTCTCTCTCTCTCTCTCTCTCTCTCTCTCTCTCTCTCTCTCTCTCTCTCTCTCTCTCTCTCTCTCTCTCTCTCTCTCTCTCTCTTTCTCTCAAATATCAGTATTAACCTTTATGTTCATTGAGCCATCACACCTGCTCCCCTGACTTTTAATACTGCGTCTTCCTATGCACCAAGAGCCGTGTCTGCTGCCCGAGGTGAGTCACGTCAACTACACCGCCTCGCTGTATCCCGGAGGCCAAGTGGCGCACGGACACCATGTGGACTATACTTGCGAGGAGGGCTGGCTGGTAGGTATCCCTCGAGTCACCTGTCATTTAGGTCAACTTCGGCCCGTCCCACCCACCTGCGTGACTCCCGCTGAGGCAACCCATCCACAGGACACCCTCATGGATCCACTCGCCCGTAGCGCCTCCAGTGAGCAGTCTCCTTTCTTTATGATAATCAAAGTTTGTGTAAATACCACTTTTAGATATACACATTTCCTTTTTATTCATGAGCCATCTCATTGTATTGATGAGTTATATGCATCAAGTAACATTTTACTTGCACAAATTGAATAATGATTTGTATAAATGATACCGTGTTTCGTAAGTCATGCTGTCCTACGGTGCCGGTGACCTGACCCTTGGGGGAGACATCACCAACATTAAGATTGGAGCAGGACTCCACCCCCATTGTTCTCCGCCGGCCAGAGTCCAGGGTACTCTTATCTACAAGAACGGCCAGCCCCTCCACCAGGCAGAGCAGAGGTAACTAAAGGCGGAATAGTACTGCCAGTGATGGTGCGGAGAGAAAGTTTGATTCTCTCTCCTTTTTTCTGATATATTCCTCGTCATACTTTTCTTGGTATTTTTCCCTTCCACATTATTTCATTATTCCCAGTAATTGTGTATCTGCGTGACTTTAATCATATATATATATATATATATATATATATATATATATATATATATATATATATTCTGTATATTCTCTTCTTTTGTCTTCGATTTTACAACGAATGTTCTATTCTTATATTTCTAGTTGCAAAACATAGGAATACATTAATATGAAAGCGAGTTCTCAGATCACATTTACTCTCAAAGGGATATGAGCCGTAATATTCGTCTTCCATTCTTAAAATATGGTCGCCTTCTCGTAGGTGGCATTTTTACATCCTTTCCCACTACTGTTCCTGTACGTCAGGTTCCCCCACGGAACGGAGGTGACCTTCAACTGCATCGCCAACACTATGGGGGAGAAAACCACCTGGAGGATTCATTGCGAAGATGGGTCGTGGATTGGACAACGCTCGCCGTCTCCCTGCGCCGTGGTGGACGAAGAGGAGGAAGGCACGATATACATAGAAGAGGAAGAGTTTGAAGACGACCTAGTTTTAGGAAATATATCATGTACCTGGAGGAAAATCCAACCCTTCTTGGTGACCTTCCTACAAAACCGGGAATTGCGAGAGGAGGTGCTGGAGCTGCCGCCGGGCACGGAACTGGTTAGTCCATGTACTCTTGTGAGGACATATGAGCTTTTACTGCAGGTGGGGCGAGTAGGGACACGGAGATAATGATGTGGGAAAATATACTTCTTTGTGTCTTCGTATGGGAGCAGGTCTCATTGAAACTCGTGTTCTTGCACTATGAGTTTATGATTCTCTGATAAAGAACATAAAATAAAATATGTTGTTATAGGTGACATGTTACAGTCATCCGTGTTTCATGCAAACTATTATGTTTCTTGTTAAGTCCTTCAGATTGTTCACGAATATCGCGAATATGCTTATTGCAATTTTCTTCATTAACTCTTTTAAATGGCTGTTACGCCTACACAGTGAATAATGAAATTGGTATGGTCAAGAGACTCTCCACTAAAGGACACTTGTTCTCTTCCAATGATGCTGGAAAAAAGGTCATTAGGGCGGGAATAGTAAAGGTTGGAAATACACATGGGCTTACGACTCGGAATATTTTAATCATAAAAGCATATTCTTTTTCTGTGTTGCAGGTGTCCCGGTGTGTGGACATCGGAAAGTTTGCCTTTTCAGGATCGTCTCACCGTCGCTGCATCAACGGCCAATGGAGTGGTGTGGAACCGGAGTGCCTCGGCCTCAACCGAGACTATGATTACGCCTGTACGTTGCTTTCTCGCCGCAATTTTCTAAAATTTTCAAAATTTTCTCCTGACAATTTGTTTGATTGAATTCGAATACGACTGGATTATCTTTACATGTCCAAAAATGCGGAGGTCTGTAAAATTTGATATTTGATGCGTTAACCAAATATGACCGTTGTCGTTTCCACAGTGGACAAGCCACCGACCATCCTCTTCCGCCACAAGAACGGCCCCATTGCGCAAACCAATGATGGACGCCTGCTGGTTTACCCCGGCACTGAACTGTATCTAGAGTGCCTTTGGATGCGCCGTTATGGCACCCCTCGCTGGAACGTCACTCACACTCACCCGTGAGTAAGGAGCACAACAGTGACCTTCTTTGAAAGGGATGCGGGTGTGAATCATATCAAACATGAAATTTTAAATGACCTAATGAAATATATAGATACTAGTGCGCTAAATGCTATCATAGTCGGTTGTATTTTGCTCACTTCACCGCATCTTAAGTGTCGAGCACGTCGCAGTCGCCCCAGGAGAACACACTAAAAGGAAGGACGGCCTTCCTCTGACTGAGGGTCAACAGCTGTCCGGACCTGCGGTAGAGGGGGTCGGGTAGGTCATCAAATTAACACAAACACCACACATACCATACGCAAATAAAAAAAAAGAGAGAGAGGTTGACGCCACTTTACTTCAAGGGGACCTCACCACACTGCCTGACCTACATCATGCTGACCCTCACGCTAGAGTCCCTTTATATACATACTGCTGCATCCATATCGAGACACATTCCAATTCACCCAACACACTCTCGATCCCGTCACACGCTTCAAGCTTCGCCTTGACACTACATAATGCTGATTGTTATTTTTTGTTTTAGGCTTATTTGCACGACGCGCTCTGTACCTGCTCTGCCGCCACTGACTTTCTTCCTCTTATTGCACCGCCCTTGACGCAATTGAACTAAACATTGTTTATCTCCACACAGAAACTACAAGTACAGGAAATTTAATATGAGGTGTCGCAAGTTAACGAAATGCTGGTAAGACTGGCTGTATATGAGATGCCTTTTGTCTCTCCCCGTGGTGTTTGTCTGAGCCTGTAGCCTTCCGTCTGTGCTCATTTGACAAGTGCTGACTGTCACTTAGTCATTGATTTCATTATGCTCATGTCTCGTTTTCCTGTGATAACGTATGTTGACTTACGTGTTCACTCAAAATAATATTAAAGGAAATTGGGATACAGCATTGATAACTACACTCAACAGGTTTTCCTTTCCATTAGGATTGTAATCATGATACATTTCCTTTAGGCTTAGCGTATTCCGTCCGACTGTGTTCAGTTGTGTGCAAGGACGTGTGTATGTGTGTGTGTGTGTGTGTGTGTGTGTGTGTGTGTGTGTGTGTGTGTGTGTACTCATATCGTAGTATAGAACACGCTTTTAATATTTCATACAAAGCATGTTTTTGATATAATTACCATCAATTATAGTCAAATGGTTCCCAATGTCAAGCACGTCACTACACTCACGTCACACTGCCAACAGCGACACCTTCACTACGGGTACATACATAACCTTCGCCGTCACCACCTTCCTCTCTTCCAGTTACCATCCATGATTCGTGATCGATCCATGCGAATACGCGTACGCAAGGCCTGAACAAGATTAATTATTATTTGCATATTAATCAACATTAAGCTGAAGTAAAGAAAAGTCTAGAGGTCATAACGTACATTAATATTCTTCTTCTTTGAACATCCTCGTGTGCCAGTTATGAATACACTTGTGGTAATTAACGTTCCATTAAGAGTATCCAACAAAGGTGAACATGAAAGCGTCCAGTTATATCCTCACGCTGCAATGTTCCCGTTACTTCACTGCCACACCTGCGACTCACCTGGCGTGTGATGGTGTTTCCAATAAACCAATCCCTTATGAATCGGTAGGCTACTATATATGTAGCATCATGTATAATTGTATATTTTTTTCTTGATAGATTTGCTAGTTTATATGAATTTTTTTTATTTTACTTATTGATTAATCCATTTATATTATCTGCTTATCTCGCTGGAAAACATCTTTTCCTGCGAGTTTAGATGAAGTCGGAGTGCATTCAGTGGATACTACTAGCTGCGCCATAAAAAAGTTATCCATGCAACACCTATTTAAAGTGTATTATATATGCACGCGTTTGGATTTTTAAAATTAGGATACACATTAATTCATTCATACATACATACAGACAGACAGACAGACAGACAGATAGACATTATCTTTTATGTATATGTATAGATATATACTGTATACGCAAGTACATATGTATGTATGTATGTATACATGTATGTATGTATGTATGTTTGTTTGTTTGTTTGTTTGTTTGTATGTATAAGTTGCATGATTTGCCATTTGCCATTCACTTATCTTTTAGCATGCCATGTACTGTTTAAATCACTATTATCCATTTTACAAAACATCAATTGCACAGCCTACCCCACCACCATCATCATCATCATCATCATCATCATCATCATCATCATCATCATCATCATCATCATCATCATCATCATCATCATCCTCCTCCTCCTCCTCCTCCTCCTCCTCCTCCTCCTCCTCCTCTATGAGTCCACTGCAGGACAAAGGCCTCCCCTAAACTTCTCCAATCATCGCTGTCAGATGCCTGTCTGTTCCAGGTTACTCCAACAAAACTTTCTATCTCATCTCTCCATTTAGTTCTCCGTCTGCCCAGCCTTCTTTAACCATCCCTTTGTTGCCATTCTGTTATTCTAACAGGACGTGTCTTTCCCATGTTTACTTTTTTCTTTTAATTGTGCTCAAGATGTGTTCAACTTTGGTCTGCTCCCTAATCCATGATGCTCTCTTCCTATTTATCTATGTTATGCCAAACATTATTCTCTCCATTTCCCTTTGGGCACTTTGAAGTTTTCGTTCCAGGGGTTTCGTAAGACTCCAGGTTTCTGATCCATATGTAAGAACTGGTAGAATACACTGATTATATAAATTTCTCTTCAGCGATAGTGGGAGATTACTTTTCATAGCATTGTGTTGTCTACCAAAAGCGCTCCATCCCATCCCCATTCTTCTTTTGAATTTTTTTTTCATGATCTGGACAGCCTACCTACTCACCATACCTGTCACCATCACACACCATCACCACTATCACCATCATACTAACCACCACATACCACCACCACTGCAGGAAGTACTGGACGGGTTGGACCACTGACTCCATGAGAAACCCGCAGCTGGAATTCCGACTGGCCATCTACACCGCCCATGAAGGGGACTCGGGCGCCTACTCGTGCATCACCCCCACCGGCCACACCCACAGCGTCACCCTCGACATCAGACGTGAGATGAAAGGATGTTTTGAAGGACTGTGTTGTAGTTTTATTAATCTTTTGCATGTGTCATAAAAGTTAGTAGGAAGGTAAATAATATAGCGTTCCAAATTAATTTCCAGACAAGCATCGCATGAAAGATTTATGAGATAATACTACTGACTGCGATATTCAGTTTTTTTCCCCCGCAAGCATCATCTCATACGTGAACTTATTTGTATGTCTAACAAGAGATAGCAGTAATAGAAAGATATGACGTGATGAAATTGTTGTAATAGTTCAAGAAATTTGCATGAAATATATAAGAGTAATTAATTAACTCCATCCTACCAGCAACATTGTTTATAAGCACATAAAAACGTGAAAACGAACACACACACACACACACACACACACACACACACACACACACACACACACACACACACACACACACACACACACACACACACACACACACACACACACACACAGACAGGAAAAAAATGGTTTGCGTGAAGCATGAAGCTACAAAAAGTTATTGAATGAGGATTTCATGATGTTTGAATGAAGAAGGAACTATTTAGGTTGATTGAAATATTATACTGCGATTATGTGCCGAGTACACAATGTGAAACTTAATTTGAAAAAATAGCAACTTTCTTTCTGTAGGCTTTAGCGGTCAGGCTTAAGTTACAGAATACTTAAATTGACACCCCAAGATTTGTGTGCCTGCAGGTGTGGAGTGCCCCGCCCTCAACTTTAGCGACAGCGACATGCTGCGGCATCACCCGCCCGGGTTAACAGCACTGGGCAGTGTTATCACATTCAAGTGTGGGCAGGGCGCCACGCTCGTGGGCAACGTGCAAGCCACCTGCCTTCCTTCTGGCGCCTGGTCCGTCCCTCTCCCTCGATGCGAGAGTAAGTCCTTTCACTTCTGATACAGTGCTCTCTGCATGCAATACCAAGAACTATGATAACGAAATATAGCTATACCAGTAATATCAATTTTTCGTAGTCTTATTGGTGTGTGTGTGTGTGTGTGTGTGTGTGTGTGTGTGTGTAATATCTACCATCCCTTCTGTTTACCCTTCCTTGTGGCAGAGGCGCGGTGCCCGGCGCCCGGCGTACCCGAGAATGGCATGGTGAACGGCTCAGGGCCATACAGCGCCGGAGACGTGGTGGAAATCAAATGCAAGAGTCAATACATGATTGCCGGAGAGCCTTTGCTGGTTTGCCAGGACGACGGCAGCTGGTCCAGCCCTTTTCCTCATTGTGCGTACCAGCCGCGAGCGTGAATCACCGTGCACCCCTGCCTTTCATTGTGTTCTCACCCTTGTTGTGCAGTAGAGTCCGATTAATAATTGTAACCCTCGTCGTCCTCCTGTGAGTTGGTTTCTGTGGAGTGGTAGCAACAGGATCCTCGCTTACCTCGTGCCTCCCTCCCGCGCAGGCTCTGAGGTGTGTATGTACCCGGGCATCATCATCTCGGGGACCATGAGCTCCGTCAAGTTCTACTACAGCATAAACGATAACATCACTTACACGTGCAGCGACGGCTTTCTTCTGCATGGCGAGCACACTATCACCTGTCAGGAGGGCGGCAAGTGGTCGGCTCCCGTGCCCACCTGTCTACCTACACCTTGAAGTACCATATTTACCTGTCTACTCATCACATCTTGATGCCCCGAGCCCTCCTTTTGGCCAAACCTCCTGCTCTGTCTGAAGATGACCTAATTCTATAGAATTATATATTTACGACTGTAAACGATGTACTTATTCATCTTTTTTCTTGTCTTAACATTGATCGACATACTACATCATATAATCGTGTTTCTTCATGTCCCCTTCTGCTATACATGCCCACTCGTGCTAAAGGTGTTTATCCATTACAAGTTCGATCTCTTTAGGAGTGGATAACAATGTACGCCTATTTCTGATTCTCCCTAGATGTATGTAGTTGCGGTTGTACATAGTCACTGCATTTCTGTATAAAAAAAGAAGTGAATGGGTTTATCTTATCTGTGTGAGACAAAGATGACGTGTGCGTGCATAGGAGGAGCACGTATCCTTTCATCATTGAACTCTTATTCCTACTCTCTGCTGTCTAATGATTCATTTTAAGGTCGGTGTAAGTCGGTGTTATGTTTTACTTGTGACGAAGGGGAGGGAGTGACGCTGAGGCTGGTGGTGGAGGAAGCGGATTCCGGCCCTAAACATAACAATGTTCTGTCTCTTTTTTGCTCGACCCACTGGCGAATTTATCCTTCGTCGAGTAGGAACATAGGTAATACTTTTTCTTGTTATTCATGGTTGTATCAGAGCTAGTTGATTAATTTACTATTTTGATGGGACGAGTTTCCTAGCGGGCCGACGCTGAACGATCACTTCCACCCGAACATGGTAATTGTGAAGGGTCTGTGTACACTGCAGCTCTCGTGGCTACCTCAGTGTTTAATAAAGGTCTCTGACTTTGTTCAGTTTTCTTCCCTGCCTCTCTGTTTGACATATATAGCAACAGGTTTATTAATCTTTCTTCAATCCAGCAATTTTGTCAAGTTTGCACATTCTGACATACATTTTTATTATTTGGCTTAGTCTATTTAATTGTAGAATAATAATTGAATAAACAGCTATAGTATTATTAATAATAATTATGAATGAAAGGACGGACCTTCTAATTTTTTGTTGTAACTTCATATATACACAAAACCATGTTTTGTCAGGTGTTACTGGCTGGAATGTTTAAGATTTAGATAAAAAAAAAAAAATGCTGCGTTACAGGTAAGCATGTAAGTATGATTATTTCAGTTCTTATGCAGTCTTGTGTCCTTATAAAAAAAAGAAAAAAAAACGTGATATATGGTTTATCCGAAATGGAAGCATTTCTACTTCCACTTCCACTACCATTCCACAGGTAGTTATGTTCGAAAGCATTGCTAAATTATAATTATAATCAATGGGATTAGGAGACGCGAGGGAGTTTTGAAATATCTAATTGACACCTATCATACTATATATATATATATATATATATATATATATATATATATATATATATATATATATATATATGTATATATATATATATATATATATATATATATATATATATATATATGTATATATATATATATATATATATATATATATATATATATATATATATATATATATATATATCGGCCAGGATGTCCTTCATCCTCCATGAGGAACTCTTCTATTCCTCGTGGCCTAAAGGTTGCGAGTTCGATGCTGGCTCACGGCAGTTTAACTTTGTGAGAGGTAGCGCTCTCTCGTTAATCCTAGCAGAACTATAGGGTCTATAGTAACTTAATTCGGGAGGATTATTCAATCACTCTTTTTAATCTTTGATTTAAAGAAATTTTTTCTTGTCACTATTAAGATCCAACTTAGATGATACGGCAGGTAAGCTTAGTGATTGCAGCCTTCAGACTTGACTCTTGAAGACCATGTTGGTGTGATTACCATGTTCATGGCTGACACACAGTCAAGTAATGTATTAAGTAATTAAGTAACAACTTGAATGATTCTGCTCACTTCCTTGCTCAATCAATCAATCATTCACACCATATTTTCTCGAAACTTTTCTCTGTAAAGTAGTTATTTTATATACTTATAATAATGGGACA
>JAPQNM010000018.1:10119595-10189595 GCA_029783475.1 Metacarcinus magister
TGGAACGGGTGAAAGGAAATACTTTGAAGCGGTTTGGTCACCTTTAAGGAATGAAGAGCGAAGAGTTTGTGAAGAAAGTGCATGTGAGTGAAACTGATAGTCCTAAGAGGACTTGAACAAGCAAGGAGAGAGTGTATGAATAGGGAGAAGTAGAGTCTCTTTTGCTGTGGCCATCTCCTAGAGGGACGTTCGCAAAGGAGACTAGACATCATAGAATAAAGATAGATATACTTGGGTGGAAAGTGCACTGATATTGAAATTGTTCATGCTATCATAGATCTTCGTAACAAGATTAAGTGTTGGTGTCTCTCTTAATAATAACTTAATTACCACCACCAGTGTTTGAAGTTTTTTTTCCCCACTTGCAGAATCACTCACTACATATGGATTCCGAGGTGAGGCCTTGGCTTCTCTATGTTCTGTGGCAGAGCTTTCTGTCACCACTAAAACCAAAGATAATGTGATGGGCCAAACATATACATTTCATCACTCTGGTAATGTTGCATCTAAGAAGCCTGCAGCTGCACCTAATGGTATAGTAAACAAAATTATTATGACATGTATATTGGTGTGTTAAACTATCAGGTATACTAATTTTGATACTGAAAAATGTGGACATGATTATTCTATTAAAGTGTAAATGTATTTTGAATTAGAAAAATATTTTTAGTATAAGCAACTACTTAGATTAGTGGTTATGTGTGTTAAATTTGTTGATTAAGCCTACTATGAAATTAAAGTTTACATATGTGCTGTTCACAGGTACAGCAATCATGGCAAGAAACTTATTCAAAAACCTACCTGTTCGAAAACACTATTACAGTTCAACAAAGAGACGAAAGGAGGAATTGAAGAAGGTGGAGGATTTAGTGCTTGCATTTACATTAGCAGCACCAAAGGTGCATCTTACACTATCACATGACAAGTAAGTGTCTATTTGTGTGTGTTTTATATATATATATATATTCTCTGGGTATTTTAACTCAGGACATCTGGGCTGTGATCCAAACGCGCTAAGCCCCACACCACCTGGCCGATAAGGATATATGATACAAATAATGATATCATACCTACATTATCTATTTGTGAACATTTTCTTTCACAGGTGTACCATCATCCAAAAGAGTTCAGTCAAGAATATCCAAGAAGCACTGATGAGCACATTTCCAGCAATATACAAAGATTTAGTGTTAAAAGAAAAAAGTACTGAAGATGTGAGTATTACTCATTTATATTTTGATTTGTATGTTTGTTTTTATGGTACTCCTTGCAGAAAAAAATTTTCATAGTACTGTAACACCTTGCTAAGTCATCAGATTGATATTTAGAATTGCTAATAAAGAAATAAATTATTGTGATTGAATTTGATAGTTGCATGTCTTCATATGTATCAATATAATAATATTTTGTAATGTTGGAGGCAGGGAATAGTGTCTCCATCATAGCATGATTATTTTATAGTACAGTAGAACCTCGCAGTACAAGTTTAATTCATTCCAAGACAGAGCTCATTTTGTGATTTACTCGTCTTACAAATCAATTTTTTCTATTGAAATTCATTGAAATATAATGAATCCATCCCAGGCCCTAAACAACACCCAAAAAATCCTTTTTTATGGGTTTTTAAAACAAAAAAGTGCAGATCGTTGACATGCTTCGGTTCAATTGGCATGCTAAGTCCACTACACGCACCCCTCTAACATGTTCTTTGATGATTTCCTTCTTCAACTCTATCATATTAAGCTTTTAAATTGTTTCACTTATAGCAGTTTAAAGTGAGACGCCAGAATATCTTTTAGTATGCGTTCCCAAAATGTCTAGATATAATGTAATAAAACTAATATTTTTATTGCATTTTGGAAGTCAAATCCATAAAATGACTATCTGCTAAACCTAAGCACTCATTGTAGAGCACTCTATTTACTCTATTTGTAACTTGGAGTTAACTCATGCAAAATGAAGATAATATCCCTTTATTCTTTATTTACTGTTACTTTTTCTCCTTTTCTCCCATAAGATTCATGTTGAAGTTTACTTACCTGCCTCAGGATGCTGTGATAACCCTGCCTTAAGTCGCACCACACCTGACCGCATTTTTGTCTTGGTTAACCAACGACCAGTTTTTCACAAATCCATCGAAAAGGTGAGAAATGTGTAGCAGCGAAATTCAACTTACCATATGCTTTCCAGACTTTTTTTTTCACTCTATATTCATTATTTACTTTAATTTTTGAGACTGTTACTTCCTCACTTAAACTATAGAAATTTTTGATATTTCTTGCTAGTTCTTTGTTCACTAGAAAGCTTACTCAATGCTCTTCCTTGTCTTTTTTCCCTCTTTTACAAAAAATGTGTCCATTCTTTAATTCTGAGATTTTCCAGGACTTATAACTTTATTTAAACCTGTGATAACCCATTTGATGTCTTCTAGTTCTTCAAACAACACTTCAATATCATCTTCATTTGCTAGTGTTTTATCATTATATTTGATAAGGTCAAAGCTCAAAAGATGACCTTTATTAAATCAAATATTCTTACCACTACTTGCTCTGGGGTAGGTCTGACTGCTTCTGTGGCTTCATTACCCCTTGGTCGCTTTTTATGACTGTCAAGGAATACTTTGATAGTATGTATTCTTGTAACTCCCACCACTTACAAATTATAGCAGGAGTCTTATGCTCTCATTCTTTTCAGTTACCTTTTATGGCACACAGGCAACTCTGAGATATGTATTCTAAATTAATGTCTCAGAATTTGCTTTCATTCATATCATGGATTAAATTGAATTCGTAAAATGCTTATACATTTGAATGTATTTCAATCCCTAGATTAAAGATGAATAACTAACCATGTAAGTTAGTTAGAAACATGAACATGGTGTGTACCCAGGTGGTATCATGATTCAGGAATGACATCGCTGGTATGGGGAGCTGAAGTGCTGATGTGTAAATTAGAAACTTTTTTTAAGGGTTCCTCATTTTCTTCACCTAAGGAGTTTTATTAAGCTTAATGTGGGAAAATGATTATACGTATATGTATAATTCTCAAAATAGTTTTGCTGATTTGGTAAATATAATATTACTTGGTTGCCAGTGTTGTTGAGTGTGTTTTAATGTGCTGATGCCAAATATTAGGGATATTTGACTGAACATCAGCCTCATTAGAGGAAGATCAATTCTTCTTTGGTTTCTTATATGAGAAACAATTTTTGTTTTTGCTTTCTGTTATACAGTATCTACAGTAATTCCATTTGTAATTTATGTATGTTGCCATTTCTCAAAGCTTCATTAAACAGGTTCTTATTTGGGCAAATAGCCATCGTCTTAGGAAGGTCTAAACATAAAGTTAATGGAGTCCACCACTGTTTTTTTTCCCATGGGCAGGTGGTAAAGGCATTCTATAGTCAGAAGATACAGGGCTGCCATGGACGTTATCCTTTGGGTGTGGTTACCCTCTCTGTACCACTTAATTCTGTGGATATTAACTTGGAACCCAACAAGACCAAGATACTCCTGAGGAATGAGGTATGTAGGAGTAACAGTCTTTTGAACACATTTCATGTTTAAAAAAGAAGAAGTTAAAAAAAAAAGTGTTTAATTAATTATTCTTTATCAATAAATTTGCTTTAGTGACAGAATTCCATAAAGCCCTGTTTTTGGGGCTGCAAGAATACTAACATTGTATTCCTTGTGGATCATAAAGACTGCAAAAAGGGACGAAGCAAGGTGTCTGGGAAGCCTCTCCTCAGTATTCTCACATTTATAATTATATATGGAATATACTTAGTAGTATCAAATTATCAGAATAGTCAATGCGGTAAATTTAAAATTTGGTTATTTGAAGTTTTTAGTATTTGATAATTATTTACTTTGTGAATTTTTTCTCTCTCTTCTTTCTTGGATGCCACCTTGAAAATGTAGGGTAAAGGAAATTGTATTGAAAAGCAAAAATCATAATCTCATAATCTATTTATTTTGATTTTTTCCAGAATAAAATACTAGAAACAATAGAACAAACTTTGAGTGAATTGTATGGACCACTTGACCGAACAGACATAACATGCACCTTTGGAGGCCTCAAAGAAGACCCTAAATTACTGGAAGAAGAAAATATTAATATTGCTCAAAATGGTGAAGCTTTAAACAGTTTCCTTGATGTGACGAATAAGAAAAGTGTTTCAGTGTGTAAAAGAAACACTCAGGCCACTGTGAGAGATGTTGGCAGAGCTAAGGCAGTTTCGGATGCCAATAGAGGCAGTCAGAACCCTAGCAGTACACTTGAGAAATATATGGTGAGAAAACCTTTTCAAATACGACAAGTTGAGAAAGAACAGGAAAATGGTAGTCAAGTCAGTAACAAGGCAGGAACTAACTCATTGAATGATAAAACTAATGATAAAAGTTCTCAAGAAGAATTATGCCATGGTAAAAATGGTGCAAGGTGCGCAAGCACTCCAAATAGTTTAACTGATGCATGCTTTCCTTCCCTACCTGAAAGTAGCATTATTCCTGATGATGATTTTGGTGACTTTTTGAATGAGAATGATTCAATATTTGCCAACAGATATGAAGATGGAGTATCAGGTATTGCTCCCCTCTCACTCTCCTGTACAAATGTGTTGCACAAAGAGGGTGTTAAAGAGAAGAATCACTCTATAGAGAAGAATCATAAAGATGGTTTTTCTAAATCAAATTTTGATGAAAATAAGCTTCATGAATCCTTCACAGGATCAGATGGAATTCCTGTTTACAAAATTCCCCCTTTACCTCCATTTGACAAACAAGAAAATGAACCTGAAAATGACAATTCTGAAGAGTTTATTCAGCAAAGGAAAGGCATTTCCAACACAGAGTCACTGGAGCACGATTCACTATTCAACACTGATTTGCTAAACATTCAGGATGAAAAACCTGAAGGCCATGAGAAAAGAGAAGGAATCATTGGAGGAGCCTGGAGCAGAGGCTTACCAGTTGATGGAAAAAATATTCAGGTCTGTACTCAAAATTTATGAATCAATCCTTCCGTCCCTCCCTCCCTCCCTCCCTCTTTCTCTTCTCTTCTCTTCTCTTCTCTTCTCTTCTCTTCTCTTCTCTTCTCTTCTCTTCTTTTCTTTTCTTTTCTTTCTTTTCTCTTCTTTTCTCTTCTTCTCTTCTCTTCTCTTCTCTTCTCTTCTCTTCTCTTCTCTTCTCTTCTCTTCTCTTCTCTTCTCTTCTCTTCTCTTCTCTTCTCTTCTCTCTCTTCTTTTCTTTCTTCTTCTCTCTCTTCTCTTCTCTTCTCTTCTCTTCTCTTCTCTTCTCTTCTCTCTCTCTCTCTCTCTCTCTCTCTCTCTCTCTCTCTCTCTCTCTCTCTCTCTCTCTCTCTCTCTCTCTCTCTCTCTCTCTCTCTCTCTTTTATTGAAACACTAATGTTAAAGTTATATTCTTTAGGTGAAACTATTCTAAAAGCTTTGGGTGGGAAAATAAAAGTAATGCACAAAATATACAGGAAAGAAGTAACTTACAATATACATACAATAGAATTGAAATATATAAAGTAACTTGTAATATACATAGACTAGATATAGATATATAGAAATGTATTGTTCACATGGACAGCACAAGTGGTGAGTGTTTAGTTTTGCACCACCTGTGGGTAGAAAGTTTCACTGTATCTATGGACATGTTTGTCACGTCAAAAGTGGCTGCCGTGAACATGTTCCACACCCTTACTATCCTGGTTGTGTAGGTAGGCTGATGTTGCCTCGAGTGTGATCGAGGCACCTCCACCAGCCTGTCACTGGTGAGTACAGTCCTGGTGCACCTCTAGACAGGGCAGGGAGGAAGCCTGAGCTGGCCGAGGTGGGGGACACCCTGCACCTGAGCTTTCTATAGTGTGGATGGGTCCTTAGATTTGGAAAAACGTAGAACAGTTTGCAAGGGAACAGATTAGGAGAAGAATGGTTAGACATTGACAGGTGTTCCTATCATACCATTCTATTGGAGTGAGTGAGGCATGTATGGTGATGATGTGGAGGGAGCTAGGGTAGCTGCTATGACTGGGAAGAGTAGATAATTGAGAAATGGAAAGTGAATAGAATATAGTATCATGTAAAAGTAAGGTAAAGTGGGGGCACATGCTATAGCTGCACATAGCTGCAGGCACTCATCTCACGTTGCATTGACCTTTGAACCTGTGGTGGAAATTAATGAGTTACCGCAGGACACAGGGCCACTTTGACATCCGAGTTTCCATAGTTTACCTTCCCCAGGTTTTACCTAGGTACCCATTTATTGACCGACCCGTTTGGGAGGATGAGCAACTGGGTGAGCTGTGCGCTGACTGTCCTCGTCCGAGATCGAACTCGGGCCAGTGGATTTGTAGTGAGACGTGCTAACCACTGCACCACTGAGGCATATTATGTGACTAGAAATATGCTCTTTCTTAGACATCTCTAAGGAAATATATGTACACTTTGCATTTCATTATTCTGCCAACTTAATTTTCTATTTATTGGTTGGTTCATAATTTGAATTATTGTATTTTCCAGACAGTTCAACTAGTTAATGCAGCATATCTTGGATTAAAGCCACCCTCTGAGTCAAACTCTGCACAGAATGCAGCAAAGGGATCCAAACGTCATGTGCCTCTAGAAGTTGGAGGTCTATCAGCTACACCACCAAAGAAAACCAAAATCAATTCATTATCTCCAGCTCGTCATGATTATATAAATGGAAAGTCACTGAAAAAACCTTCAAGCCCATTTATATTGTTTTCAAGAGATATACGTCGTCAAGGTTTGAAGTTTTCCATTTGTTGCAAAATACAAGTCAAGTTGAGAGGAATACAGTTACCCTGATTAAATAAGAAAAAACAATGGAAATTAAGAAACAATATACATAATAAAAACTGTGTTAGGGTTACTTCTGTGTAATCTGAAGTAAGTTACAGATTGGGTCTTTTTTGTCATATTTCAAAACCATTTACAGTGCTGTATTTCCCTTTATTATACCTTTCCTTGAATGGTTTCTATTAACAGTGTTGTCTGAACATCCTGGAGCTGATTTTGCTTTTGTGGCAAAGCAGATGGCAGACAGGTGGAAAGCTTTGGATTCTGACAGCAAAGATTACTACAGAGACTTAGCAAAGGCTGAGGCGGATAAATATCATACGGAAGTGAAGTAAGTTGTGTGTACTGTTGACCGTCAATGAACAATATCATTAGATTTTTTAAGCCATCGTACACAACAAAGTTTGTGCTTGACAAAGTTAAGGTTCGAGTACGCCATTGGGAACCATTCTTGGCATTTTTTATCTATGACAAAATATCTTCTACAACCATTTAAGAATAGTATGGTAACATGTAAAAGGTTATACAAAACTTCTTTGGTTAGAAACTGGATTGTGCTGTCCTTATCTCCCCCCTTTTTGCATATGCAATAAATACAGTGTGCCAACCTTTTGCCACCCTTGTTTCTCTTCCTCTCTTACACGTTCATACTATAACCATGTATACTCCTACAAAAAGACAAGGCACAGAGGAGGAGGAGAGAGTAATGTTTTCCAGAACTCTAATTGCCTTGTCTTGGCTACTACCCTTTAAGGGGGATATAAATTAGGTTTTTAGATAGATAGATAGATAGATAAACACAGTTATTTTTTATCTTCTATTCATCTATATACCTGGCTTATTTCACTATTGAACGGGAGTAGCCAAGACAAGCCATTTATGGTACAGGGAGACTTTACTCTCCCATCCACCCTTGTCTTGTCTTTTTGTAACATATACAGAAGAAGGCTTCCTAGACACCTCGCTCCATCCCTTTTTGTTGCCTTTAATAATCTGCAAGGAATACAGTGGTTGTATTCCTGTAGCCCCAACCACAGTGCTATATTATTCTTAGTAATTATAAAAAATAATCATAAAAGTACATAAGTATTTTCAAAATACCTAAATAAAGTAGAATGCACTGAAATTGTTGTGAGTTCTTAAAATAAAGGCAGAGTTTTAACTATGTAAGGAATACATTGGTAACAAAGAATCATTTATTTTTCAGGTTAATTAAAGAAAGACGAATACTTACTGCTAGCTCTCCATTGATGGGAGGATACAAGACTGCAGCATCTCTAGATAGGTGAGACCTGATGATGGTGACTCAGTTCATGATGGTTAGGATTGTGTTTTATGTGCTTTATTGTATTGGCAGATTACACTTAATTGCCTTTCCACTGTGACACAGACCCTCAAATCTGCTATTAACAATCCACACAAAGCCTAGAAGTTACTTTATTGTTATATTTGTGAAGTTTGTAAATATGCAGTAGCTTTGCAAGTTACGATTCACTAGTTTCATGTTGAAGCAAAAATATTGCCATTCTCGACTTACATATTAATTTTTCAAGAGTTCTGCATTGTCACCTTTGTTCATTCAAAAATTGCACACCCGCACACCTTAAAATTTTTTTTTATTTGATTAATGTGTTTTCCATTACAGATGATACTATGAGATTTTAACTACATGTAAAGGATAAATGTATCCAAATCACACTAGCTTCCTGGATGGGAACAATGCTCAGTAATGACATATCCTGTGGCCATATTCATGGTGATTCTGTATGATGATGGCACTGGTCTTTCCACACCCCTCGCTCCATCCTTTTTGTCACCTTTTACAAACCACAGGAATTATGGTGGTAGAATTTTTGTACTTAGCCCCCACCACAGGGTTATCATTCAATATAATTTAGTGTAATGGAATTTAGCAGTGTGACACACTGGTGCTTAGAAAGTGCAACAAATCACTTGTTTTTTCTAGTGAGCAACGTACTCTAGACGCAGTGTTTATAAAGTTAAGTTTTTGTTTATTCCTAAAACAAGAACATAAGGTAGAAATGCAATTTATTTCACTTGGCAAAGATGTATACCATTAACTGATGACAAACAGGTAATAGTACACATCACTATATCCAAGAAACTTGTTTGTCAATGAATATTTACTGTTGCAAAGCCTAGAAATGGTGTCTCAGGCCTGGCATCCATTTTATATATATACATATATATATATGTCAGGGCCGAGGTGACTACCAATTAATATTATCTTTTTATAGAGTTGTGGGGAAGAAAAATCATGGAGTATGATACCCCGAATATATTTACACACACACAAATAGCAAACAATAGGCTAGAAGCCAAAATAAATCACCAACGACGAACTGCTCGTAAACAATTACCAGAGCAGGGGTATGACACCCAAATAACTCCCTGTACAGCTGTTTTGAGGGTGAGATGCGTGACAGCAACACTCGGCAACGTAGATTGCTCCTCAGACAGCAGGGAGGGTCAAATGGTGTAGGTACAGTTGAAGGGCACACTGGAAGGGAGCCCAAGTCTCCAGAAATGCCTTCGGAATGTAGAGAACCAGCAGCAGGTGGGGAGGTGTTGTCAGGTGTGAGAGCTGAGGCGTTCTGTCCTTCTCCAAGCCGGTGGCGTGGAGCTTGGCTCGGTTAGACTACCCCCCTACCCTTGGACAAGGGGGTGGGGTAGTGGCGGGGAAGCCGGTGAACAAGCGCCGGCAGACGAGAGTGGTAGTTCAACCACTAATTAGGGGAAGACGAGGCAGGTGCAGTTCCTCACACATGCCCCCACTAAAACATCTGCTGCACAGCTGATGTCGAAGAACTGCAGCTGAACAGGAGACATAAACAAACTTATAATATACTTGAGTGCAGGAAACAAAACTTGTAAAAGACTGGAGTGCAGGAAAACAAAATAAAGAAAAGCTATTGCCGGCTGAGAAGGTCGGCTCCAATGTTGTCTGTCCCGGCAACATGAACAACCCTAAATTTATAGGGTTAAAGACCTAAAGCCCATCGTAGTACTCTATCATTTTTACCTTTGAATTTCTGAAGGTATATTAGAGGCTTGTGGTCTACTTCAAGGATAAATTCCTTACCTCGAAGATAGAAGTCAAACCTATGAATGCCGAATACGATGGCCAGGCATTCCCTCTCGATGGTAGAGTATCGTCGTTCCCGATCAAGTAGTTTCCGGCTGGCGTAAGAGATGGGATGTGGACGATCATCATGGTACTGTAGGAGTACAGCACCTAATCCATAGTTTGAAGCATTGGTACGTAGGACGAAGGTCTGGCTGGGGTCCGGAAGACGCAGAATAGGTCCCGAAGTCAAGGCTTGCTTCAGCAGCTTGAACCGTTCAAGCAGATCTTCAGTCCATTGGAGGGGATCCCGTACCGGCTTCTTCAACAAGTCAGAGAGGGGGCCGGTAAGCTCAGAGGCCTGAGGAATGAAAGCTTTATAAAATGATATCAAACCTAGGAAACTCCGAAGTAACTTCTTGGTGGTAGGAGGAGTCATGGAGGTGATGGCAGTCAACTTGCCAACTTGTGGTTGAAGATGGTCGCGGGACAAAACAAATCCCAGATAGTTGATGGACTCTGCTCCAAACCGGCACTTTTTAAGTTTGACAGTCAGACCGTTTTGTTGTAGTCTATCTAAAACAGACTTGAGGGCAGAGATGTGAGTGGGCCAATCAGATGAATACACAAAAATATTATCAAAATAAAAAGAAACATTGGCCAAGCCAGCAAGCACAATCCTCATTAAGCGAATATAAGTGGCACAGGCCGTAACAAGACCAAAAGGCATCCGAGTAAATTCCATCAGGCCCTTGTGAGTTGGAAACGCAGTGAAGCGTCGAGCTTTGGCAGAAGGTGGAACCTGGTAATATGCCTTACTCAAATCTAGCTCTGAGAAGAACTCAGCACCAATGAACTTATGCAGCTCTGTCTCAATACTGCAGGATGGTTCAGCATGGAAAATAGTAACTGAGTTGAGTAACCTGTAATCAATGGCCATCCGATACGTACCGTCGGACTTCCTGACCATGATAACCGGAGAGCAGTGTGGAGAGGTTGAAGGTTGGATGATTCCTTGACTCAACATCTGCTCAACCTCTTCTTGGTAGTAGTACTGGAGATGGATGTGATGGTAGTGGCAGTAGTAGTAATAATAATAATAGAAGTAGTAGTAATAATAGAAGTAGTAGTAATAATAATAGAAGTAGTAGTAATAATAATAATAATAGTAATAGTAGTAGTAGTAGTAGTAGTAGTAGTAGTAATAATAATAGTAATAATAGTAGTAATAGTAGTAGCAGTAGAAGTAGTAATTAAGAGGAAAACCAGTGAAGAAATCAATGCAAGTTACAAGGTGACGGTGCCCTTCAGAAGATGGTGGAGCCAAGGGATCTACCAAGTCAATGGCAACTCTGGAGAAGGGTTCAGTTACGACAGGTAACGGTTGAAGAGGTACTGGACGTACCCTTCCCTTAGCTGACATATGTTGACACTTGTCGCAGGAACGGCAGTAATCCCGGATGTCTGCACACATCCCTGGCCAATAAAAGTCTTGCCATACCTTCATCTGGGTCTTCCGTTGGGAGAAATGTCCAGCCAAAGGACCTTCGTGAGCAACACGTAGGATGACAGGACGGCAATCGCTGGGAACAACCAAGGATAAACCATTTACCTTTTGAAGGTGATCCGATGAGAGACATTTTCGGTACAGGAGGCCTTCCTCATGTATGAACTGGTATGTGGCACCATCCCGTGCTTTCTCAACTTCTTGAGTGGTAGCCTTTGATTGTAAACCCGTCAAGGAAAGACAGGATTCCTGAAGTTGACGAAACTCATCAGGGGTTACAGTCAAAGGATGGAGCTTAGGCAGAACTAGAGGGTGGACCCGTTTAGATCGACCGGCTCTGGTCTCCACAGCACACACTTGAGTAGTGGAGGACTCAACTGGTGGTAGATGCTGACATCCAGAAGGGCGGTTGTCCTTTTCTTGCGAGGAGAGGGAAGTTCCGGGCGAAGGCGAGTCATCAGGAGGCAACAGAGGATCTTGTAGGGAAGAAACGTCAGTGGTGGCTTGGTCATGGTCACTATGGAGAAGAGGGTTGTCGTTACTGAGTAGAGAATCAGGACTATCAGGATCTTGTACTCCGGGAATATTCCCAACTAGAGCACTAGCAAATTTAATTGGGGCCCTTACAGCATTTATCCAACCAGTGTAAAATGGGCACCGTAAGTAACACTTAACGACAGGAAATTCGTCGATGCGTCCCAAATAGTCAGCAACTTGTACTTTGGGGCAGAGTGATGGGTCAATGTCTGGCAAGGCTTCCTCAGAAATTACAACTCCAGAGCATCCAGTATCCCTAATTATAGAGGAAGACCATGACCCATTAATAGTCCCCGTAACTGAGAAGTTAGGCACTTTATGGTCCTCTAAACAAAATCCAACCTTATAGGGGGGCGTGGTAGTAGTTCCATCCTTGAATGCTCGAGGATTCCTGGGACAGCGTGGTCGTATATGTCCTGCTTCCCCACAATTGTGACAAGTCACGGTTGAGGGAGTCTGACTCCCAGGAGAAGGTAGAGGCTGGAGTGGAGTAGCAAGTAGAGGGGAGATTTTCTTAGCGTTGTTGTTGGAAGAGACCTTAGGATAGGCGTTGTGGGCGGATGCCCAGTCATCCGCTAGTTGTATTGCTTCCTTCAGCTTGGTAGGCCTTCTTTCCTTGATGAATAGGCGTATTTCTGCTGATAAGGAGGACAAAAATTGGTCAAAGATGATAAACTCCCTTAAATCGGCATAAACATTGGCCACAGAGGAAGACTCAACCCAAGAATCAAACATCCTCGATAACTGGGTAACAAACTGATGGTAGTTCTGTCCTACTCTAATCTTGTTTGACCTGAAATCCACCCGGTAGCCATCTGGAGTTTTACTGAAGCCTGTTAACAAGGCTTGCTTCAGTAACTCGTAATCCTCAGTGGTGGATGACGGAAGGGACGTGTAGAGTTCGGCAGCTTTACCAGTAAGGAGGCAACCCAGACGAACGGCAAAGGTATCTCTGGGTAAAACCAGCATCTCGGCCACACGCTCAAACCTAGTTAAATAGGTGGCAATGTCCTCTTCATCCTTGTATGGTGGTAGACTAGGTCTGGAAACAGGATCATGTGATGGTAGGACTGAGGGCTTACCTTTAGCTGCAATTTCTGCCAGCTTGATCTCTTTCTCCCTCTCAGCTTGTGCTTGTCTTTCTTCTCTTTCAGCTTGTCTTTCTTCTCTTTCTCTTTCTCTCTCAGCTTGTCTTTCTTCTCTTTCCGCTTGTTTTTCTTCTCTTTCAGCTTCTTTTTCTTCTCGTTCCTTCGTAGCTTGTCTTTGTCTTTCTTCTCTCTCAGCTTGTCTTTCTTCCCTTTCGTTTTTCTGTTGTTCAAGGATCCACTGGCCAATTTCCTTGCCCTGCAGACCGAGGGTTTCACCCTGCTCCAGTTCTTGAAAGGAAGACATGGAGAAGACCACACAGAGAACACAATACAAAAACAAAAAATTGGACAACACCTCACGTGCAAAAATCTGGTAAAAGCAAGAGTTTGACGGCAATCAAAACACTCATAACATTACTCCCGGGCCTCAGGCAGCAATGGCGTGCAGCAGCGACTTACAGATAACAACCCACAATCTGTAAAATGATAATAAATAATTGGTAGTTCTTATCCTGGCGAGGTCGCCAATATGTCAGGGCCGAGGTGACTACCAATTAATATTATCTTTTTATAGAGTTGTGGGGAAGAAAAATCATGGAGTATGATACCCCGAATATATTTACACACACACAAATAGCAAACAATAGGCTAGAAGCCAAAATAAATCACCAACGACGAACTGCTCGTAAACAATTACCAGAGCAGGGGTATGACACCCAAATAACTCCCTGTACAGCTGTTTTGAGGGTGAGATGCGTGACAGCAACACTCGGCAGCGTAGATTGCTCCTCAGACAGCAGGGAGGGTCGAATGGTGTAGGTACAGTTGAAGGGCACACTGGAAGGGAGCCCAAGTCTCCAGAAATGTCTTCGGAATGTAGAGAACCAGCAGCAGGTGGGGAGGTGTTGTCAGGTGTGAGAGCTGAGGCGTTCTGTCCTTCTCCAAGCCGGTGGCGTGGAGCTTGGCTCGGTTAGACTACCCCCTACCCCTGGACAAGGGGGAGGGGTAGTGGCGGGGAAGCCGGTGAACAAGCGCCGGCAGACGAGAGTGGTAGTTCAATTAGTTAATTAGGGGAAGACGAGGCAGGTGCAGTTCCTCACAATATATATATATATATATATATATAGAATGTGTGCAATTTTTTGGGGTGTTTAGGTGTGTTTGAGGGTAGAAAGTGTGTTTTTTAGGGGTATGTGTGTTTTTTGGTATGTTTGGGTGTGTATTTGGGGGTAGAAAGTGGGTGTTTGAGTGTGTTTAGGTGTGTGTTTGGATGTGTGTGTATGTTGAGTGTGTTATTTATGTTATTTTTCAGGTTTCTGTAACAATTGCAGATTTTTAATTTTGTTGCCCAAAATTTTTCCGCGTAAATTTGGTCGAATGTGTTTTTGCCATTTTACTCGGAAAATATTTGTCGTACAGCAATAATGTATAGATGTTAATATATTAAGTTTGATGTTGTCTATCTAATGGTGAAATCAGATTTAAAATGTACCTTATAATTTAGTAGGAAATTTAAGTTTTGTTGAAATTTTGTCAAAAAAACTAATATATTATTTACTCAGTTACTAATATACCAATTTCATTCTACTATAGCTCAAAAGAACGGGCGTCTCCTGCTCTTTATTTACTATTCTATAAGTCTTTTACGTAAACCTCATAGTTTTTGAGTTATTTAACAAAGCGTGATTTGTTAAAAAAAATCTAAGGGTGTCGCCTTGGAAATTTCATGAAAATTTTGACACCTCAGAATCTCATGAAAATATATATATATAGGTTTTCAAGGATAAAGAACACGAATATTGACCCAATTTTATCATTACTATAATATTAAACACTATATAAACATTGTAAGGAGGGAGGGACGCCGGGGTGTGGCAAAAATTCAGCGATCAGTGGGAAGTTTGAAATTTGATCCCGGGTGCCCGAAATAATTACTGTTAGATCTGAATTTTGGATTGTTAGATTGGAGGATGGGTAGAGCTTCAAAAGGGTCGTTAGATACGAATTCATTAGATCCAAATGTGTTAGATGAGAGACTCCACTGTATGTATATATATATATATATATATATATATATATATATATATATATATATATATATATATATATATATATATATACACACATATTATATAATTCTATTGTATGATTGCTTTACATTTCCCATTTTATATTGTTTAAATTTGCAATATTACATTATTTTTTGTGTGTATTCTCAGGTTTATTGCTCCTCTCACACCCTACATCAAGAACAAGAAAAAGGTCATACAGGAAGACCCCTATGTAGCTGATAAACCTTGGCTCAAAAACAAGAAAGAAATCAGATGCTCACTGAATATTATCAAAAACAAACTAAGAAAAAGATCCCCTGTCAAGAATTACAGTGATGATACCTTGACCATGTTAGGGCAGGTTACATCCAGTGGAGGCTGGGTGTGTGTACAAGGGTCTAACATTATAGCCATTAATGTGTACAGAATCTATGAAGTTATCTTGACAAATGATCTTCTGAAGACTTTTAGTATATCAATGAAGCCTCTGGATGACACAATACCATTCAATGCAAGGTAGGTCCTGTGACTCCCCAAGGATTTCATATTCCTTTCCATCCACACATTATTCAGTTTCTCAGTATATGTAGTTATGGTTTGATATTTGATGGATTTTAGTTTAATATTTTGGGTGAATTCAATATCAATCTATCTATAGTTTCTAACGCCTTGTTCCCTCCGGAAACTTCCCCCAGGGTGACGACCACGGCAGAAGAGCCTCCACCTCTCCCTATCCACACACTCCTTCCTTGCTTGTTCAAACTCTCTGCCTCTATTAGTACTTCTTTTAGGCATGTACTCCTTTACCCTATCTGTCCGAACCAATGCACTAAAGCAATATCAATGATACTGTAATGAATAATGTTGACAATGCTCTTGTCTGCAGTACTGTTGGAATGGAGAATTGGGCTGCATTGCTGAAGCTACCACGGGAATTGGTTCCTGATCGCAACTTTTATTGCATTACTGATCAAAGACTCATTGCAAATGGATTTCATGTTGCTTTATTTCCTGGTAAGCCAAATTTATATTTTGTTGATGTACTAAGGCAGGATTTATTTTTTATTAACTCCTATAACATCACATTATTCATTTCTAAAAATTTTTACCATGGTTGAATTTCTTTACTATAAATTACGATGATTGTTAGCTCTGATAATATTTATGACTATCAGATTTAAAATGGGTATAATCAGTTATCACTTCATCATTGTTTTTAATTCCATGTATATGTGGGTCAGGCTTTGTCACCCATTAACAGTTTGCCAAACTATGCAACTATTTGGCGGCATAACCAATTGTTACCCCACGTCATACTGACTTAGGGCTATATGCCGGGAAAACACTTATACTAATTTAATTTCTTACAGTGGACCTACCTAGTTTGATTGCACTTGTGTAGTTTAGTTCAACTGGTTATTGAAATGCTAAGCCTTCTCACCTCAACAAGCTAGTGTTCCTGTGAGAAGGCTGACTTTAATGGCTGGACTTTAATGTAAAAAGGAAATTCATGTCTAGCAGGTCAAAGAAGACATCTAAGGTATAGACGTAATTCTATGACATGAAATACTTAAGTTACCAGATATGTATTTCAACCAGTGAATTAAAGAAAATAAGAAATACAATAATTTCCTGCCTCCAGTTATACTCTCATCAAGACAAGTATACTCAACAATTTCTTTTATGGAGAATTCTGCCTCCAGGAAAAAAAATATGAGCTTTCTTCTCAGTAGTGAAGTTGGTGGGATGCATCAGAATACATTGGAACAGGAACTGTAGCATCAGAAAGCAGAAAAGAAGAAATGGAATGGAAACTTAGGAGCAAATAGTGATATAACCATTCTTCACCGCTGTACTAGCACTCAGATAGTTATCTGCCACCCGGTCTTTTCCTTGAGACTTACAAAGGTGCCTAGGATATGATGTCAACCATCAGCTTTGGTATTATGATGAGAACTGCAAATATGTAAGAACACTTTTCCCAGTAGTTTCAAAGGTGGCTGCATTATAATTTTTGAAAAATTATATATGTATAACTTGTCAATTTTCATTCTTTTACCTTCATAGTGAATGCAGTTCATGCTCATTGTTTACACACTTTACTCACTCAACCTAACTTTTATATGTGTAACTTACAGGTGCCACTGCCAGTGTTGTCATATCTCATGGAGAAGTCACACAGATGACTGATGCTGTTGGATTTTATGGGATCAATGACTTGAAGGAAATTTTATCTCTTGTGGCTGCCTCTCCACTTGCCAGCCTTCAAGAGACACGCCCCCTCAAACTACAGCATTGGATAAAGGTATAGTTTACTATATCAGTATTGGTGATCGATCACCCAGTGATGATATTAAGAATGAATCATAATGATTTTTATGTCAGAGCCTGACAGCAGAACTGATTTACCCTTGCCACATCAAAATATATAAACCTTCCCAACACCTGACCTGACCTGATCAGTTGATTCGACCAAATGTGGTAGAACCTCCTGGTGAGGCAAGCAAGGCTTGCATTTACAACTGCTCTCTATTCAACTCAATCACAGACAAGTATTCTTCATTGTTCCACAGACATCCCCCTTGCATCTAATGCCCTTTCCACACTGTCCATCCATCCCATTCATGGTCTCCTTCTCAACCTCACACCTCTCACATCAAACTTTTTTTTTCTTTTTAATTTACCTATCCATTCTCTCCATTGTGCCCAAACCATTGGAACACTCGCTGCTCTGATTGATCAGCCAACTCTCTCATAACACCAGTTCTCCTGCACACCGCTCCAGTGGTTTACATTCCCGTGTGCCACTTGGCAAGGCGTGAGTTCAAAATCTGCTCAGGTTGATAAGGATTTTTCAATGACAGGAAGTGGTTACTGTACCCCTTGAGGAAGAGAATGGGGATGTGTGATGTGTGAGAGGTCTGAGCTCTTTTTGGGAGGGTAATGGCTGACGATCACGAGTCCAGTCCATGATACTCTAGAGTCTAGACCATGGTAAATAACACTATCTCACTTCTCAATTGATCCATACACATTACTCCACATATACTCCTCAAACACCTCATTTCCATTACATTTAATCTCTTTCTCTCTGCTACTTCTATATTCCATGTTTCAGCCTCATATAATGTAGTCGGCACCACATCTCTTGTATTAAAAAAAAATTGTAGATATAAGAAAGTCTTATAAGAAAAATCATAATTACATGAATGATAAATCAAGGAAAATTTTAATCTCAGATTAACACTGTGATGTACTAGTATTTTAAGAGTGAAGCAATCATTGCATTTACTTGATGTGATGCAATATAATTTCTAAATTTGTAGGAAGGCAAGTATAGTTATTTTTTCTCACAATATTAGTTGATTTGAATGTCTTATGGTATTCAAAATACTTGTAAAAGGTAACTATTGAGGTTACATCATATAAGAGGCCGAATTGAATAGCTACCTAAGCTAACCTCCTACAACATTCGTCTTGGAAGACACAAGTATTTTTTAGGGGAAAAAAGTGCGTCTTATAAGGCGAAAAATACATTACTTATAGCAATCATCAACAAAAGTTTCATCACAGGCAGAAGCTGTAAGAATGGTTCGCTCTGCACCAAACATTTTAAGGCAAGATGATGTCCTTGAAAAAGTGAAGAGATTGCGTTTGCTACTGAATGGTGCTGAAGAAGTGAACCAGCTACCTATTAAGCAGAAATGTATACATGACAGACCTCTTTTTACCAAGTTGTATTCCTTAGAGGACCTGCAACATCCCAAACAGAAGCACACCAAAATCCTGAATAAGGAAGTGATCCGAAGGTTAGTGAACTCTTGTTTGAATTGTGTCATGTAAATACTCATTTTGATCCCCATATCACAAACACATATACACCAGAATCTTGAAGGAAATGGTCATAAGGTGAACAAAACCTTATTTTGGAAATCCAATTTATTTTACCCACCCACTTTTGGATATAATTTTAAGTATTATTTTGATATAATTTTGCCTCCCTGTAGATGTTTGCAAGCCAAAATTAAGACTATCATGACTGTAATGAAATTCATCATATCTTCAGCTTGGTATTTACATAACACCGTAGTTTAGTAGGTATTGTAGACTTCTATCTAGATGCATTTAGAAATGAAGAGAAAGTTAAAAATTATTTTTATTCATATCCAAATGAAATCGTTATCAGCTTTAGTTCACACAAAACAGTGTTACTGAAAATAATAAAGAACTTGTATCTTAAGTGAAGTGAACACATTAGTGTTTACATATGAAGTAAAAAAATATATATGTATGTATATTCTGGTGAGGTTTCAGCATTTGTGATTATTTTCATTAAGTGGTAGTCATAATGTAGCAATATAGATTGACGCTTTATGTTCATTAAGGAGCAGATAATTTCCAGCAACAAAATAATGGTTCAAGGCGAGAGGAAATACACTCTTAATAAAAGGTGTACAAAATAAAAAATATTTCCAAAAACAGTCCTTGTTAACTAACTAACAGTATTCAACAGGTAGCAAATGAACACAGGGAATGAGGAATGCAGGTTTCTAACTCCCTATTGTGTATGTAAAACTAAAAAAAAAAAGTAAACCTAAAAATTGTTATAGTTGTTTTAAACATGTAATAAAAGTATTGTACTAATGCATTAACTTTTTTTTATATTATTATTGTGCCATGTGGCATATTTAATAAATACAAGCAAATTTGGTGGAATTGCTTTATGTTAATATGCTACACAGCAATTATACAATTGTGGACAAATGTTTTGGAACACTTCATGGACATTTCCCAGTCCAAAGTACCTACCTGAGCAACCATTGGTTGAAATAGTTATTAAAAAGTTTCTTTGTACTGTACATATTTCAATTTATTAAAGCTTCACAAGTGTCATTAAGGGAAAAGTGACATAAGTAGAGTAGCTCCTGTCAAGGTACAGTAACCAGTAGTAGGTAATGATACTGGTCATACTGCATGTGTTTTTTCTTTGCTTTTCTGAATATTTTCCCGTTGCACCAGTGTTCCTTCAGATTTATCTTCATATATCTTGTTTCATTATTATGTGTCTGACTCCATAGGTTACACCTTCCTTCTCTTAGTAAATAAATCCTTGATTATTCTATTTTAATTAAGATTTATAGGATGGAACTAGACTTGGGAGCAAGAAATGCCATTTCTGCCCAAACAATTCCCAAGTTAATCATAAAAAAAACTGCAAACTACCTCAGACTTCAAAGCCATAATTGTATTACAGTGGTTATTTTTATGTCGAAAAGCATTGCAAAGCTTTTGTCCACAACAGTACAGTTCACTTTGGAAACATTTTCTCCCTGTGACTGCTACATGTGCAGTACAGTTACATTTTTGTTAAAACTTCCCACTGTTGACAAAGCACCTGCAGCAAACACCATCTCAACTATTGTACATTATTTTCTATATTCTTAACTAAAATACAAAAGGTTTTATCTGGTACAATAATTGTATTTTTTCATATAATATCTTAAAGATTGGTATTCAAGTTGCAGTATTTTGTCTCTGACCATATAATTCAGTAACAATTAAATTTTTACTTGTTTAGTAATTAATCATAAATCGGAAATTTTATAGTCACATTATTGCATAAATGCAACTTTGTGAATATGATAAAACTAAATTTCTGTTGTAATTCAAACAGATTGTTGATCAAATATATATTGCTATCTATAATTTTATAATATATATTTATTAAATTTTTTCATAATTAACACGAAACTGACTGTATGTATAATATATATCCACTTTATTCAGATATTCAAACAAATGTAAGATTAACTATAGAAAAGTGTGAAACAAACATAGTGTACTTCAGTTGATCAAATATTCGCAAATACTAGTTATTCCATGAAACTACATTTGTATATCAACATCACATCTTTGAGATTTATGTCAAATATAAGGTGGAACACAAAGTTAACTGTTGCCCATGATTGACACATATTTCAGTTAACTGTATTCTTACTTAGCATCATAGTTGTGACCTAATATAGTCTATATGGTAAATATTATTATTGACAGTATTGCTACTCAGAACACAAATTCATGATTAAGATTTTTATAATGTTCAATGAACAAGCAACAGCAGGTTGTACATAATTTCATGCAGCAGACTGAAACCCCAACAAAAACTGCTGCCACAACACTCATTGATATAATGATACAACTAAAACAGTGTTGAAATTGCTACTACTGAAATACATTATACCACATATATTTTTCTTTTTGATATAGATATAATGTTGTGAAATACCTTGTTTAAATCTTGTCTGGAAACCTGGAATAAAACATTCATATTTTTGCACTAACCCACAATTTATTAGAAATAAATGCATTTCACTAAATTCACTTTAAAATATGGATTGTACTCACTGCTGATCACATTTCCTTAAAAAAATTATATTTGCACAGCAGCACATGGTACAAGTCACAGTATTTTATGCAAATGTTCCACCTCTAAGTCGATAAAAACTGCAGTTCTGAAATGCATGTAAAGTGTTCTAACATTTCTTCTGAACTTCTCCATTTTTTGTTATTTGTCTTTACACATGTACATATGTAGTTCTCACCAACCCTCAGACAATTACACAATTCTTTTTGTTCTTTTTGGCAGCTGGCTTTGATGGTGGTCGCTCGGCTGCCTGGAACTTTCGGATTATTCTCACCAACTCGTAGAAGGATTGGTCAACATTGGTGCGGCTCTTGGCGGAACACTCAATATAAGGGATCTTGAGTTGTCGAGCAATAGCGTGAGCCTCTTCAATGTTTGTCTGTGAATGACATAATGTATTATATTAAAGAAAACAATACATGTAAATGAAAAGACTTCAAGAATATGGCAACTTGTGAACTTGTGATACATGAGTGTGGATGGAAATTTAGTGAGTTAATAAAAAGTAGGAAAAATTATTAATTGTCCTAAGTGAAAGGAGGCTTGGTTTATTATTCAAAATTGCATTTCATTTTAGTTTGAAAGCTATTCAATTTCCCTCAATTGCAGTGGGTAGAGAATCGCAGATCTTGAGTGGCACATAACTCGTGAGACCCTGTATGTAGTAGGAAAAGATAGACCAGCTGTTGCATGAAAGTTAAAGTACACAAGTGTATGAAATATGTAAGAGTAATAAGAGGAAAGGGAGAAAGGTAATATGTTTTTCTTTCAAACTTGCTTTAAGGAGGAAGTCCTTGAAGTCAATAAGTTATGCATGAGACATCATTAGATCTCAAACTTAAAGAAATTGTTGATAATCACTATATGATTTGGAGAGAATTTAATTAAAGTGCATTATATAAGGAATACTTCAAGGAGGCATGCAGCACCTACCACTCTCTGGTGTTCCAGATCAGCTTTGTTGGCCACCATCAACATTGGAAACTCATCCCGGTCCTTCACTCGTAAGATCTGTTTATGGAAGCGAGGTAGCTCATCAAAACTGTTACGATCAGTGACTGAGAAGACTAGGAGAAAACCTTCCCCTGACCGCATGTACTGCTCTCTCATGGCACTAAATTCCTCTTGGCCAGCTGTATCCAGAACTGAAAAATATATTATAATGACAATTCCTGCCTCAACTGGGTAAAGAGAATGAGACATTAAAGTAGTAACCGTTAATAAGAATGATTACCCAAAGAAAAATGCTTTGCTGCCACTCCATACAAGTACTTTATGTAACCTGACACAAGTTGTGATATAAAATGTATCCTTATACATTCAGGTATGATGTTATTCCCATAACTATCCAATTAGAAAGAAAGTAATGCAAAACCTTGCAAATCTCTTACGTAGGAGGAAGCAATCCTTAGCTTTATAAACCTCTTCCACTTATCTTGTCATTCATTCCAGTCCCTTATAATAGGGATTTTAACGATGCCCACATGGACTGCAGGAAATAGCATAAGAGTATATGAAAGTAACATGAAAAAGATAAATGAAAGGGCTTCAAATAGCAAAAAATTTTAATTATGTACACGTAAAGGCTTGGTGAAGCCATTCTGTTGAAGTCTCACAAAGTCCTACAGGAGAGACTTGACAGAGGAAACATTACATTAGATTGAATACTTCATCATAAAACATAAGTTTTGTTGATTTTAAAAGAATTTGTTCGTATAAAGGCAAAGACTTCTGTGTAGTTGTGGAGCAAGAAAATCACAGTAATGAGATAATTACATTCATACCATGCTTACATGTCCTACATGAATAATTACTTGGGATTTGTATCATGGTCAAAAGTAAGTCTGATGCACTGTTTCCTAGGGAAAAACAGACCCTGTGAATTCTCAAAATTAAAACATTAAAAAGTTCTGCAGCACTCTTCGCGTTAGAACGAGTGCTGCTGTTAGTGAATTTAAGACCAGCAGAGGCTGTTCGACAAATTCAAGAAGCAAACTGGCATACACAGTGTGGTAAGTGATGATAATGTTCATTTATCCATTTCATTAGTCATATATATTTATTTCTCATTGTTTTCTGTATGTAAAACTATAGTTATTCTCTATAAAATTTATTTTTTGTTAATAATTTTGGGTGTCTGGAACCGATTAATTTGATCTGCATTATTTCCTATGGGAAATAATGCTTCAGAGTTTGTATGATTCGGTTTTTGTCAGACTTTTTTTGAATGGATTAATCATGAAAACCGATGTTCCACTGTGTGTGTGTATATATATATATATATATATATATATATATATATATATATATATATATATATATATATATATATAATATATAAACGTGTGTGTGTGTGTGTATGCGCGTGCATGCGCGTGCGTGGGTGGGGGGTGTGGGGTGGTGGCTCGGGGTGTGTGTGTGTGTGTGTGTGTTAGTTAGCAGTAAAACCTATCTAAATGTGGTCGGATCGAGCTGAAACATGGAGGAGGTACTCAGTGGAACCCCCTTTGTGTCTTCCATGGGTAATTTCTTTTTTTCTTTTTCTTTTTTTTTCTTTCCTGGGCATCGCCGGGTACTCTGCTAGTATATATATATATATATATATATATATATATATATATATATATATATATATATATATATATATATATACACAGTCAAAAGCTATTACTACTACTTCGATTACAATTAACTAATATTACTCAAATAATTTTTACTTCTACGACTGTTTATAGTAATAGTATTATTATAATAATAATAACAATAATAGAGTGAAATTTTCTCCCAAAAATAAATAAATAAATAAATAAAAAAAACCAGACCAAGCGTCACTTGGGTCCTATAAATGGAGTTGAGTTAGGTCAGCGTTGATTGTCATGCCACTACAGAAGTGTAACTTAAAGTTGTGTAACTTAAATCTATATTTCCTTTACCGTTTGGCATAGCTTGAAAACCATTTCTAATTATATTTCCGTGCTTTCGCTTTCCCTTAGAGGCAACAGTAAGGTCGCTAAATCAAATTTTATGCAGTAGTTGGAGCTGGCACGTGGGTGAGATGTAGGACAGATGTGGGTGGAGTCAGGCAGGTGTCAGGGCCCGCGCCATGTTAGGCGATAACCTGGAGTAGGCCGGGAGTAGTGAAAATGATGAGAAAGAAAAAAAATTCGTGGGCGGGTAATGCAAAGTCTGTCGAGAATGGGCAAGGCGTAAAGTGTATTTTGGCTACCATCTACACCCACCACACCCATCCTACTACAACTGCCAACACCAACATCATCGCGTAGCCTGTATACGTGCCCCTACTTTTTACAAGCTCAGTATACTCGTGTGTGTGTGTTTGTGTGCAGTCATCATCATATTTAGACAAACAGAATAGGTGTGGGCGCTGAATTGCGTGGTTGTGTTGTGGTGGGCGTGACACGATCTCTCTGTCTCTCTCTCTCCATACATATACATACAGTCTTATTATTCATTATTATTACACACGCACCATACAGAGCTTTCCCATCCACAGGTTTCTCTAGTTTGTCAAAGCCGCTCCAGCGTTATTCCCTGCCCGCTAATCTCTCAGGAGTTATTCTTTCAGTAGGGCGTTTCAAACTTTCATATGCTGTGGGCTGCTGACAGTAGGGGCCTGGGTTGGCATGGGTTGCGGTGAGATGCAAGTGTTGTATACAGGCAGCGGAGAATACAGGGTAAACCTTTCAGTGGTGAAGCTGTCAAACAAACCAGACCATACCAACCATTCACACACACACACACACACACACACACACAACTCATATTTGCTGAACTCGCGCGTCATCTGTCCTCACAAATCTGACATATGAAGGTCGCGTATTAATCACCCACAAACATTCATAAGGTTTATCTGCTGCCCAAGTTCTAGATGTGTCGAGATACGCCTTCTTTGATAGCTATAATAGACAGGTAATATTAGTCTTGTCCCTAACACCAACAAGTCTCCCTATTCTTCCGCTGCTGCTACCATAATGTCCCTGGTCTCCTCAGCCACAACCATCCACAGCAACACTACTCCACGGAAACCCTAACCACATAACCACAAGACACTTAAAAATAAAGTCACGGGTTTGTTTAATTACGGTGCTCGGTGTTAATGAGCACTATTGTAATGTTTATGTGAGAAGGAGTACACTACTTTTAAAGCCACTCACAAACAAACTGCATCCTCTAAAGATGAAGTTCTCTATATTACAGAGTATTGATTCAGTATGAGTTATATGTCCACTGTCCACTAATATTCATGGGACGTCAAAAGATAACGCTGCTGACGTAAAGATAAGAAATTAAAGTAATCGCCAAGAGGAGCACCCGCAATCCTCCCCCTCCCCCTCCCCCAGGATGCCAGGTGCCCTTATAATCTTCGTTAATTAAATTTTCAAGGCTGTAAGGGACCGCCTTGTCACTCCGATATGGCATAAGTCACACCTGAATGTGGCCAAGTATTTAAGGTATAAACTAAAACAATGGTGAAATGGCAAGTGGCGCTGCATCAGTAACCAGAAGGGAGGAAGCTCTTGGAATTTGGGAAGCGCGGTTCGGTCTGCTTACTGAATGGATTCGTCATACTGTGAAAAGAACTTACAAACTATACACAGACCTAAAAAACTGGCCTATTTGGCAAGGAAGGTATGTTAGACGGATGTGGGAGGAGACGAGAGGCACCTTAGTGGTAATAATAGACTGTGTATGTGTATATGTGTGTGTGTGTGTGTGTGTGTGTGTTTCCGCGCGCAGTATGCATGATTGACTGCAAGCGTGTATGCGAAGTTGTAAACCTACGTAGTACATTCGCTTGTATGCTTCTACCTAAACGAAGTAAAAATTGCCTGCCAAACACCTTCCTGGCCTTGCCTCACTTCTGAGTTATTCCTGCACCAACACACACTGTCATAATCTCACTGCTGCAGCTTAAAATGAACGTCTGTAAAGCATCCCACTTAAGAAATAATAACAAAAGGAGCAGCTCATGAAAGGAACAGGCATTATGTAGTATGCGTGCAACAATGTAACAAAGAAACAAGTCCCAGTTTGTCCTGGATGTCAAGGCTTCAATGGGGTTTACCCTGACCTCGTGATCCTACCCCAGCCCTTGTCAAAACAATACAGGCAGTGCGGGCGTGAGGGAGCAGGACGGAGAACATCAGGCTAATAGTTGACTGTCCATATAACTTAAGTATGTATATGTACTACTCGTTGTTTTGCCCACATTTTCCCTCACCCTCAAAACACACACACACACACACACACACACTATTACTTAGCATACTTATAGCGGTAAATTTCGATTGCTTTCTCTATTCACACTAGAATGATGAACTGTCTTCGTTGCAAACATCGTTGTCGTCGCAAGTGACTATTTAGGTCAATGCAAGAGCTACAGATCTTGTCATACTTAGGATACGGTATTGTTTTCCGAACGAGACAGCTCCTTGTTTCACTGGTAACGATCGTGTATTAATCATGGAGGTCACGGTGGGAAGATGCAAACAAACCACATCAGTTTTGAGATAAAATAGTAATGACGATGCTTTGTTTTCCATTTTCATAATAAGATATTCTGAGTAATTCTTTAGTTTCTTCAGGTCACCTCCCTGCCTTTGACTAGTTGTTCATAAAGGACTTACTAATTGATTGCCTGGGATCCTAAATATATGACGAAGTGCCAAAGACGTGTATAGGAATGTCAGGAATAAATACAAACAATAGATGAAAATAGCTTCCACGAGTCTAAACAAAGATGAGTCCAAAACATCTTGCAGGTGTGCTTGCTCAGGTGATTACGGCGGGGTGAGAGGAGGGAGGGTTTGTTCAAGTGGTCATAATGGGACAGAGGAGGAGGTTGCTAAGGTAGGAAGGAGGAAAAGGAGTTGATAATTAAGGAAGACGGAGGGGGATTCTATTTTTGTTCTCTTGGTAGGAAGGAAAGGACGTGTATAGATGACAACAAAATATGAGGAAATCGATGGAAGAATGGCGGGAATAGATGGAGAGATGGAAAGAAGGGAGTGAGGTAGTGGTGGACTTGCTCAAGGAGATGGTTAGTGAGATAAAATTTTTGGGGATGAGCTGATCAGAGTTACAATATGCTGGTGAGCCACTGAGTAAACCTTACCCACACACACACGCTCTCTCTCTCTCTCTCTCTCTCTCTCTCTCTCTCTCTCTCTCTCTCTCTCTCTCTCTCTCGCGCTCTCTCTCTCTCTCTCTCTCTCTCTCTCTCTCTCTCTCTCTCTCTCTCTCTCTCTCTCTCTCTCTCTCTCTCTCTCTCTCTCTCTCGTATCACGTTTCATGGGCAATGGTGACAATAGATGGTAGTTCAACTGACAGAATGGCAAACTCGTTGTCAGAAAACAGAGTCAAGACACATTGAAGCGAAAAAACTTGAGAATTCCTCGTAATAATCAATGGAATAGACGAGAAGAAGAAAAAAACACATACACAGTGAACAGGTG
The DNA here is from genome assembly GCA_029783475.1 of Metacarcinus magister. Taxonomy (NCBI): domain Eukaryota; kingdom Metazoa; phylum Arthropoda; class Malacostraca; order Decapoda; family Cancridae; genus Metacarcinus; species Metacarcinus magister. The sequence continues at coordinate 10,147,590 of JAPQNM010000018.1, forward strand.
ATGGTGATGACAGTGACGGTGTTCTGAAGCATCACCCTCATCCTTAACACCCACATAACTAACTGTCCAAGGTGACCATCGCGTCGAGCTGGTGTATCATTTCCATTCTTTCCCGCCCTCTTCACTTTCATCCTACGCGCGGCCAACCAACCAACCAACCCAACCCAACCCAACCCACCCACCAGCCGCCGCCACACACGAGCCGCACCACAGAAAATTATTACTTTGGTGTTGAGGTTATAAACGGAGGGAGTCGGACGCTCTTCTGTAGCACACCGAGGCAGAGACGTGACGTAAAGCGATATTCTTGGCTGGCTTGCTTGTAATACCCGTGTGAGCTGCTTACTTGAATGGAAGGACGGATGGATGGGTGGCGAAGGATAGGAATAGACTGACTGGATAGATGGATGAATGGAACACATCTAACACATCTCTCTCTCTCTTTCTGTGTGTGTGTGTGTGTGTGTGTGTGTGTGTGTGTGTGTGTGTGTGTGTGTGGTGACAGAAAAAGTTGCTAGTGACTTGGTGTTGCACTTCGTTTAATCTTGTTGCTGATGACAAGGACGCTGACCCTCGCGACCCACGCAACAATGCAACCTCAAGCCTCAGACAACGACGACTGTAATAATGACCAGCTCACCATCCCAATCCTACTCCGACTACTACAAAGCGCTTCTCCGGCCAGCTGCAAACGAATGAAAACAAGGAGAATTTCCATATTTAAGGTTCATATTCATTAATCTCATGTGGAAATTGTCCAGGTCCAGTCTAAACCCTCCGTTCTTCGTCTCTTTGGCGGTGGTTTGAAAATGTTACGTAAAAATATTGATAACTGTACATATACATTTCACCATTTTCCGTTATCAGCCAGCGCCACCTTAAATCTTCAACACACAAAGGAGTACGAAAGAAGAACAGACAGCAACAGTCCTACTGAACCTAACGAGGCTGTCCGTGGTGTTAAAACAAATCCCTTTCCTGTGTGTGTGTGTGTGTGTGTGTGTGTGTGTGTGTGTTATGCCTTTTCAACACTGCCCTTCACCATGTATGTACACAACAGACCATTGTCCAGACAGCACCACGAGGTCGCCACTCAGTTGACAAAGCAGCATTAATCACGTGGTTGTCCTCTACAAGGCTACAAGGTGCATATTGAGGCTCAGGGAAGGTGGATGACTGGAGGCGCACCATCATCGAGACACACAAGCTGCAGAACAGATTAAGGCAGCACAAGGACACCATCATCTTGACAGAAGAGTCCAAAGTGGTCACGCCTGGCGGCCGCTATACCCAGTCCTAAGAGTGTGTGACTAGTTAGTCCCCGCCGCCACACACGGCACACGACGCAAGGTAACAATAAACGAGGATTGAATTTCGTGCCAAGACACCAACATCACATTTGCTGTTGCAGTGTTACTAAGCAGTAGACGCAAGTAGCCTACGTATAAGTACGTACTTCATAGATAGAGTGATCACTGAACACTGCCGCTCAAGTGTAAGTTGGAAGACGTTCTTCCTTCCAGTATTGAAGCCTTGGATGACTGTCCTCTCGTCACCAGTTTACTCACTCAATTTTTTGCTTTTTTTTCCCATAGCTTTTCTTACTTTTTGTTTTTATATAAGTTCGCATAATTCAGTAACTGAAGTTTCACTGAAAATAATGCTTCCTTTCGTACAAAACAACAAGTTTGTAGCGTCAGTCCTAAATACGGAGAACTATGAATATAGATGCCTAAAATGATTTCGCTATTCTTGCCATGCCACACCATCCCAAAGCTTCGCTGCTAAATTATCTCAATTATCTGTCTCGGGATTTTACACCACGCCAAGTGACTGCCAGTAATTTGTGACTAAAGCGTTATGTTCATCATTAATTAAATCCTGTAGTGCATTCATAAGCATCGGCTTAATTACTAACACTAAAGGGTTCATGAGTACTAGAAACAATTACAAAAATACGCAAATTCAGCAGTATGTTGGAGATAGTTTGCCCTCAAACTCGATGGTGGATGCTGCCTCACACAAATAAAGCCTTGCGAAGCAGCAAAGCAGCTGTCGGTAGGGCTAAGTGGGCGGTCCCAAGTGTAAGGGAGGCAGCAGCAACAGCAACAGTAGATTGCGAGGAATGAGGAGCGCCAGAAACGGCATGAAGGGAGGGAGGAGGGGCCAGAGTGCCTGGTTCTGCCGGGTGCCAAAACGTTATCATTGGAGGTGCGGGTGGACGGAGGTGCTGTGGATAAGGCCTGTGACTAACACCAGACGACCCTGCCACTCCCTCCTTCCCTCTCTCCCTTCCTCTCCCACTTCTCCCTCTCACTTTCTTTATCTTCCTCATTTATTTTCACTTAAGTATCAAGCCTTTACTCCGTCCATTTACCCCAACGCCCACTCTCTCACTGTCTCTCTCTCTCTCTCGGTTCATTCTATTTCTAGACGTCACTCGCCTGACCTTGGAAAGAAAAAGAAAGGAAGGACGAAACTCACGAGGAAATGACTGGCAGACAAGTAGTACCATTGCACGTGTGTGTGTGTGTGTGTGTGTGTGTGTGTGTGTGTTTACGCTCATACCTGTCTGTGTACGTACTTACATTAGTCTTTATGTAAGTTCACTTCCCTTTCATTCACAAGTAGTTCCTATCACCTCTTCCTCTTCCTCTTTGCCCCCTCTCCGTCTCCTTCCTTCCTCCCCACCAGGAGCATGATGGAGATAGTAAAAGAGGAAGAGAAACAGTGTTGTGCAACTTCCACATACCTGACGCCCCGCCTCCCTCATACCTCCCCCATTCCTCTGCCACCTCATAGCATAACAATGTATATCGCAACACAACGCGCAAGGGAGAGGAGCAACGTCATACCATCAGGCTACGAGGGTGAACGAGAGGCACTGGTCACACGCATACATGGCATCTGCAAAAGTGACTGAGTACGCGATTTTGGCACACACACACACACACACACACACACACACACACCACACACACCACACTTACTGTCCAGCTTGGCCACCACGTCGTCAATCACACACTGCTTGGTGTATGAGTCCTCGATGGTGGGATCGTAGTCTGTAGCGAAGTAACTCTGTAAATAAAGAAATGTGTGTGTCAAAAGCTGCACTAGACTGCAAATGGTCATGTTGTCTTTAGGCAAACAATGCTTTACACATTTAGGTACGTGCAATTCGAAACGTTTAAATTTGATGTTAAATTCTTAAAGAATGTTATAAAGTCAGCAAAGCATCCTGGATTCAACGTCCGTCCGTCTATGGTGTGTGAGTGTGTGTGTGTGTGTGTGTGTGTGTGTGTGTGTGTGTGTGTGTGTGTGTGTGTGTGGTGTGTGTGTGTGTGTGTGTATGTGTGTGTGTGTGTGTGTGTTCCTCCTTCCTTCAAGAGAGCATCGTCCAAACCCTTCCCCAGCGCCTCTCAGATGGTGGCCCTTAATGAGTCAGGAGGAAGATAAGGTACGAGGCTGGGAACAGGATGAGGTAGAGGGACAGAGGTTGTGTGCTCCACATGGAAAGCTGCCAAAAGGAGTTTCTTCTTGGTTGAATATTTCTTTTCTCTTAGTCATAATTCTAGTTTGGACTGGTGACATTTTATTTTACTCTAAATAAGTACTAATTACTTATTATTATCACTATTATTATCATTATAATAATAATTATCATTATTATAATTACAATGATGATGATGATCATCATCACCATTTGTATTACCAACATCATTATCACTATTATTGTTGTTATTATCATTATTATTATTATTATCATTATTATTATTATTATTATTATTATCATTATTATTATCACCATCATCATTTTTCATGTTGGTAATCTTGGAGGTGCTGTTGCTGTGTTAATTTTGTGGTAGTTGTTATCATTGGAGGAAACAGGAAGAAAATGTTCTTATCAATCGGGAATTCTGTCAACTTGTGTAACATCCTTAATTTTTATTCAAGGAATTGTAATGAAACCCAGTCAAAGTTTCATACATGAATAACAAATTATTATTATAACCATGTTTTAGTCCTGATAATTGTCACGCCGCAGTTTTACATGCAGTGGTAGGCAAGGCACACCATCCCAACATCCGTAGCAACACTTCTGCATCTCCCTCCAAGATGCTGCCGCGGTGCTGAGGCTTATCCTCGCCTGTATGGGGCACGGTACACATGTGGGAGGAAGGGCGCGGGAGCCTCATCCCTGTAGTACTTCTAAACAGGGTAGTCAGGCCATCCATCTTAACAGTTCCTTAAATGAGTGTCTTCAGTCTCTCCTGTCATTTACAGAGTTGTATGTCTTGTTATGTTCTTTCACACACACACACACACACACACACACACACACACACACACACACACACACACACACACACACACACACACACACACACATTTGCTTCACATCCGTTAGCTTGATTCAAATTGTTGAGAAAGTTATTTGTTGTCGTAATATTCTTTTCAAATTGATTGATTATTTCCACTTGGGTAACTTCACTTTCCCTTCTTGAAATAAAGCACCACGCAGTACATGGAATGATGTAATAGCTATTGAAATAACTAGTAAATAAAATGAATCACTGAAAAAAAAAATCGATTACAATTTCTAAATTCGAGTAGGCGTTTGTATTAAGATCGTTTCCCACTTTGAACAGTAGCAATGTAACCATAAACGTGTCACATCATCATCATCATCATTATAGTTATAGACTGTGTTTTGTACCATGAGGGGTCTGATTCTGAGCTTAAGTATATGATGAACAACAAATATAAAGCAAGAATTCAAGGTGACTAACAGTGTACAAATTATTATATTTAAAACACTATCTTCTCTGGCTGCAGCTTGCAACAGCACTGCAAAGGAAGACGGAAAACATAGAATGACAAAATGCACAAGACAACAATTCATTTAAGAAAAAACGATTATTGAATAGAAATTTTAAGGAAACTGAGCAAACTACAAACTATCGGCCATCTAGCATGTCTTACTATTTTCATCTAAATTCAACCTAAATTCATGTGAAAATAACACTGAGTGACTTTCACAAACGCAGAAAAACTATACTTTATATATTATTTCAGGAAGGAATATGAAAGTACGACTAGAATACGAAACTCTGTTGAAAGAACAACGAACTTATACTAAGCTGAAAGGCAACCCAGAGTTTGTATTGAAAGGGAACGCAGAGTTAACGGAAAGGATACACAGGGTTCAAGAAGGTGACGGGCAACCCAAAGTCAAGTTGGAAGGAAACTCAAAGTTTGTGAAATCTAAAGGAAAACGAAAATTCAAGGGACCGGAAGCTAGGTTCGACATTGAAAACAAGCCCACAAGTTCAAGATTAAAGAAAACTCGAATCTGGAGTCATGAAAAATTGCGGAGATACATATGGCACGAAGAATATAAACAGCAGCAAGCCATCGAGAAACTTATACATATGTAAGAACAACAGACAGGAACAGAGGAACAAAACAATGAAAGTAGAAGTGAAGGAACAGCAGGGAACAAAAAGACAAAGAAAGAACATCATAAACAAATTTTATAAGGGGTATCAGAGTGAGGAATTATTGAGGATATAAGAAGAAACAGAGCAGGATGGATGGGTATGAGGAGGACTAACGCCAGTCTTCCACCCTCGATAAGACAGCAAACAGGCTCGAGGACACACACGTCTGGCCGCTGACTATTGTGCTGGGTCTTACGGTAAGGAGGGGGAAAACCACGTGTCCCGAGAGCTATTACGTAACTACGACACTTAGCGGATCAGGAAGGAAAGACGAATGTTGTGTGAGATTGGAGATGGTGTTGGATAAAAAAAAACCACAGTATATTCTCTCAGAAATTCTCTCTGTGAACTTATTATCATCCTGGTATTGTAAGAGGTTGAAACAGGCCTTTTTTTTCTATTTCTATATTGGGGAAGAGTTCCGTCTGCCTAATACTACATAACAAGGAGCTGGTCACGAAAACTGTGCCTGTGAATAGATACCTGCGAATCTGGTGTGTCTAGTTGTCCTATCCCAAGACCAAGACCTCCAATTATACTACACTATGTCACAGCGTTATTTTTCTAGTACTATCCCGCTCCTGGAAACAAGATGTCGACTTTCCTAATAATAATAATAATATATAAAACAAGCTGACTTCAAAAGAATGAAAGTATAAATCATAAAGCAGCTGAGTTTTTCCTTTTGTCTGACGTATCACGGACGAATGATTATCTTACTGAACTAAAGACCACGAGTACTTATTGAATGAAGACTCTAAATTATAAAGGTGTTGATACCTATTAGTAACATTGAACCAGCTTCCAGGTAATAAAGATAAGCGGTGCACGTGTTCACAACTCAGACAGACCGATGAAGCTGTCAACTCAACACTCACTGATGTAACTAACAACCTCTATAGGGCAAGCCGCGTCCTGCAATGTGGTGTTCTTGTGGTTCGCATTAGTAAATGTAATTCACACGTGGGCAACCACACACACACACACACACACACACACACACACACACATGGGACGTACCCAGGGACGGTGTACTACATAGAATCTGAGGCACAAAAAGTCTTGCACTCATGACGTCACATTCCCTCCCGCCGCTCACCACCACCACCACCACCACTACCACACCACCACCACCACTACCACCACCACCACCACCACTACCACAACCACCACCACCACCACGCCGGAGAACATGAATGACTCGCATGAACATATAAGTTAACTAGTAACAGGATAAATCTGAGCATCGACAAACAACGGTACTATAGACACGCATGAACACCTGTTGTACTTTTTCTCTAATTTCAATCATTGCTATAAAATTACCATACCATTCTCTTTATCTGATGACATGGTACTCTCATCTAACTGCTTCCTGCCGGCATGTTGCAAGGAGCGAGGTGGGCGGATGGGTGGGTGGGGAGTAGTCTTATACTGTTCTGCTCTATTCTACCACACATGATAGACTAACAGATACCCTCGTGAAAGACCAATATGTCTTCTATTATCTGGTTTTCCTATGTAATCCTATGTAATTGTCCTCCTCTTCCTCTGCTAGTCATCAACCCGCGGTGAATAGTGGCAGTGGTGGTTCCTTCACCTTTCCGTCCTTACCTATCCTCCCTTCCCATGACTCCCCCTTGACGGCCTGACCTTTGATCCGCCTTCCTCAGCTGGTTGTAACATTTTCTCACACACACACACACACACAGAGAGAGAGCGAGAGAGAGAGAGAGAGAGAGAGAGAGAGAGAGAGAGAGAGAGAGAGAGAGAGAGAGAGAGAGAGAGAGAGAGAGAGAGAGAGAGAGAGAGAGACACACACACACACAAACACACACAGACGACTGACTTCCAGTGCACGTCACACCTTCTGGTGGTCATGACGTGTGCCCAGCTTTTTGGTGACATTCAGCCCTCGATGGCGGGTCCTCTACACCCTACACACACCCCATACTCTCCCTCGTGACATCAGTTCTAACAATAACCACCCAAGTAAAAGCCGCAGCGCGGGGGTCCCACCCACGCCAACGGGAAGCACCACCGACTGCAGCACCTCCTGTAACAGTACTTCTTCACTGGGTATGATCTTATTTGTAAAGAATGTTATAAAAAAAAACTTTAGAGGTAAAAAGAAAAAAAAAACTGCGTCAATATGAGCTACAATATTCAAATGAATCTGACTGATAAGCTGTCAGTCTTCATGCTCATACTGTTGATGTGACAGCTTGATAGACATGCCTCGCTCGCTAGTAACCCTTCTGATGCATGCGTTTGGTAGATGTTTGGTGGTAAATGTACGAGTATGTCACTGATTTCTATGTGACCTTTTCATAAAGTCAATTTTCATAACAACTGTCACCGCCTCACCCCCGCGCTTTTTCTGCACCAAATGAATAATATATTACCGGTAAAATGTTATCAAGCATTATGAAACACTCTAGAATTGGTAATACCGGTAGCCTCTGAGGGTAGCCGAGAGGTTCCTGTGAGTCGCTCAGTAGTGTGACCTTTGTGGTGAGTGACAATCACACGTGCACTGCTCCACCCAAGACTGTTATCGCTGGTGTTTAATATATCATATGGGTGAAATACTACGTCCAACAGTATCGAAATACTCCACACGTTGAATTCAATGCTCGGCGGCGGAGTCAAACTTAAAAAGTATCCAATACATATCTGGAAAATCACCAAGGAGTGATACTTATTATACACTCATGACTGACTGATTAATACAACTCTACACATAAAAATACAGGCGGTAATACACTGCCAGCGACTTAGTCAGAATTTGGAATCCCTTGTTGGCAGCTTAGCCGGTCGTCCTGTTCTCTGTGAGCGAAGGCCAAGGAAGCTTCCTTGGGCTACACACAACGCCCGCGGCGGTGTTGTCTGCGGTAGCCAGCCAGCACCGACTCCCCTACCCTTACCTGCCTGTTTCCCATCCCTCCACCTCACACACCGCTCCCCACACACCTTACATGCAAGATATGAGATAAGTCCTTTAAAAAAATAGTCTAACCTTAATTTATTTTTCACCAAACTAATGCAGAAAAGTCTACTCATCACACTGTAACTTAGCGGTGTATACAGGCGTTATAGTTGATCCAAAAAGGCAACACAATGTTTCAACAACACAACTCAGGAAACACCTGTGACCTTCAAATCACCACCACCATCACCGTCAAACACCACATCGTGCAATGGTGCAATCAACACACACACACACACACACACACACACACACACACACACACACACACACACACACACACACACCAGGAGGAACGAACCGATGGAAACACAACCACAACCACCAGCAGGTCTAATTCAGCCATGCGGGTTACGAAGTGTGTGACTCATATTGTCCCTGTCGCAACTCTCTGCACTCGCCTCCACCCTCTACATTTCTGCCGCCGTGACTACTTTCTCCCCGCCACGCACTGCACCTGCACGCCAACCTACAGGTGAAAAGAGAGAGAGAGAGAGAGAGAGAGAGAGAGAGAGAGAGAGAGAGAGAGAGAGAGAGAGAGAGAGAGAGAGAGAGAGAATAAAGAAAGAAGGAAAGAAAGAAAGAGAAAGATAAAGAGATAGAGAGAAAGAAAAAGATAAAGAAAAATAAAGGAGAGAGAGAGAGAGAGAGAGAGAGAGAGAGAGAGAGAGAGAGAGAGAGAGAGAGAGAGAGAGAGAGAGAGAGAGAGAGAGAGAGAGAGAGAGAGAGAGAGAGAGCCCGCCCGCCCGCACTCTCTAGCCTCCGCTCCATAACTCACGCCCACGTCACCACCTTGTATAAGATCGCACAAATAAATTCAATTACTCGTCTAAAAGGTGAGGTGTAAATAAACAACGAATTGCTTACATCCCAGCGAAACGTGATTCAACTGAGGCCAACTAAAAGGGTGGATGCCGTGATGCCTACCTGTGTGTGTGTTGAATGAAGGACATGCTAGAATGGTTTGAGGAGAGGAACGATGTTTTATAACAATACATGGACGGAAAGAAAAGTTCGTGGAGGAAAATAAAAGATTATATAAGTATCATGAAAAATCCATGCCGTAAGAATGGTCTGCGGAATGAATGAAATGTCGTTTCAGATTAGAGTGAAGGTTGTGAATGTATCTGTGTGGAAGACAACAGTTGGAGCTGGGCGGTGAGTGTAACGCCAAACTCTTTATCTCATGAATGTTGTGGGCACTCTCTCTCTCTCTCTCTCTCTCTCTCTCTCTATATATATATATATATATATATATATATATATATATATATATATATATATATATATATATATGAGTCTTGCTATGTTGCCATTCACCGATGTTTCTTACGAGGCAGCCTAAACATACTAAAACTATCATAATTCAGCTTTAATCTGGTGTTACTGTGATTCACGTTCACGGCCACCAGTTCTCACCGTCTCACAGCACAACAACAAACAAGGGTTGGTATGGCTGTTCAGTACTCCCACAGCGGTGCATCATCACGGCCTGGTGAGTGACGGTGTTCTCGCCTGCACACCATGCACGCTTGACAGCTGCACAGGATGCCCCGACACACCCTCGTTCCGGCCCACGCACACCACCATTTACAATACTTAAACTTGAATTACACTGATGCTGCGTCTTGACTACGTATACTCGTACTTATTGTTGGTTTTCCTAGATAATTTTTTTTTTTCTAATCCTTTTAAGATGCCTCTATTTTTGCACATTTTTTTTGTTATTTTTTTTTTCCCCTTCATTATTATGTGTGTGTGTGTGTGTGTGTGTGTGTGTGTGTGTGTGTGTGTGTGTGTGTGTGTGTGTGTGTGTGTGTGTGTGTGTGTGTGTGTGTGTGTGTGTGTGGTGTATGTGTGTTTGAGAAAAGAAGAGAGAGAGAGAGAGAGAGAGAGAGAGAGAGAGAGAGAGAGAGAGAGAGAGAGAGAGAGGAGGAGAGAGAGAGAGAGGAGAGAGAGAGAGAGAGAGAGAACGGAGAGAGAGAAACAATTGAGTCCCGTCGTAAGCCTGAAGGTCGGAGTTTGGCACAGCAAGTCGCCACTCCGCGGGGTGGAAGCTAATGTTGTCTGGGAGGAAGAAGAAATGGCCCTTTCTTCTTCCTCCTCCTCCTCCTCTTCCTCCTCCTTCTCCATTTTAGTCTGAGAGGCTGGTTGTTCTAGAAGGCAACGGTGTGCCATTCCCAAATAAAACCATGACAGAAACAACACAATATGAAGACATAATGTAGAAGTACTTATACATATACTTACATATATAGCCAGACTACTTTCTTTTTTTTCTCTCTCTTCTCTTTTAGGATTAGCGATGCTGAGGCACGAGTATACGCCGCGATGCATTGTGAATTGTCGGCTTTTATGTGAAACTCGAGACGAGCAAGTATATGTGTTACTGTACAGTGGTGTTATGTGCAAGGCCCTCGCTATAGTGCCCTACCCATAATCAACACTCGTACGTTCCCACTCCAAACTTTCTCCTTGCTTGATGTACAGCCACTGACGACTATATTTACTACTACACCTAAGAACATTCCTATCTGTAATTACCGGCACTTGTTACTTTCATACCAACCTCCTGGACGATCATGTGCCGTAAGTAGTGCCGGAACATTTTCATATTTTGTTTACGCTTGAAGATATTCGTTGATAAAAATATAATTTATTAATAATTCAAAGTATTATACATACTAAACTGAAGGGAAATCCGTTTCCGGCCAGTTCAGTAAAGAAAAGCCAACTCATCCGGATTTAAGTTTGGCGATCCGGTTATGGTGTTGAACTAGCGGAAAATATGAACTGTGAGGAGAGAAAGATATACATGGTCCGTTATTAGAAAGTGAATCAACGGTATAAATCATGTGTCTCTTGTCTATTTTTAGCATGTCAGCTGTCTGTCTGAAATGTTAACAAGACTTGGAGACTTGTTCGCCTTCATTCATTTATTAAACTGTCGCAGGGAAACCATTGGGCGCATTAGACGAATTTACATGAAAGTCCCTCATCTATTATAGGTTATAACATCACACAATTATAGTTACATCGCCGTAAGGGTTAATAATCCAGGTAACACTAATATCTTGTGTCCTGATCACTGCCATGCTATCCTATATAAACGCGACACTAGCGCCACCCATTACCTCACCACCATTACCATCACCACCCAAGTGCAACCAAACGTGGCTACATCATAATGCTTTATTACATTTTAAACGATATATAACACCTATACATTTTCAAAGGTATGCAAGTATTGAGTATAAAGTTAAGTATATAAGCATTCTTCCACGTTCCATTCAGTAGCATAGACTTTCTTGTTCCAACAGGTATAACACAAAAAAAATGGAGGTTACTTAGCTATTACAAGAAAAACAAATCTTTTCTTGTAAACTTGGTGGCTCCAGGTTGTGGTAAAAACAGTAAATAAATTAATTGAATGAATGAATGAACGGTATATAATTATGGTTTGTAAGCATCCTAAACACACAGCAGTGGAGAACAAAATTATAATCCCGTGGAGCCATTAATTGTCCTCTCCCTGCACACAGTTAGCCAAGTTGCTTCCAACACACACACACACACACACACACACACACACACACACACACACACACACACACACACACACATGAAAAACTGGACACATAGATACGGAGACAGGACCACACGAGTGTAGCTCAGGCCCTGTATACTACAAATAAAGTAAAGTTAAATAAAGTAATGTGTTCCTTCTATATTCTAATCTAATTGTGCCTCAATACATGGTACAAAAAAAACAATATAAGCCAGATTGCATGCATTACCAACTACTACAATTACCTATTCAGTCAAATATGTGCATCGCTATATTTTGTGGTAATGCTATCAGATCCCAAAACACTATTTCCGGTGCATAAAGGTAAAGGATCGCGGCGGTGGGGAGCGGGGGAGGTGACTAGCCAGGCGGGGAACGAACTGACGATCCAGCAGGAGTGAGTCAGAGAGGGTGACGGCCACTGAGGCGAGGATGAGGACGGTACACACACACACGCGGCAAGGGGAGGAGGCAGGGTGGGAGGGGCGAGGGTGAGGGTGAGGAAAGGGTGGTCTCGGCGCTCACTACACTAGACTGAAGCAAAAACCGACTGTGATCATCTCCGGTGTGAGTCGGCCAAGGTGACCCGCCCTCCGAGCCAGCGTGCGGGCGGGGAGGTGGAGCACAACACAGGGTCTTCCTCATCCCTTGCGTCTGCCACATGGCCTCAGCACCAACAACAAAATCTGCTTTAGCCTAGATACCCCAAAGATGGTGCTGGTGTTTGCTGGGTTGCTAGGATGACCTAGTCTCACCGACCACTATGCAAGGGTGCGTTAGCTTTCTTGTGAGTGGTAGCACATTCCTTGATGATGATGATGATGATGATGATGATGATGATGATGATGATGATGCTGATGATGATGATAACAATAATAATAATAATAAAAAAACAACAATAATAATAATAATAAAAGCTCGGGAACCATGGAAAAATATGTATTTACTACGAATTTCAAGATAAGGTGCAGAATGCGAGAAACTTTGCAAAATTATATGTTTAAGCTGTCATTGAAAGCCTGTGTGTGTTCAACTGTGTCGCACACCTTCAATATCACACAGCATAACGGTGCTGTGAGCACGTGACCTGTCCTCTCCCTGTCCCTGAACCTCATGCTGCCGCCATTACTCATACAACATAAACATTCACAAAATGCAACACATTTCTTCCTTTATGACCAGGTTGGCCAATCAAGCAGCCTCTGTTCTATGTTGGAAATAACGCAACATCCTTCCTACTTCACATTAATGAACACAAAATTACTCTCTGTTCAGTGCCTTTCCCAAGAATTGTGGATTTCCCGACACCATGGGTAATGTTATTTCCTCTGCCGGGATAGGTTGCCACCCAGCATGTAATGACTCACTCACTGGTGGCTCGTGCGTGACCAGTCAGTTTCGAAGGATCCTCCGTGGTACTAATCCAAATGAATCTTACCTATCCTGCCAAATCTAACTTGATAACCTAACTACATATTCAGTGAGTTGAATAAGGAGCTCGGTGGAAAGAAAAAGTATATATATATATATATATATATATATATATATATATATATATATATATATATATGAATATATATATATATATATATATATATATATATAAAATATATATAATAATATATATATATATATATATATATATATATATATATATATATATATATAGAGAGAGAGAGAGAGAGAGAGAGAGAGAGATGTATCCCTACCACTACAAGCGATTTCACATAGTTTTCCTCCAGCAGAAGATAGTATAATTATATAATGTAGTAACTAACTCATGCATAAGAAGATATCTTTTATGCAGAATAAAGTTTTTGATAAGCTTACTTGCCCAAAATCTTGTGAGTGTGTGTGTGTGTGTGTGTGTGTGTGTGTGTGTGTGTGTGCATTCTTAGCGTGTCCACAATGTTACAACTGCAGTAGGCCTGATCGAGATACTCATCACACAAGACATGCCAGAGTTGCCACACACCATCAGGTCTAGGTTGAGGGAAGAAAATTACCGATATGCAGCTCTACATCTCCATATAATTGTTTTATCCTCAATTCACACCTAGCTATGCTTTCTTAAGTGATGCACGTCTTCATTCAGTGACTTCACCGCCTGTGGTTTTCAGTGTGTTGGAGCTTGTTCACAAACTTACCCCCGCTGATCGTAATGTCACGCCACTGTCATAAGACATTATCGTTGCTACGTGCTACGTTAAGTGGTTTCAACACTGGGCGTACTTTTCGAGAATAATTAAATGCCTATAGATGAGAAATAATGCAAAAAGAGAATTAAAGTTAAAAGAAGGAATTCGAACGTTTAGCAAGACATGCAAACTTCCCTTCCAATTTAAATGCCAAAAAAAACCCAATATATATATATATATATATATATATATATATATATATATATATATATATATATATATATATATATATGATTATAGATGCCGTTAGTTGACACCCCAAACTTCATGAACCATGGCGCTCCATAAGCGGGCATAACTGATAGTCAGGCAGCTACGGGCAACAGGGAGGGAGGCCCAGCTCGACCCACCCGCATGCTGTGCCCCACCGCTCAGCCGTTGCCCAGGGGCCACAGCTGGCATTTTCTTCACTTACCCAGCAACTGTTCCATAGGCGTAAATTTTTACTATTGTTATCGACTTATTGACAACATTTACTACTAACAGTACCATAAACCCATCAAAATTGAATAAAACGCAGGCTTGCTGCAGCTCAACAGGAATGTCTGTGCATTCAGTACAGTCCAATATGGCTTGGTTAGTACATATAATTGTTAAGAAGCTTCAAAATGCATTGTAAGATCAGTATCATGGCAAGACACCATTCAGCAGCCCCTTGTTCCGAGAATACGTCACATCATCTTGGTTCAGATTAGGTGCGGGTGCCCCACTGTCTTTGTGTATATACGCGAATTTTCGTATTGCTTGGCATCTCTCGCGAACCCAAATTTTAAATTCATATAGTGGATGAATATGATGAATAGTTGATAAGACAAGGAACTAAACGTTGTGGGAAGGAGATGTGAACGTGCGTGAAAACATAAACATAGGAAAGCCCAGGCAGACCGCCAGACCAACCTCAATTCAGATCACTCAACTTTCTTAGCTTCCTTACTTGAATGAACTGGATGGTGATGGCTGATTTCCCTACACCTCCTCCTCCAACTACAACGATTTTGTAGTTTTGGGACATTGGGTGTTGATCCTTGCTTGGACTTTTCCTCCCCATGGTTATGAAGGTATCCCTCGCGCGGGACTGTGCACTTCCTTCCACTAGTTTACTCTCCACGACACTGACGTCCAACGCTCGCGGGCCGCGGGGACTGGGAGAAACTCTTTTGAAGTTCCAGATGTCGTTATTTCACAGATTTCTATATCTTGTTTTGTGAATATTTAAGTCATATACAAACAACTATCGTCACATGTACTTACGGCAAGCTGTATGTGATATACGAAGCCAAATATACATCGGGTTAATAATCAGTGGAACACATTTCTGGGCTGATGTTCGGCAGCGGTTGCGGCTGGGTACAGATGTCACTTGTTGCTTTCAAAGTGGCTGAGAAACAAACAGCTGTACGTTTTCTTTAATCTTTCATATTGTATTGGTTATGCGAAACCTATAAAAAAAAACTAGGTACCCTTAGCTTATGTGAATATTTACTAATAAATGTATGACTTAAAAATAATTTTTCGGGATGCTGCTCATGGACAATTGTAAATTGTAAAAGTAATATAGTGAAAAATTGTTTCAATATGCTATTTCCTCGTTACAACTCCAGACATATAAACTGCATAAGCAAATGTATTATATATATGATATGGTGGCCCTCCTGAATCCCAGGTGACAGCATCCCAGCCGCGGGTAGCAGGGCCTCCCCACACTGCCCACCTCACCCACCACTGACTCACCGTCGCTCGCCTCACCATTACGTTCCCCACTGGATATTTTATATTTTTCAATCATTCGCTTCTCTTTACTGCGTTGTCTTAAATGTTGAAGTTATCCAAGGTGCTCATGATGACATGTTAAGTTTGCTATTAGTTTTATTTTATCATAGAATATAGAACAAACTTATTAAAAACCCGTGAGATACATCAGTAATACTCTTACACCCATGATTACATTATAACCAACATGAAATCTTAAACACGCCTCAGATCTTACCACAGGTGGACCCTTCTCAAACTTCACCTACCGAGAAGTCACCCTGAAGGCAGGTGTGACCCGTGATTCTCATTGTTACTCCAGCACATGTACACATTCTGTATAGTTGCCACATGACTACTTTTTCGAACATTGTAATAGATTTTAATCCTGGAAGCTGTCTAGTGCTGAGTAGAGGCGGGACATTAGATGTTGAGTGTCTCGGGAAGTTGCGTTAGGATAGCGGTACCTCTTAGACCTGGTGGCTGCTATAACTGCCAGTAATACGAAGTCTGAAAAAAAAGGGCAGGAAGTATTGGTGTACAACTATAAAAATCTAAGTAGTCACCGAACACAGCCGTGGTATGTCAAACGGTTTGGTTCCATGAAGACTATTAGTGTTTTGGAGACAGGTATACAACCTACAGCCTATAAAGATGGCTCCTGCGACCGCTGTGCCTACCAGGAACATACTTGTCTCGTTGTCTACGGCCCCGTCTATCTGCCGCGCTTCGGCGACATCTGGACAAATAAAATTTGATGGATTTAGGACAATGCAGCAAAGCACAAATTGATTGTTTACATTTACACTTGGACTGTTTTTGTTGAAGGAGTATGTTGAACTATTAAACTTGTTCAGACACTATAAATTTGTAATTGCATTTATCACTGATTTTCACATCCATATAAAGAATCAAATGACATACTATCATTAGATTTTAAGTATGACTTGAGCTTGGTCAGTAGGTATGCTTGAAGCCATGATGAGGTTGATCCAAAACCTGGGTTTTCACGCTGATTCGCCGTCATTATCCCTGTTATCACCACTCTCCACCTCAGTGTTCAGTGTCTTGCACAGAGCCACCCAACTACTCCTTCCAGCGATGGGGCCTTCTCTGCCTTGCCACCTCCTGCCACACCTGAGAGCTTCTGCATACAGCGTAATCCCTTCCTCCTTATCCACTGTAGCGAGGTAGATATCAGTCTTCCCTTGACCATTTTGCCCTCCTTCTCATCCGCGCTGCCGGACGTACGATAATCTCCGTGGTGCTCTCTAGGCTGGTGGAAGTGGTGTAAGGTCAATGCCTTCTCTCTGTGTAAAAGGAGGCATAGGTAAGACGCCCATGCTGTGACCTGAGATGACGGCTTGGAAATGACAGCAAACTTCCTGGATACAAAATATACATGCTTACCTCCAGCGTTGGTCTCATTAAACCTCTTCAATAATGTCCAATAAACGTAATAAATATCGCATCACAGAACGGTAATGCTCCAGTAAAGTTTGAGGAAAGCTCTTTAGTTTATTCAACTTTTTAAATTACAAACCATAAGGGTGATATGTTTGAAAGCTGTTTGTGTTTCAAACAATGGTTTTGATACGCTATTACCAGTCTAAAGCAGTTGAAACTTTCCTGGAGCTTTACTGTTATGTGATGCGATATTTATTAGGTTTATTCGACATTATTGAAGAGGTTTAGTGAGACCCACGCTGGAGGTAATCGTGTATATTTTGTATCCGGGAAGTTTAGGCATAATCGTCGAGGGAAGACT
The DNA here is from genome assembly GCA_029783475.1 of Metacarcinus magister. Taxonomy (NCBI): domain Eukaryota; kingdom Metazoa; phylum Arthropoda; class Malacostraca; order Decapoda; family Cancridae; genus Metacarcinus; species Metacarcinus magister. The sequence continues at coordinate 10,165,363 of JAPQNM010000018.1, forward strand.
GCTATCTGTCTATCTACACTGTTGTAGCCGGATATTTGTCCTCCTCTGACACACTGAACCTCATCTGTACTCCACAAACCATACAATCCCATTTCGTTCTGAACAGTTCAGTCTAATTTTGTTACGCTTGAAAAATATGCAAGAATAACGTATTGTGAAATATATCCCATGGGTTATCTTTTTTTATTGATTATGAAAATAATAATAATAATAATAATAATAATAATAATAATAATAATAATAATAATAATAATAATAATAATAATAATAATAATAATAATAATAATAATAATAATAATAATAATAATAATAATAATAATAATAATGATAATAATAATAATAATGGTAATGATAATGATTATAAGAATAATAATGATGATAATAATGAAAATAGTGATGATAATAAAAAATAGTGATATTGATAATAATACTAATAATACTAATGATAATAATAATAATAATAGTAATAATAATGATATAATGGTAATAATAATGATAACAATGATAATAATAATAATAATAATCATAATAATAATGATAATAATAATAATATTAGTAATAATAGTGATAATAATGATAACAATAATAAAAACAATATTAGTAATAGTACTAATAATACTAATGATAATAATAATAATGATGATCGTATCAACAGTAATAGGTCGGACGTTTTGAAGTATCGGAAAGATATTCACATTTTGAGGTCCAGGAGCCCATACAGGACACGTATTGCTTCTATATGTGATTCCTATATAAGGTCTTCGATCCACGGAAATGTTTTTGATATGGGCCTTCCTGTCGCCGTGTTTCGTGAGGTTGACGCTCGCTGGCTGTGTGGTGGTGGTGGTGGTGGTCACTACTCAGTTCACTGCGCCTCCGACTGTGACAGCATCAACATGTCCCTGACCAAACTCCTGCGTTCATCACCTGTGGTGCGACTGCGGCTTACAGTATTATTCTGGTGTTGTTAAACTATGTATATATATATATATATATATATATATATATATATATATATATATATATATACACACACACACACACACACACACACACACACACACACACACACACACACACACACACACACACACACACACACACAAACACACTCACGAAAGATTATTACTATTATTATTATTATTATTATTATTATTATTATTATTATTATTATTATTATTATTTTATTATTATTATTTTATTGTTATTTTTATTATTACTATTATTATAGTTATTATTATGATAATCATTACCTTCATCAATCTAATTATTGTTTTCTTCTTCATTGTTATTTTTCCTCAGTTATTGGGGTTGATAGCTGGCTTAACCTACACATCAGCTGACTTTGATGGCATCAAGGAACCTTACAACCTCCGTCCGTCAACTACACAGCGTGGCGTCGCAAATGCTCCAAAATATCATGAACAATTACACTGGCCCATAGGAAGGTTACAGCTCACGAAAGAAGATACAGATGGGATAGATTATGTACAAACTGAACCAATGAAAAAAATACAAAGAAAATTACCTATCGAAAATATGATGCACGGAGAAACTGACGGTCGCAGCCTGACACGAGTGTCCTTGTTACCCATACTGAGGCGAGCACCGCTGATGGCACAGGTCCCCGCTCTCCTGCAGCTCTGTATCTCATTGGCAGCACTCAGCGGTCAGTATTGGTCTTGTGTAGCGTCTGAATTATTCAATATTTGTTTTGTCTACATGCTCTAACTTATGTGTTTTATTGGTTTACAGTGAGTTTCATTCAAAATTCGAAACTTCTGTTCAAACCCAAGGGAGGCGACGATGATGTATGGCAGAAGGAGAGAGCGATACCCCCAGCCACCTCTTCCTCCTTCAAGGCCCGAGTTAGGTACTGAAGGTGAATAGTATTACATAGCGTGATTGTTAGGGCAGTATTGGCATTATTTGTTTATTTGTATGCTACTAATGTATTTTGAATTTGAAATAAACTTTGTTATAATGAGCCATCTGTGTTTGAGGTATGGGTGCTGCACTTTCACATGGAGGCATCTGCACCCAGGATACGCTGTTACTTATCGCAAGACTGAATGGATGTATACGTAATTATAGCGTTAACTTTATTTGTTAGTGAGTGGGTGAAGTAACTTTTTCAGCATGTTAAAAATAGACTTACAGGGGAAAAAATTGACAGGGCAACACTAGATTTGCATTTATGCCAAACTAAGCTGATAAATCTGATAAAAAGGAAAACAATTTCATACACCTACTTTACATACATGATACATCATAACAAATAGCATGTGATTATATCACTATGGTTCATTAACTGCAAAAGTTGTTCAGATCATAAGGTCTTCCATAAGGTGGTCGTGCTCCATCTAAGGAGATACCAAGCATCACCTGTATGAACACACACACCTCCGTCAGTGTGTAGTCCGAACCTAGTACAACATATATTCCATTAACGTTGACCCTGACTCGGCTATCTCCTCATGTGCATAATTACAGCATTTGAAGTTTATATGCTTCATCCCGCACCACACATACGGTGACCGAATGGTTCTGTGGTACATACAGAGCTCAGCTCATGACCTAAAGGTTGCGAGTTCAATCGTGGCTCACGATGAGAGAAGTGGCGTTCTCTCGTTAACCCAAGCAGAACTATATGGTCTATAGTTACCTCGTTCGGGGGATTATTCAATCACCTTTTTAATCCCCCAGCACACACACACACACACACACACACACACACACACACACACACACACACACACACACACACACACACACAGTAATAACCGATCACTACTGTGGCCTGAATGAGAGGTAAAGCAGAAGTAACACCTGGAGGGAAGGAAGGAGAGAGGGAGGTCATGTGTAGCAGAAAGGATAAGAGAGGAAGGATCAGAGGGATTTAGGGCAACATATTACATGGATGGAACGAACAGCCATCCATCCAGCCCGTCTCAGTGTTCTATCACCTCCCGCCCTGCTCGCGTGCCGGTCTTTCCCTCTCCCTAACACGTAATGCACTAGGAAGAACGTAACCAACACGGGCTTTTCCCTCCTTCGAGTACAGACGGATCCATAGAACAAAAAATCATTTTAACTTTCATTTCGTTGCTCGGATATTGGCACAAAGCCGCAACACCCATGAGAGAAATGTTGATAAGACAATTTGTTGTAGTGACGGCTGTGCTGGTGCTGGTGCTGGCAACGGATGGTTTCAGGGAGGAGTCACAGGTAGGTTCTGGGTCATAATGAGAGTTCTCTGAGTTCTGCTTATCCAACAACAACAAACTATTGCTTTAGAATACGCTTTATTTGATTAACATACTTCCTTTTTTAAGTGTATATTATAATCTATTATAATCTTCTCTGAACAAGACTTTTTAATGATCTTCTCTCATACATAGAAAAAGGAGAGCAGCGTGACCACAGGACCGGCCTTCTCTCCGCTTGTCACGCCAGCCTTCCTCTTCATGCTGTCCCTCGCCAGCGCCTCTGCTTTCGGTAAGGATTGTCGATAATATTGCCTTCTAAGGAGGGACTGTAGATGTCATACACGCCAATCACTGATTTTTTTTTCTTCTCATTACAGTCGTTGATTGCTAGATTAGAAGTGAAGGGGGAAAAAAGACAATTCTGAGGTTTGCTTTTATTATTTACCGGATTATTCGAGAGAGAGAGAGAGAGAAAGAGAGAGAGAGAGAGAGAGAGAGAGAGAGAGAGAGAGAGAGAGAGAGAGAGAGAGAGAGAGAGAGAGAGAGAGAGAGAGAGAGAGAGAGAGAGAGAGAGAGAGAGAGAGAGAGAGAGAGCAGGAAATGATAGCTTGTTCGATTATCCGGGTCATTCCACACCGCAGTACAAACGGTGCATCGGTAACGTAGATTCAATCCGTATAATATCACTAACCCCACCGTTTCAGATATCTTATAACATGACATATTATTCCTTCTTTCATGTTGTTTGTTCATTAGGTATTACCAAACTTAGACTCTTCTCTCTTTTACATCGAAACTCTGTCTAAATTAGCGTCATGTTCTCGTCCTCGCGTGGAGCCAAACTTTGCCAAGCCAGTGTTGGGAGGAAGGGTGATAAGCAGAAATAATTAGTTACTCCACCGTTTTATTTCATTAATTTATTTGATGTTACTGTTTTTCTTTTCAGCTATGTATGCAAGCGTGATCTTGCAGGGTGAGCCAGAAGATTCCGAGACCCACCACCACGTGCCCACCCCGCCCTACACCAGCCGTTGAGCCACCTGCCACATGCCTTGGTATTTTCATGTACCAAATAACAATATTCTTCTATTTTTTATCATGTTTATATTCTCCTTTACATTTCGTCATAAGATTTTTTTTTTTGTGTCTAAGTCCTGTCCTAAGTCCTGTCCTGTTTTATTTATGCTATGAATAAATGTGAAAACATTTGAAAGTAAAAATAAATATTTATGTTACAAACACATGAACAGTAACAAATCTAACATCTACACATTGTCTGTTTCCTTACACGTCGACCTGTACGGTGAAGAACAAGCTTACCTCTGTATGGAAAATTTCTTAATCATCTCAATCATATTTTCTTTTGATTTACCGACTCCATTGTTCAGAAGTACTATAGGTAGCATTTTGAAAAAAACAACAACTTTGGTTCAGTAATCTACATATTACATAATACATTAAAAGGAAATTTATGTGCAAGGATGCGGGATGAAGACAGATAAGGAATCACATAGCTGTTCAAATGTCACTTGCTCATTACTCATCAGTTTCTCAAGAACCTCGATGCAGCGTTGATTAAAAATATGGTCATGAGTGTCTCGAGCTCCACGAGGATGTGAGCAAAATCTATAAAACCATTACAAAGTTGACTGTATGAAGAAGGGGATGCTGGTGCTGCTGTGACACTACTTCCATTTCATTAGAAAATTATATCAATTCAATCTACAGGTTGTTATCAATTGAGATCTACAGTACAAATTGGAAGGTCATTGAACGAAGCTTTTTTTGCGTTAGCACTTTCAAATTGACTGACAGTAACGCATTTTTTGAAACTCAAGTGTCCTTTCTTGAAACATCGCGGCTCTGTAACCCGAACCTCATGCAGGGACTGAACAGCACGAACCGCGTTTATCAGACTGTTGGAAATGCAGGCTAGAAAGTGCGGGCCAGAAACAGATTTGTGAGTAAAGAGAGCGCTTCGATTTATCATAGTAGTTATAATTTGCATTTCCTTTTACAGTTGATGATGATCACAACATAATAAGTTCCGTTTACTTGTATTTATGGTGTATTACAGGAATCGTAAAAATCTATGCAGCTAAAATGATACTTGTGTTTGATGATAATTGACTGTAAAAATTAACAGTTACTTTTAGTTACGCAAAATTCCATAACTGCGCAAATATATACTAATAATTATGTAAATTTGGGTTATTTCTCTGAAACGATAATCTTATATGCAAAAGGTAATGTTGGTTGAAATACTGATATATGATTTAATCTATTTAATTGTCTATTTTCCTCGGCATTAATGATTAATGATCGTGATTTCATGTCTTCGTTGTACGTGGAATGCCTTACGAGAATTATTCACTGATATATTCCTTATTATTATTCTGTTGCTGATTTTCTTTTTCAAATGTATTATTTTCCATTATTTTTTTAGATAGCTTATCCTTCATATTCTCTTATTTTTCCTTCAATGAGGTCTTATCTTCATCCCAGGAAAAGCAGGCTACCCTCCCTGTGGCCGATGAGCCGAGCTGCAACAACAACCCCCACCACCATGACTAGGCTGTAGTGGCCGTGACCAGAGGATCCCATTCCTGAAAGAAAAAAAGGATTTGTTCATCAGAAATTTTCGCTGACAATTTGAAGAAAAAAAAATCTAATTCAAATAGCTTCCTTGATCTTACAATGAATAAATAACATTGACAAGACAACTGAATAAGTATTCCGTAAGACTACTTGTATAAAAGGAAAATTCTCTGAGACATTGTTTGTTGTGTTGCATCATCTGCATGTATCATGACTAAGTGTGGCCTCGTGTGGATTTCCTTCAAGAACATTTTTATTTTCTTTGCTAACTATATATCGCCTTTTTGTGGCTCCTCGAACCTTAGGCCAGCACTTCTGAGACACCAATTCACTGATCTGACAACCTTCATATTCTGAGGATTGGAAAACAACTTTTCACGTTATATCATAAATGACAGATAAACAGCAGCTCTCTGTAGCACGTATAGTTAGAGAACACTCACCCCCGGCGTGAAGACTCTGGAAGGGCTGAGAATGGTCACCGAAAATATAGGTTGGATTTTTGCCGCCACTGCCGTCCTGGTGGCGGCCACGAGCCAGGTGACCCATGATGGTAGTGGCTGTCCACAGGGACTCTCCAATCCGCGCCCCACACTGTTAATATAATAAATTTTAATCATTGTTGTAGATTGATAAACAAGTAAGTCACTTTGGGTTATGTTTACAGTGAATTAATTGGTAAAAATTAGTTCCTATTATCCCTTCCACACGTATTGCATTGCACAGGAAAAATAAAACACCCAGGCAACTAAAACTGAGGAAATGTAATGTTTTCTAAAGCTGGAATATACTAACGGTGAGATTAAAGGCTGAGTTTACGAAGTGTGACTGATGGAGGGGAAAGGAGACCTTGCCAGTGAGAGTGGAGGTCAAATCCTCCTCTGGAAGAATCTCGATAACCTCAGCCGAGCCTTTCTCTACCTGTAGAATTTGGAGTAGATTAGAACAGTTATGTTCGACGGTCATCCAATGTAATCTTCCCATACTAGAATGTAGTACGTGCATGCCTTGTTGCCGTTGATGAACCAGGTGAGGGCGGGGGGCGGGTGAGCACGTAGCACGGTACAGTTGGCTGTTAGCTGCTCCCCAGGACGGTACCGCACCCTAAACCCCGACACTACAGGACGCGTGTCAGGAGGATCTGAAAGGGAACGGATAGTTATGTTATCAATTATTCTTCCTTTACCTTATAAATTTACCTACAAAGTGCGGACATGCCACGAGAACCTTGGAGTGACTGAGAGGGACAGGCCACGGAAAAAATAACAAATAATATAGTTAAGGCAGAGCTTAGCAAATATACGTGAGAAAGGGAGAAGTAAGAGGAACAGAACTTAATTTGAAAATACTATAGATAAATACAATAGAAAAGTACTAATAAACACCTGCTTGAGTATGGACAAACTCGTCTAATAGATTTGTCTTACCTACTACGGTCAGATTAGCGCTGACGAGCTGCTGGGAGAAGGAGGGGAAGTCTGCCACCGCTTCACAGCTGTACACTCCGGAGGCTGCCACGCCCACCTCCTCCAATACCACGTGACCCAACCCACGCCTGCCAGCCTGTGCCATATATAAAATACAAGTATATACACCCAACAAAAAATTTATTTCATTCCATATATCACATAAATAAATGCAGAATCGATGGACAGTGAATCTTGCATAATCTTTTTTCTATCAAAATACTACTACATCTATATATATCAACTAGATTTTCCTTAATCAGTTAATAGTGCAAATGGATGTTGAGATGAACAGACAGGTCGAGGGACTGACAGTAACTTGCTTGTGCTCCTGATACCCATCACAATCCATCATCCATTGAATCACAGCGTCAGATTCTTACCCTGACAGAGAGGCCTGATAAGGGGAACACTGTGGCGAGAGTGCCGCTGGAGGGAGTATCGTCGCGGCTGACGGGGGAGCTGGTGACGGCTGCGCGGTAAAACTGCGAGCCGTCCTTCCACCAGGAGAGGGAGTACAAGGGTCCGGGCAGAGGGTCAACCCAGCACTTCAAGGACACGTCTTCCCCAGCTTGAACCTCCCCAGGCACCTCCACACCCTGGATTCGAACCCCATGCGACCCTGACGCATACAAATTGTGTGTAAAGGCTGCCTGTTGGTGCTGGATGAGTTGAATAATGTGCATATGATATCAGTTTAATTGCTGTTTTGTTTTCTTCCTTGCCCTCCTCCTCCTCCTCCTCCTCCTCCTCCTCCTCCTCCTCCTCCTCCTCCTCCTCCTCCTCATCCTTTTTCTGTCCCTCTTCCTCCTCCTTATTATCACCATTAGTATCACCACCATCTTCATTATTACAACATTACTCTAAAACAAAGACTTTATTGTTGTTCTTGTATTGTATTGTATTAATTCGTTTATTCATATCATGGCACATTATGAACAATCAAGTACTTTATGATATATTTAAAAATTTTTATTCATTAAAGTAATAAATTTTCCACAAAGATTGTCAAAAATAGTCCAATATGAGTACCATCCAAGAACAGCATGAGATTCATAATTGGTCATCCAACATTAGGAGAAATGGTAGTTTACATAAAATTAATTACACAAATCTCTATCATCAGTAGATTTTCGCGACAGACCAGAGGCGTATTATGATTGTTGTCTATGTAAGCGCACTTTGCTACTGTATCTGTTACAAAATCATAGTCGCTAAAGGTAGGGCTTGAACCGCATAGATGCACTTTAATGAGATTATGACGGCACATACTTTGGGAATCACTAACCTATAGAATTCAAAAGTATGAACACCACTTCATGAGAAAAAACAAAAAGACGATGGACAGCTATAATCACGTCATTTATTTAACGTGACATTTTACGTTGCTGTCGCTTCACATTTCTTTATAGTTATTATTGTATTCAGGACAAGGAAGGTGGTCATTTTCAGTACTTACGAGTATTAGTAATGGGAGGGCAGGTGGGAAGATAGACTCCCAGCCTCACTCGTGCCTAGCCGTGTATCGTATGTATTGTTATCATGCAGTATCTATCATATGAATCGTAAATAGCTTATGACTTAATTAAGGATTTGCCAAGTAAAACAATATTGAAAAAGCAAACTTACCTTTTAGTACAATGACGAATAGGAAAAACCTTGTGACCGCCATTATTATGTTATATGAAGACTGTTTCACTTTCGTCGTTATCTCAGGAACTTATTTTTCTTTCTTACACCGACGAGCCTTCACTCACACCGCCAGTCCTCTACACAAGACCTCCTTCCGCCCGCCGCTGTGTGTCAAGGAGGGATTAACAATAGCTTTTAGGAAAATTAATTCTTACACTTTCTAGATCATCACATGTTTTTCCATTTTCATAAGTAATCACTAATAATCATCAGGTTTGGAACAGTGTAGTGATATCCGGGAGCAGAAACAAAACCACTGGTGTGGCCTGGCGAGGCTTCCCTGCTACTGTCATCACTTCTTGGAGATGCCTGAGCTCCTCTGCCTTCCCCGGGTTTCTCTTTCATCTCATGTTTTTAACCTGATGTCGAGGACCTGATTCTAGTTTATGTTACGTTGCAATATCTATCATGTTTGACGTCTACATATTATTATCATGTCATGGCAAATGCACATATGCTACATATATCCACAATACATGTTACATTTCACGTTGTAACTTATCACCGCTAATAATAGGAGGAAGGAGCGTTGAAGGTGGTCGAAGGACTGATCCCTGTTCAAGACGACGAGTCAACACTCCACCAGCGCGCCGCCCCTTCCCACCTCCACCAGCTGCCGCCTTACTGTTGAATGTCCGTCACTGTCACTGTCACTGCCTCCTCATTTAAGTCAGTCCACCATGAAAGAAACCACTAATAACAAGTTAAATATCTATTTCACATGTATATATAGTTAATGATGTCAATATTCAGAGTAAATCAACGACAGGATGGTAAACTTTAGATGTTCAGATGTCACCAATTAAGATTGGGATCGATTTAAGTTAGGAGAGAAGGCAGGACTCTGAGAACCAGTGTGTTATGTATTGTATATTCATCTTTTTATATGTCATTAAACACATTCGTATGCGCTGTCCCGTAGATTCTTGATAATGATAATGATGATATAATATTATAGTAGTAGTAGTAGTAGTAGTAGTAGTAGTAGTAGTAGTAGTAGTAGTAGTAGTAGTAGTAGTGGTAGTATTATAGTAGTTGTGGTATTAGCAGTAGTAGTAGTAGTATATAGTTGTGTGTCAAACATGTCCGACAAGGACGACTCAAGTTTTTTTTCTGTACTTACCTAATATTTCCAATCTAATACAGACATACTCTTTAATTTCGGCTTCATGATCATTATGCTCGCATCAAAATAATTAATAGCATTTACTTTATGTTAAGAATAGACCACCTAATATGGAACTCCATTATCTATGTGATCTAATTATTTATATAATTATATGTAATTCTCTCTCTCTCTCTCTCTCTCTCTCTCTCTCTCTCTCTCTCTCTCTCTCTCTCTCTCTCTCTCTCTCTCTCTCTCTCTCTCTCTCTCTCTCTCTCTCTCTCTCTCTCTCTCTCTCTCTCTCTTTATTTATATTTTTTCTCTTTCTTTAAACATACACGTGCATTCTTCCTCGCGCGCGCACACACGCGCACACACACACACACACACACACACACACACACACACACACACACACACACACACACACACACACACACACACACACACACACACACACACACACACACACACACACACTCAGGATGCTAAGAAAAATACGAATGGCTTTTCACTTCCCAGATAAAGATATGATGAGGAAACTTATAACTACAATAACTAGACCAAAACTAAAATATGCAGGACTACTATATGGACCCCACACAAGAAAAAATATGTTGAAATTGGAAAGAATACAGAGCATAGCAACTAAGATAGTGCCAGATTTGGAAGACTTAACATATTGAGGAAAGATTAAAAGAAATGCAACTGACAACACTATATGAAAGAAGAGAAAGAGGAGACATAAATACAATATTTCGGTAAATTCAATGGTAAAGATATGAATTGATGAACAACCTGGAGGAAACAGATAGAAAAAAAGAAGAATGAAAAAAAAGGAGAGGCTAGATATTTGAGGGGACTTAAGAAGAAAATTGCAAAAAGTAATTTGTTTGAAAGATAAAAAAGTAATAGTTTTCCCCAGAGAAGTAAAGATACTTGAAATGGACTCAAGGAAGAAGTGATAATGACAAAGTGATAATGTACAACAGCAGATGGAGAACCTGGACGAGTATTGATACGGAGACAGGACCACACGACTATACTTCATCCCTTGTATACTACAACTAGGTGAATACAACAAAAATCTGATGACAGGCGGGACTTTTTTTTCAACCTTTTTTTGTTTGCCCTTGGCCGGTATCCATTTCATGTATAAAAGAAGAAGAAAAAAAAGTAAAAACAAATGTCTAGTTAAAAAAAAATTGTTTCCCATAAAAATTTTTGTTTTCTATGGTAATATTGCAGTACCAAATGCAATTTATTGTTGACGTATTTTTTTTATCATAACGTTGATAATGGAATGTAATTAATAAACTTAATCTTGTGTTTGTTTTCTACATATATATTTGTGATGCATCAGGTTAAGTTAGGCATCACCTTGTTTACATTGAGCCGTGCAGCTGCCAGATGTCCGCCTCCCACCATCACTCAGCCTCTTATTTCTGCAACCAACGATACACTTACTGACGCCAGGTGAGCACATCTTGCACCACCACAAAACAATCACTTCAGGGTAAAGTTTAGGCAAATAAAACAATGTAATACACTCAAACTATCGTCCCTACACCGGCCAGTTATCTGTGTTGAAATTTGCCGAAAATGTCTAGATCAGAAATTTCAAAACTTGATTGTCTCTATGTTTTTGATGTGATGAGATGCATTCATCATTCATAATTTGGTGAGAATTACTCTTTTTGAGGAAGAAAAAGTTTATTTTACACCAAATATAAATTCCAAATCACATCAATCACTGTTAACTAAGTAGAGGAGGTTGTGGTGAATCAGATTACCGTTAATGATCCTGTCACTCTTAATGAGAAGGCACATCCCTCTTGCCTTCCTATATGTGTCACTATAACCTGCCTTAACAACTTACGGATGGGAACTGATACTCTGTTGTTGTTTATTTGGGGACGTAACAAATTCTTATGAGTATGATTCATATTTTCAAGACAAGGAAACTAACTACATTCATGTGTTTCCATGTTTTTTCAAGTTCTCACAGCATACCTTTATTTATTAATTAAAAATATGGCTGACAGACCTAATCTAACTATTTCGAGTGTGGAAATGTATGTGAAGTTATGTGGAGGGATGGATTCATAAATGTGGATCCATGTGAAGAGTGTGAAGAGTCGTGTTGGGGAATGTATAGAGGATAAATTTTTGGAAAACTCCATCCCACTAATTTCAAGACCATTTTTTTCTAATAGATTCTTATGTATGTTCTCATGTGTTTTGATATTGTAACTTTCTTAGTAGGTTTTTTAAAGATTTTTTTAAAGGGGCACCTCTTATTAACACGCTACATACACTCTCATTTAACATAACATAACATGTTAGGATGACAAAAGCCACCAGGGCCTATCTAGGTCATCCTATTTGTCAGTCAAGCGACTTTGTCAAGTACATAGTATGTCTAAAAACTGCAAACTAACAATAATAACAATAATAATAATCAGTCAAGCGACTTCGTCATGGTTCCTAAGACTGTACACTACTAATAATACTGTACATACTGTATGAGAATATTTATAAGCCACCAGAGGCATGGTCATCCTGTATGTCTGTCAAGCGACTTTGTCTTAAAATACTAAAAGTACTGTATCCAACCCTCTATTTCCTACCTAATCTACTCACTCATAAACTGATCTAATCTCTTTTTAAAAATATTTAAGCTACCGCTTTTAACTACCTCCCCTGGCAGTGCGTTCCAGAAATCTACCACCCTATGACTAAAGAAATATTTTCGTAAATCTAACCTACAACTTTGTTTCCTAATCTTCCTGCCATGACCCCTTGTCCTGTTTCCCTCCTCTAGAATAAAGAAAGTACTTACATCTAAGTATTCACTATCTGAAAACATTTTAAATAACTCTATCATGTCCCCCCTTAGACATCTCCTCTCGAATGAAAACATATTTAACTCTTTTAACCTATCCCTATACTCCAGGTGCCTCAAAGCTGGTATCATCCTAGTTGCTCTCCTCTGGACTGCTTCTAACAAATTAACATCTTGCCTATAATGTGGTGACCAAGCTTGTATACAATACTCTAGATGAGGCCTAACATATGCATTATATAAACTACGCACCACCTCCTTACTTTTATAACTAACATTTCTTTTTATAAAACCTAGGGTCCTATTTGCCCTATTCCTTGCTTCTAAACACTGCTTTGAGAATTTCATAATCCTATTTACCACTACCCCTAAATCCTTTTCTTCCCCAACTGCCTCTAACCAACATCCTTCCATATCATAGCTAAAATTTCTGTTGTCTTTGCCTAAATGCATAACCTTACACTTTTGGGAGCTAAACTCCATCTGCCACTTATCTGCCCATGCCACCAACCTATCCAAGTCCCTTTGTATCCTATAATTATCCTGAGCACCCTGTACTGTATTGACTATCTTTGTATCATCTGCAAACTTTAATATTTTACTACTAATCCCTAAATCTAAATCATTTATATATACTAAGAATAAAAGTGGCCCTATCACTGATCCTTGAGGTACCCCACTAACCACTTCCTTCCATTCTGATTTGACCCCATTTAATACTACTCTCTGCTTTCTACCCCTGAGCCATTCACCTATCCACTCTACTACTGTGCCCCCTATCCTATGTGACCTCAATTTATGTACTAACCTCCTATGTGGTACCTTATCAAAAGCTTTACTAAAATCTAAATATGTATGTACCATACAGTACATTAGCAGTACAGGCCCGTGCTGTCAAGGATGTGTTGTACTGAAATATTAGTTTAAAATGAAATACCTTGAAATGGTTTAGTCACTTGGAGACAATTAATGATGAAAGATTGACATAAATGTAAATGAAGTGGAGGGTGAAAGTAGGATGAGAAGATTGAGGATGAGGTGGATGGATGGGAAAAAATTTATGTGAGTGTGTTGTATATGGAAAATCGATTGATATTCAGTGAATGATAGGGGACAGGATGGTTTGAAGGAATTGTATTAGTGAGCTTTCTTTTTTACCATAAGAGGGTTGGAATTGATTATTTGGTGAGGTTTGTCCCATTACCAGGGAAATGCTTCACAAAAGTGCACCACTTGTGTATACAAATGTATACAAATGATGTATACAAATGTTTCTCAAGTTATGATAGTGTCATGTCCTGAGAAACTGTTCCATCGTAAGCCAGAAATATTGCAAACTGAAAATGCATTTGATATGTACAGTCACGATGGGAAATGTTGTTGAGGTTTATGTTGAATTAATGCCAATTTTTGCTACTGTGGGCATGCATTGTAGAAGTTAACCCTGCTTAGTGTTATAAAGTTGTTGTGAGAGGGAGAGTGGAGGAGACCAAGAAAGCACCTGTAAAACTCATGACTAAAGTAAGTTAATCGACTATGCTAAACAATGTTCCGAATAAGGAGAGTGCATCTGTGGGTGGAGGCTTGCTTTGGGAAACATCTGAATAGTGCCCCCCAAGCAGATACCTGCTTCATTAATGATGGTGTTTATTCTTCAAAATGATAATTGTTTTTCAGAAAGGTAGTTTATGAATTTGATTTATTACTAGTACTTACATTGTAATGAAATTATGCAAAATATAATGCTCATATTTACCTAAAAAAGGATAGAGTGATTAGTCTAGGAAGCCCTCCTCCGCATTCTCTCCTACAAAAAGACAAGACAGAGAGGGGAAGCGGAGAATGAAGTCTTCCTGAACCCCAAATGCCTTGCCTTGGTTACCCATTTTGATGGAGATATACTAAGCGAGGTATACAGATTGATAGATTATGCTCAAATTTACTTCCTCAAAAATTTCCCCTGTAAAACCATACCTCAAAATATCGAGGGGGAATACATATTTTATATCTTTTTGTCTTCTTCTTCTTCTTCTTCTTCTTCTTCTTCTTCTTCTTCTTCTTCTTCTTCTTCTTCTTCTTCTTCTTCTTCTTCTTCTCCTCCTCCTCCTCTTCAGGAGCTTAGCTGAATCCCGCAGTGAGCAAAATCCACAAACTGTAGTACCCAATATCATCAAGTTGATAATATATATATATATATATATATATATATATATATATATATATATATATATATATATATATATATATATATATATCACAAAGTATGGTACTACAGTCTTATAATACTGGAGACCCCAATGTTTTGTGAGAAAATCAAGTACCCAGAGTCCATAGTCCTTGTGGCACATGAACTCCCCAGGTTAACAAAATAAAATGGTCAAGGTCTCCAAGGTGCAGAACTGTGGTGCCCAGGACGGGACCCCTAAGGTAAAATATTAAAATTTCCAAAAGTCCACAGGTGCGGTCTTGAGGAGCATGGGATTTCCAGGGTGACAAAATCAAAAGTGCACATCCAAAGTCCAGAAGTGTGCATCTGTGGCTTCTGAAACCTTCAAGGTGAGATCATTAAAACAGACCAACACTGAAGATGCAGACTTGTAGTATCTAAGATTAGAAGTGCTCCTAGTCCGCAGAAATGGAACTTTGATACCTTGAAGCTCCAAAAGGTAAAAATTTAAAGTGCACAGCATACACAGGTGCAGAACTGTACAACCCCAAATTCCAAAGGCTTCATTACAATATCAGAAGTAATCATCATCCATAGGCATAAACAAGTGATACTTGCAACAGTAACATGAAAAGATGAAAGGTGCTGAAAATATACAAGAAAACAAAAAAAGCCGACTTCATAGAATATTAGTGAAAAGAAATTTCATACAATTATAAACAAAATTTCAATGGATCTCCCCTTGCAGGTTAATCTTAAATTCCTGTTGGCTCAAGTAAAAATAATTATGCAATGAAAAGTGAAAAATATGTACATGTTTAATCAAAGTTTCATGGTATATCATTACATATAAAAGTAAATATAAGTGAATGATATATATCGGGCATGTATTCATAACTTGAGTACAATTGTTGCAGTTTCTGATTTCATTTATCTCCTTCAGCAATCCTCCTCCACCCCCTTCTCCTCCACCAACACCTCCCCCAACGCCACCCCCAACACCGCCTCCAACACCACCACCTACTCCACCACCTACACCTCCTCCATCACCCCCACCCCCACCACCCCCACCCCCACCACCGCCACCACCATAATGTTGGAAGTAACCTGCAATGACCGCTTGGGGAAGAAAGTAAGAGTCAAATGCAACGCTGACGATACAATTGGGGACCTCAAAAAGCTTATAGCAGCTCAAACAGGCACTCGCTGGGACAAGATCGTCTTGAAGAAATGGTACACAATCTTCAAGGACCACATAACGATCGCTGACTATGAGATCCATGATGGGATGAACCTGGAACTGTACTATCAGTGAGGCCTTTCCCTAGGCCTCCCTTCCTTTCCTCTGTGTATGCCCCTCCATAAAGATGATTTTTTTTTCTTCTCCCAACATTTGGACATCTGTTAAAAAAAATATTATCAGAAAGAAGTTTAATTCAAAAATTGCTCACTTTTTGATGTCATCATATATATATATTATGGCCTGTACATTTTTTTTGTAATTTTAAAGTAGATGTTACACATAATTTATATATCAACTGTGTTACTAATGTATATTTACATGAGTTTGCAGGACCTACACATGAAGAGGTATTATTATTAATTTGCTTGGTTACTTATGCAGGTAATGCATTTACAGTATGTTCAATTGATTGGAGCCATATTGTCAAGTTTTTAATAAAATTGAAAATATGATTATTCTTTTTATCTTGAATGTTTATGAGCTCATTTATTGGTGCATTTCCCAAGTATTTATACTCCGTGGTGCAAGAAACATATTCTAACGTAACGTACAGGCCTGCCATATGCACTTGTCTAGTATGCTCGGTAACTTAGAAAAAAAAGTTGTCTTTAGATAATAGAAAAGTGAGTTCATTCTAGTTTTCTGAATTTGGTAAGACTGTTCTGGCCTTTAGAATATCTAACTTAGCATGCATGGAAAATGTAAGGATTTGACACACTCACCTTTTTATTATACATATTATTTACAGATTAGTTACTAACACACTGACCACAGAGGTAGTGGCCTAGTGGCTAGCGTGTGGGCAGACCAGTTCAGAGTCCCGAGTTCAAGTCCCGCAACGAGCTAGCCATTTTTCTTTGGAAAAACCGCCGAGTGGCCAAAGATCACCCACATGCTGCCATTGACACTATCCTCAATTGGGACTGCGACTTGAAATGCAATAAAGAGTTTCTGTGGGCAGCATGAGCCTCTCAACAAAAATTGAGGCGTCACTTAAAAATTCTAACCTGTGCTACTAACAGTCGGAGACCGACCATTCAAAAAGTCTCCATCAAGCCTACCAGCGCCATAGATTCAAGACAAGCCCAACTGATTGTAAGGGTTTCTGGCTTGGCTGGTTGGCTGTTATCAGCTGGCTCTCATTACTGCCAATAATTGTCACACAAGCCATCCCATCAAATCATGGCTACCTTCATCCAGTCCCATCATGAATGGGACTAAATGGTGTTTATTTAGAGATTGCTATTGCCATCGTTGTTAGGGCCCTGTTGGCTCTGTGGTGCAGTGCTTGGCTCGTGACCCAAAGGTTGGGAGTTCGATCCTACCTCATGGCAGCTTCTTGGTGAGAGGGGTAGTGCTCTCTCATTAACCTTAGCAAATTTATATGGTCTATAGCTACCTAGTTTGGTGGGACTATTTAATCACCTTTTAAATCCTCTTTTGCACCCTGTCTATTCATAGGAGTGAATACAAATTAGATACAATCCATATAATTTGTACTGAGAATATTAAAGACTTGCCTTATTTATCTTTCCAGGGGGAAAAGTCAAGTATATTGAGTAACAACCCTGCTAATAATGGAAGTAAGGTTAGTTTTCTATTTGTATGTACTATGTATACTAATTGTATATATATAGTATACATATATATATATATATATATATATATATATATATATATATATATATATATATATGTATATATATATATATATATATATATATATATATATATATATATATATATATATATATATATATATATATATATATATACATATATATATATATATATATATATATATATATATATATATATATATATATATATATACACATACACATACACACACACACATAGTAATTCCACCATATAAGACGCACCAGACTATAAGCCATACTATAATTTGGCAAGGAATATTTAGGAAAAAACTAAAAACCCCACTTTTTTCCTGGGGTTCATAGCCCTCCCATCAGTAGAGTTTTGGTCAAAGGTTGTAGGCTAGTGTCTTTACTCCTACTGGCTTACTTAAGCAAAACATGTAACTAGATTTATAAATACTGATGTTTATAAGGTTAAACCACCACATTTTTCCTGAGCTTCATAGCCCTTTCCTTTAGTCATAAATACATAAAAATTAATATGAATTTCATTCTGGGGTCATCAAGGAACTAGTATGTCAAACAGGGGTATTCAGGTGGTAGCCTATTATAGTACCAGTCATCTCTGCCCCAAGGCTTACAAAACCCTAATCATCGTAGTAGTATAAGACGCTGGGTGATTTTTGGAGAATATTTTAGTTGTGTTTAAAAGTGAGTCATGGCGAGAAATAGTGTAATATATATATATATATATATATATATATATATATATATATATATATATATATATATATATATATATTGTTACGGCACCCACCTTTTTACTCACTTCGGTGGGTGTCACCATCCACGTCACCTCCTTACCTGGGACACTGTGGAGATGAATGTCTTCCTGGGTTCTTGTAGCGGGGGTTAGCGGGACAGGGAGGTTAGTCAAACACTGAAATCTCTTTTCCTTTCCTCGTGTATTAATCCTAGCCCACTTACAGGGTACAGCACGACAGCACTGTCTCAACACTCGACAGTACAGCACAAGACGACCGCACACACAACAGCACATGGCGACAACACAGTGCACAGCAGTACTCTCTTGTCTCAACACTCCTCTGTTTGTGTGTTGGCTCTCTCACTCCTGGCCTCCTTCTGACCACCTCTCCCCAAACACACCCCACACAGATACGTAGGTCACCGTATCTTGACATCTGTCAACCCTCACACGGACCCCTACATCCCCAGGGAGGTCCGGTGACTCCACCACCACAACACTACCCCCTCCTTTACAAAATAGGCGACCCGCCTATTACTCCACGTCACTGTCACTGTCCTCGACATAGTCATCCAGCCACGCCGGCCTCTTCCGCGACCTGTTGGGGCAGTGGAAAGGCGATGGCACCACTACATCGTCCCCTTGAGCATCACTGTCGCCACTTTCACTGTCCACCTCCGCCGAGGCCAAGGTCACACTGACTCCACTGCCCTCCCGGGAGGTAGAGGGTGTCTGGTTTTCCTCACAATGGTCCCTCTCCACTTCCTCACCCTCACCCGGGTCCCACGTAAATGGGCCAGGATCAGTGAAGGCCCAGAGGCGGTCGACGTGTACCACCATTGTCCGCCTCCTGGCACCACCGTTGATTTTGTATGTCACATCCGAGAGAGCCTCTAGTACAGTAAAAGGCCCCTCCCAGGGACTTTGGAGCTTGGGAGCGAGGCCACGCTTCCTGCGAGGATTATGCAGCCACACTTTATCCCCTACGGCGTAGCTGGCGTCACGGGAGCGCTGTTGGTACCACCGGGCCATAGCCTGACCAGCCACGCGAAGGTTCTGGGCCACACACTGCCGTGTCGCTTCCATCCGCCTCTGCAGCGTGGCCACATACTCCAGCGTGGTCGGCGGCAACTCCTCACCTGGCGGTCTTCCTGTCGCCAGATCCAGCGGCAGACGCAGCTCCCGCCCAAACATGAGGCGGCCAGGTGTATAGCCCGTAGCCTCCTGCTCGGCTGACCTGTATGCCATCAGGACAAATGGCAGCCACAAGTCCCAGTCCTGTTGGTCCTCGCGACAGTACTTGGCGATCTCCTCAGCCAAGGTACGGTTGAATCTTTCAACCATACCATCACTCTGGGGTCTCAGGGGCGTGGTGCGGGTCTTATGCACGCCCAGAAGCATGCAGCACTGTTGAAAGACTCTGGACTCAAATTCACGCCCTTGGTCTGAATGGAGCTCGCCCGGAACCCCAAACCGGGTGAAGAACTCCCTCAGCCACGGTCGCAGCCTCATGGTTTGGAAGGGCGTAAGCCTCAGGCCATTTAGTGAAGTAATCCATAGCCACGCATATATACTGGTTGCCTCGAGGTGTACATGGAAACGGGCCAGCAATGTCCACTGCTACTCTCTCCATTGGTGAGCCCACCTGGAATAACTGCAGGGGAGCTCGCGTGCGACGCGCAGGACCCTTCCTCGCTGTACATTCTCGGCACACCTTGCACCACTCATCCACGTCACCTCTCAGGCCAACCCAGTACACCCGTTGTCGCAGGCGGCATAAGGTCTTCTTCCTGCCCAGGTGTCCTCCTGTGATGCCTGCGTGTGCCTCCTCCAGCAGTTCCGCGCTTCGCGCGCGAGGGACCACCAGCAGCCACACACTGCCCCCGGTGGCCAGGTCCTCCCAGCGCCGCTGCAACACACCATTATGGAGCCTCAGTGTCGCCCACTGTTCCACCAGGACCTTGGTGGCGGGGCTCTCCGGCGCTAGTTCTTCCTTTCCTTGCCGCTCACCCGCCTCCAACCAGCATATCACAGGGGTGAGATCAGAGTCCGCCCGTTGTGCCTCTTGCCACGAGTTACTCACCTCGCTGGCTTCTCCCCCCACCCTGAGGCGGCGACACACTGGGTCTTGTAGGTCAGCCTCCCTCCTGGAGCAGTGTAAACATCCCGCCTCGCAGGGCCTGCAGCTAAGACTATCTGCATTATTGTGCATCCTCCCCGGCCGATGCACAATGTGATAGTTGTACTGTTCCAGGCGACCCAGCCACCTTGCGAGCTGCCCTTCTGGGTCCTTGAGGGTCTTGAGCCAGCGGAGGGTGGCGTGGTCCGTCCTAACGGTAAACTCGGTCCCATACAGGTACGGATGAAAGTGGGCCAGACTCCTGACTACTGCCAGAAGCTCCTTTCTGGTCACGCAATAGTTCCTCTCGGGTTTGCTGAACTTCGCGCTGTAGAAAGCCAGGACGTGCTCCTTCCCCTCCTTCACCTGTGACAGGACAGCACCTATGCCCTCTGCACTAGCGTCGGTGTCCAACAGGTAAGAGAGATCACAGACAGGAAAAGGTAGCACAGGAGCACCAGCCAGGGCCGCCTTTATGCTGTCAAAGGCCCCCTGGCACGCCTCGTCCCACACAAAGCGTGCATTCTTCCTGGTGAGTTGGTGGAGCGGCGCGGCGAGGGAGGCAAAGTCCTCCACGAACCTCCTGTAGTAGGTACACAGGCCAAGAAAGCTCCTCACGTCCGCCACCGACGTTGGCACGGGCCAATCCACCACAGCAGCCACCTTGTTAGGGTCTGTGCGCACGCCCCTTCTCCCCACAAAGTGCCCGAGAAAAGGCACCTCGTGTTAAAAGAACGTGCACTTCTTGGGGCTCAGCTTCAGACTTGCACCTCTCAGGCGGCACAGTACCTCCTCCAGCCGTCCGAGCTCCTCCTCAAACGTTCCCCCAAACACCAGGACGTCGTCAAGGTAGACCAGGGCGGACTTCCATTGCATCCCGTCCAGCACTTGTTCCATTAAGCGCTCAAAACAGCTTGGAGCATTGCACGCACCAAAGGGCATTACCTGAAAGTGCCACAGGCCCTGCCCGAAGGAGAACGCCGTCTTCTTCTTATCTTCCTCGGCCATCTCCACCTGGTGGTACCCGGATTTCAAATCCAAAGTAGACAGCCAGCGCGTCCAAGGTGTCGTCAATCCTTGGCAAGGGATAAGAGTCTTTCACCGTTACTTCGTTCAGCGCCTGGTAGTCCACACAGAAGCGCTTTGTCCCGTCCTTTTTGTCCACCAGGACTACCGGCGACAACCACGGACTATTTGATCGTTCAATTATCCCTTGTGCTGCCATCTCGTCCACCATGCGCTGCATTTCATCACGTTTGGCTGGGGAGATGTGCCGAGGAGGCTGCTTTATCGGCAGATGGTCGGCTGTGCTAATGGAGTGCCTCACAAGCGAAGTACGGCCTAGATCGTGGTCACCTCT
Organism: Metacarcinus magister; assembly: GCA_029783475.1. Taxonomy (NCBI): domain Eukaryota; kingdom Metazoa; phylum Arthropoda; class Malacostraca; order Decapoda; family Cancridae; genus Metacarcinus; species Metacarcinus magister. The sequence goes on from JAPQNM010000018.1 coordinate 10,187,534, forward strand.
GCTGAACACGTCTGCATACTTGACCAGCAAACCCTCCATCTTACTCACTTGTGCTGGTGTTAGCTTTATAGCACTCCTAGCCGCCAGGTCTCTCAAGTGCGCGGGTAATGTGTGTCCACCGGCTCCCCCGCGGCCCGCTCCTTCACCCTCAGCACTGATCACCGCTGCTCTGTCCTCCTGGGCTGCAGTAGCACTGCTTCCGCGTTTCTCCTCCTTAGATAGCAAGCAGTGTACTCCTGGTCCTTCCTTGGTGGGGGCACGCCCTGCTGTAGGACCCTTTTCTTGCTCAGCGGCATACATCGGGAGCAGTGGCACCTCAACACCGTGCAGTTTTAAAACACGCCTCCCAATATCCACACTCGCCGCGCTCTTAGCTAAGAAGTCCAATCCCAGCAAGCAGGGCTCCTCCATGTTAGCGACATACACCGAAAGTTTTTGTGTCACACTTCCAACAGTAATTGTTGTGCTCACAGGACCACGTAGGGCCACACAATGTCCGGTGACTCCACATAACTGCTGTTGTGAAGTAGGGAGGTGCCGGGAGGCCACTATGTCCGCCCTGGCGAACGTCCTCTCAGCACCAGTGTCCACCACCAGGCGGCACGGACGGCCATCCACAGCGCCTGCCACCTGGACCACTGGTGAAAAGGAGGAAAAACGGCAGCTTAAACGATGGGGCCCCCGGAGGATGGTGGCTGAGTGTCGGGCCTCGTGCTCAGCCCGTTCATGTTTCCCCCCACCGTCATTACGTCCTTCAGCTGCCCACAGTTGGTCCTGGTGTGGTCCTGCTGGCCACAATTCCCGCAACTGGGTGGAGGGGAGGAGTAAGTGGGCAATTCCTCTAGCGAGTGCGTCCTTTGTTCGACCTTACACTCGCTCCTCTTGTGGCCCCGCTGCCCACAGTTCCAGCAAAGTCCCCTGAACCGGCCGGAATTGCCACTCTCCATTTGCTGTGACTGTGCTTGCTGGGTCTAGATGCGCCTGGCAAGAAGGTGGTGAGAGGTTGCAGCAGGCGTCACTGGCCCGCCAGTGGTGTGCAGAAAGGCCTCAAACTCCATAGCCTTCGCCAGTGCTGTATACACATCCACTGGATGCGCCTGCTTGACGTAAATTTGCACCTGCTGGCTCCCCAAAGCATCCACGAAGTGGTCGCGGGCCAGCACTGCTACCATCTCCTCTGAGGCAGCAGGGTAGGCGCGTCGCACCAGAGTCTCCAAATCCTGGGCAAGCTGGGGCAGAGACTCCCCTTGCTGACGTGTCCGCCCCTTTAGGCGTGCCCTATACACCTCGGCCTGCAGTGAACTGCCAAACCGTCGCTGCAGCGCCTCAGCCACCCTTACGTAGGATGACCGCTGCCCTGGGGTAAGGTGGGTCAGGATCTCCAGCGCCGGGCCACGGAGGCTGGCCACCAACTGCATGGTCATGTCCTCAGCGTCCCAGCCCTGTCCTCGGGCCAAGAACTCGAACTGTGCCTGGTAAGCCTCCCAGGCCACCCTGCCATCAAACTCGGCAGGTTTTCTCATTCTGCGAGCCCCACCCGCCACTCGCGGAGAGCAGGCTGACTGGGCGCCGCAAACAGAGCTTGGTGGGGAAGGGGAGCAAGGAGGGGTGACAGTGCCGACAGGGACTGGCCGCGTCAGGGTCGGGCACCATGGCAGGGTCGCCACACCGCTCTGCTGTCTGTAAATAGCGCCTTCCCAGGGCCTCGCCCCCCCAGGTTCTGACACGGCGTCCCTATGGTCATGCTTCCCACCCAGGGAGCGCACAGGACGCCTCTCTGCGCCGACAAACTGCTCCACATCTTGTTGTTGGGTCGTCTGCCTTTCCACAGCCGCCCGTAACTCGTCCATTTCTGCCCTTATCTCTGTGAGCTGATGCGCCATCTCGTCACGTAGGCTCTCGCACTGTTCACGGGCTGCCTGTTGTGACTCTTTTGCCGCCGCCAGCAGTCCAGTTCTCATAATTTTCCTCAGGTCCTGCGTCTGTGCACTCGTGCTCTGTCCCTGTGCTATCACTACTGCGAGCATGTCCTTAAGTTCATCCATTTCACTGCGTGCGCTCG
>JAPQNM010000018.1:10197095-10199595 GCA_029783475.1 Metacarcinus magister
TGTATCTTAGTTGAAATGAAGAAGGGTACGTAATGTTCTCACTTCATTTTGATAAGTAATTTGTTGCCGCATACACGAAGTAGTGAATCCTTGTGTGGTGATGATTTGAACGAAAATACAGTATCACCTCAAAATTTTTAGAACATTTGGTGTGAACTATCGATCGAGAGACGTGGCGTGTAAAATAATTATGCTAGGAAATGTACAGATATTCAGCTAGATTATTATGATTATGTGCAAAAATATAAATACCGCTTTAAATACCTGGTATGAATATTTGTCGTTAGTGGCAAACACTTTGATACATAAACTAGATGAATTGCTTATGTATATTTTACGTACTGAATTAGTTGTATGGCCGCTAGTCGCCTCAATCAATCAATCAAAACGACAAACTTTACAACTAATCACGAGTCGAGTCTGCATAACGTCATCGCCACTGTGTCACCTCGACAAAGAATAAAATAATGAAATAATTAACAATAATTTCCCGTCTATTTAATTGAATGTACCTTTTTTAGTGTTTTGATTAATGTCAAAACCTTATATATCATGACACGCATTGCCACGGTCATGTAATACTAAGGGTGTGTATAACAAGACTACTACTTAGTATGTAGGGTGGAAGCACATCACTGTTTTACTGATATATCATATGTACGTGTGTTCTACCTTACTGTTGCTGAATATAAGTAATTGAAGAACCTTTCTGAAATATAAGATTACTAGTAGTGTTGGGCAAGGTGTGTAACTATTTTTTTCATTGTGGCAGTAAATCTGGAACGGAATCTGAGTGAGTTGCAGTGAATGTCGTACGAAATACTGCACTGTATATACGATAACCTTTATTTATTTTTCTTCTTACCTGGGTAATACTTTAGCATATGTCTACTCTTATTTTAGCTGGAGAGCATTTTTTTTATAACTTTTAACAAGTTTATCATTAAATATTCTTATGAAATAAAAGCGTTTATATCAGTTGTTTCTGTAATAATTCCTAGTTGTGCCCTAACCTGTCTTCTATACTCTATATTCAAGATTCTCATTATTCTGCTCTCTTAGATTCAACCTTTCCCTTCTCTGTAAGCTGGGACAGTTGCATGTTCTCACAGCAGACACCACCTGCTTCTTTAATGTCAACCTGTAGAGCACATGTTACCGTGGTATCCTTTTTTTTTTTTTTACTGAATACAAAGCAAACTGTGATTCATGAAGCGCCAGACATGTATTATGAATCGGCTAATAATCGTTAATCGTATAAATGATGTCACAAGTCTTGAAAAGCAACCACGTCACTAATACAACAATGAAATCTACCAGACGTCTTGTTCAATGAATAAGTTCATACGTGTCATGATACTAAGTTTTCTTTGTAAACTTGTTATGAAAATCATTATCCTTCGAAACCTTTCTGTACAAGTGCACGTCAGGTAGTCAAATGCATGGAGAGGGCCACACCTTAAGATGCAGGTACACGTACATGCATATATAAAGTTTTGTAGTAAATATAAAATCCCACTTAATATGAATATAAATTCAATACATACAGTTTTGTGAAATTGTATTAATTTCAAATGAATTTTCAGTTACTACAGAACCATATCAACAAACATTTTATCAAGGTTAGGAAGTTTTACTTTTTATTATGCAGTTTATTAATTTTGTTGTAATATTTCATTTACTTAGATGAAGGGTCGCAGTTATGGACACCAAGGGCCACATTTGGGCCATGGGCCAAAGACTGGTGACTCCTGCTTTATAATGGAAGCGGCGATTGAAAAGTCAAAGCATGCTTCTTTTTTTCTTTTTTTTCTTTTTTTTTTATTCTCTCTCTCTCTCTCTCTCTCTCTCTCTCTCTCTCTCTCTCTCTCTCTCTCTCTCTCTCTCTCTCTCTCTCTCTCTCTCTCTCTCTCTCTCTCTCTCTCTCTCTCTCTCTCTCTCTTTTTCTTCTGAAACCAGTCATTGTGACGAGACACTTCCCAGTGATGACATCATGAGGAGACGCGTGACTGGCCGTACAGTTGGCCGTTCATTGGAAGTGGCCACATTTTTTTATTTATTTATTTTTTTTATATATATCTTTTACCCATGGCGCCGGTAGGCTTCAGGGAGACCTTAGATGGTTGGCCTCCACCCGTTAGTAGCGCGGGTTAGATTTTTTTTTTTTTAAGTGACGCCTTGTTTCTTCTTATTGATAGGCTCATGCTGCCAGCGGAAGCTCCTCGCGCATATAACGTTGCAGTCCCGGTGTGGGTTCACTCGAGGTACCCCCTGCACTCAAAGTCACCCTTCCTCTGCGCGTGCGCGGGAGGCGATTTTGCTGCCAGCCGCACGACTCATTCTTCTGAGCGGGACTAAAATAATGTAAACAACACAGTCGCACTGCTGCTCCGATGCTCTGGAAGAGGATTGGTAATCACAAAACATGTAAGAATAATAATATTGGACACGAAATTAATGTATTTGAGTAGTCAAACCATCCCAGGAAACCATGAGCCGA
>JAPQNM010000018.1:10207095-10227095 GCA_029783475.1 Metacarcinus magister
GGTTAGGAAGAGCCTGGTATACTTTCCCTACGATCAGTGTTAAGGTTGGGGAGAGCCATGTAGGGATTCCAGGGGACTGTACAATGTAGAGTTTTGTGTTTCATAACCGGCGTGCGTGTATGTGGTATGTGAACCTGACTCCGTTGTAACAGAAATACTTCAGTAATTCTACCTGTGTAGTTGCCAGGCTTCTAGACATAGACTTATCCTTTCTCTCTCTCTCTCTCTCTCTCTCTCTCTCTCTCTCTCTCTCTCTCTCTCTCTCTCTCTCTCTCTCTCTCTCTCTCTCGTGTGGTTCTTCGAAACTCAGCCTCTATTTAACTATAAGTCAAATGAATAATATCTCGATCTTTATGTGTCACTAACCACTAGCCCACGGACCACATCTATCTGCAGACCTGAGTTTCGACCACTCCACAACCTCGCCAAATTTTCCATTTGCGTAGTGCCTTTATGACGCGGTGTGTGTGTGTGTGTGTGTGTGTGTGTGTGTGTGTGTGTGTGTGTGTGTGTGTGTGTGTGTGTGTTATCTGTTTATCTTAACGCCCTATCAAAGTCTAGGATCGAGTTACCACTTACTCTTTGCTCAATGGGAAAAAACATAGACCAAAAAATTTTTTGCAAGTAAGCAAAGTAGGAAATTTATTAAACGTATTATACATACAAGCTTATAAACAAATTTCCAAACATGTCAACAAACAAACTAGGAAAAGTGACACATCCTCATTTACTCAGGAAAGTCGCTTTCCTAGGTTTTCCAATTGTCTGTCACTCTAAACTTGAGACTGATGCACAGAAAATCTCCACTGAACTATGCTTAACTATGTGCATTAGACTACTATTAAATGATGTATTTTCTAAGGTATCTGCCATCTACTTACAATCTATTTACATGATATGTAAAAAAGGGCAAATGGCGCTTTTTCATATTTCACTTCATTTATACACACGCTGTTACTCAAGCTACTATTTCCTTCAAGACATCTAAGGAGAAATATAAATGGAGCGAGAGTTAACACAAGAAATGGAATTACTTATACAAGACGCGACGCAATTGTAAATATACAAGCAATTTCATAATCAATGAAAGATTATAAGCAAGAGTTACGTGCATTTCGTTTGGTAGTTAAAGGCTGTTGAATTAAATGCTGCCGAACACGAGCAAACAAGATTAACAAGGCAGCGGCAGCGACTGCGCATGCCCTTCAGTGTCTATGAGTTTAATGTAAATAAACACGTGCTAGTTTTATCCAAATTATATATTCATGTTTAGTGTAAGAAAATACGTGCTTATTCATCATTACTAACTAAACACTGTGTTTTGAAGGATACTGGTTTCCTGGTCTATAAGATTTTTCTTTTCATTTATAAATCTGTGAATAATAGACAAAACAGGAAACACTTTAACATGTACTAAATAAAGAACGTAATTTTGTTCTAGAGCATATTTTACCTGTTCGATCTTAATAAAAAAAATGGTTCATCCGCTGATGTGACGTCACTCTCCATTGTAAACCGAGATAAATTTTGTCGAAGGTTGATCCGCGGAAGGATAAACACTCCGTATAGCCTACTTGTCTTTTAACCAGTACTTGGCAGTCCCATGACAGTAATATATAATGATTTTAATCATATTTCATTGGTAAATAAGTATGTACGTATGTACTGTAGGTGTGTACATTCACTGAATTATATGACCTCTCCACTTTTGATGGACATATCATTGCACTTGCCTGTATTTCAGATAAACTTCAAGCTGCACGAGAGCTATTCCAACCAAAACAGAGTGTCCTTCACTTCTCTACTCCTCCCACCCCCACTTCACACACACACACACCACACCACACCACACCACACCACACCACACCACACCACACCACACCACACCACACCACACCACACACACACACACACACACACACACCACACCACACCACACCACACCACACCACACACACACACACACACACACACACACACACACACACACACTACACAAACATACACACACTGAATCCTCCCTTCTTTGTTCCTTCCTCTTCCTCCCCTCATCTTCTATTCCTTATGTGATTGGACAAAAATGTACATCGAATATCAATTGGATAACTTGAATGAAGATGTGGTGTTTTGCACGGCTCTGACTTTACTTGAAGATGGAAGAAAGAAAATGAATATGTATAACAGCGAAGCGGAACATTCATGACAGTTACTTGTCCTTACTTGTCATATGTTTGACGTCAGCATCATGCCGTCACACTTGCATTATTCTTGCCACTGTTCCTAACACTGGATTGCTGCACAAGGGCAAATTTGAGTAACAGGAAGTGGTGGAGTGTCGTGCGTCAAATACTTTATATTCTGAATGATGATAGTGAGTGATGATGAGTGTTGTGTTGTATTGGTTTGGGTGTAGATGCTTGTAGATGCTTGTAGATCCAGTTTATCATGTATTCGAATTAATTAAGCAAGCTATTACACAATCCGTTCCCAAAAATGTCCCGGGGTGTGTGTATGTGTGTGTGTGTGTGTGTGTGTGTGTGTGTGTGTGTGTGTGTGTGTGTGTGTGTGTGTGTGTATTTGTGTGTGTACATGATTATGGAACGTGTTTGCATTATTAGTTTAGTTTGAAATTAATCCTTGTGATGATTGGTTTGACCCCCTTCCCCTTTTGTCTTGATTATTTCCCTTGAAAGGGTCAGATGTCACCATCTACATGTATTACCTTTCCTGCCTGGATGTGAAAACAGGTTCAGTGATGACAAGTTACGATGTAGACCGTGTGTAATGAGAGAGAGAGAGAGAGAGAGAGAGAGAGAGAGAGAGAGAGAGAGAGAGAGAGAGAGAGAGAGAGAGAGAGAGAGAGAGAGAGACCTGCTCTCCATATACCAACAAGCATAATAATCTATTCGCTAGCATCCATCTTACAGTACTCCCGCGTTCGAGCCTCGGCACGTGCTGGCCACTTTTCTTTGCTATTACCGCCGAGTAGCCTAAGATCACCCACATGCTGCCATAACACTATCCTCGACGGGACTGCAATGCTATATGCGCGAGGAACTTCCGCTGGCAGCATGAGCCTCAATAAGAAACGAGGAGTCACTTAAAAAATCTAACCCGCGCTACTAACGGGCGGAGGCCAACCATCTAAGGCTTCCATGAAGCCTATCGGCGCCACGGGTAAAAGATAAGAAAATAAAAAAAAAACCTTCTCCATACTATCAAACCTTCGATGGACGTCTTGAAGAAATGTCCGCAATTCCAAAAGTAAAACAAAATACCGACTGAATGAGGCACGACAAAAAAAACTTCCTCACTGAGTCCACGTCCTTGAAATTATGTAAGAGACCATTGTCTTAACATGGAGCATATCACACTGTCTACTGAGAGAGAGAGAGAGAGAGAGAGAGAGAGAGAGAGAGAGAGAGAGAGAGAGAGAGAGAGAGAGAGAGAGAGAGATTTTTTTTTGTTTTTATCAATGTATTACGCTCAAAGAGCGGCAGACCTATGTAGTACAAAAAACAATTTTGGTTTACACGTGACTTCCCATTAGGGAAGTGACGAGACTGATTGCCACAAGGGTTATCTGTGTCTCGCAGGACACACTCACAGAACAGAGTAGCGGTCAGCACCCACCGAAGTGTGGGTGTCGCACCAGAATGACATCCAAATTGTTGTCTTTCAGAAGAAAATCACAAACACTGAGCAAGGGTCGATCCTGAGGCAGCATATCCCTGACCGAGGGGCTCTCGAGGCAGTAGTGGTGCAGACTATTGGCGTTGGGTGTCTCGCACAGCTTGCAGTTGAAGAAGTGAGGAATGTCCCCAGCATCAGACACTTGCCACACTGGTCGGTAACCAAGCCCAAATCGAGCAGACACAATGTTGTGTCTTCGAACCATCAGACCGTGTCGGCGATACTTTGGTGGGGATAGACGGAAGTGGTCATAGTGCTGGACAGATACACTCTGAGGCCGCTCAGCTTCCGTGCGGTGGTGTGTGGAGAGAAGAGCAGCTGCGTGTATCATCTTTTTGTAGCAACGAGAGAGAGAGAGAGAGAGAGAGAGAGAGAGAGAGAGAGAGAGAGAGAGAGAGAGAGAGAGAGAGAGAGAGAGAGAGAGAGAGAGAGAGAGAGAGAGAGAGAGAGAGAGAGAGAGAGAGAGAGAGAGAGAGAGAGAGAAAAAAAAATGGTTTTGGGCCGGCATGGTGTGGTCATTTGTCATATTTAATTGTTGCTTCGTTTTTAAGTGACATCCTCGAGCACTACCTCTCCCAAGCAAACTGTGAACCTATACATTAAGAATGGAAACCAGACAATGAACGAAATGTATTAGTTTTACGTTGGATACATGAAAGAAGGTGGAAATAATAAAGTAAAAACTTTAATCAAACATACTGCAAATGCGATTTGAGTATTTACATCCAAATTTACATAATATACCTATTCATATTTCCGTTCAATTTACATAAAACAAACTCTTGTATATGCATGAAGTCTTCTAAAAGTCGAAGAAACTAGTTACGTGCAGTTTGATCATGTAGAGGGGTGATGGTGGGATGAATTGAAGGCTTGAGAACTATACTGAAATATTGACAGGTCTGCTCAAAGGCTTACTTCATACTTACTTCAGTTTGAGTGCAGGTGTGTGCTGGTAGAAGTTGCACGCCAACAGTCACGCGTTTAAGATCAGTACTTGTAAACCATTGCTGCATCTAACGAGGATACGAGTTTCTTAACATATATCATAGAACTTTACAGGAAGCACCCGTGATCATGGAAATAATTATTAGCGAATATTCTGGTAAGAACAAAGATATAGCAACTTTTGACATTCTTGTCACCAAATTAACAGGACATCATCATAAGATTTCCCAGCGGCCAACATTTATATGACCACGTACTTTCCTTATGTAGAATTTTCCCACTTGACTGTGTGTGTGTGTGTGTGTGTGTGTGTGTGTGTGTGTGTGTGTGTGTGTGTGTGTGTGTGTGTGTGTGTGTATGGGGCTTTAAGAGTTTGAAGAAAAAAATAGAAAAAATATGATGATCTGTGGTAGCCTTGATTGACAGTGGAGGTCGGGCTCATGCACCCCATTCGCCCCTCTCCTGACGGTTGCATCAGTCTATACTCGCCACGCCACGTCACGCCACGCCTCCCTAGTCATAAACATTCTACTAGTGTCGTTGTTCCATATACAAACGTTGCCACAAATTTCACACACCCTATGATTTCCTTAAGAATTGAATTGTATAAGGTTCATCTTTACATTGAAGCAAACTCAAAAGCGTAAAGATATTTAATTCTAGATATGATAGTTAATGTATAGCTATGTTCACTTGCACCCCTTGTGTGGTCTACTCTTATATCGACTTATCATAGTTAAGTCACTAATATCAATCAAAACTTCTTTTATTCCGAGCTTATAAATATAGTACGTTTGCATTCGTTACCACGCAAATAATCCTTGGCAACTCGGCGTAGATATGAATAATTCTGTTTTGGATGTTGAAGAGGTGGCGTCATAAATATTATGATATTTGCTAGAGATTTTCCATGCGTAGACTATGTGTCCCTCGTAAACTATGTGTCCCTCGTAGACTGTATGTCCCTCGTAGACTGTATGTCCCTCGTAGACTGTGTCCCTCGTAAACTATGTGTCCCTCGTAGACTGTATGTCCCTCGTAGACTGTATGTCCCTCGTAGACTGTGTCCCTCGTAGACTGTGTCCCTCGTAGACTGTGTGTCCCTCGTAGATTGTATGTCCCTCGTAGACTGTGTGTCCCTCGTAGATTGTATGTCCCTCGTAGACTGTGTGTCCCTCGTAAACTATGTGTCCCTCGTAAACTGTGTGTCTCTCGTAGACTGTGTGTCCCTCGTAGACTGTGTCCCTCGTAGACTGTGTGTCCCTCGTAGACTGTGTACCCCTCGTAAACTGTGTGTCCCTCGTAGACTGTGTACGTAGATTGTGTACGTAGATTGTGTGCCCCTCGTAGACTGTGTACGTAGACTGTGTACGAAGAATGTGTACGTAGACAATGTACGTAGACTGTGTACCCCTTGCCGTCCATGAACCCTTGTGGGTCACACAACTTATCTCCTGTTAGGTACATCTCACAGTCTTCTGTTTTTGTTTGCTTGCATGTTTGTGTGCGTGTGTTTTTTCCCCTCGTGTCTCTCTCTCTCTCTCTCTCTCTCTCTCTCTCTCTCTCTCTCTCTCTCTCTCTCTCTCTCTCTCTCTCTCTCTCTCTCTCTCTCTCTCTCTCTCTCTCTCTCTCTCTCTCTCTCTCTCTCTCTCTCTCTCCCCACTGTTCTTTTTTCAAATTAATTCAATGGTGACACAAAAGTGTGTCTGTACACAAGAAGTTATAGTGTTATTGAAGTATACGATTGAGTCAGCTTACCGGTAGAATAACAATGTATCGTTGAATGTAGAAAAAGCTGCGACACACTATTGGGGACGTGACTGAAGCCCCCAAGATGCATGTACGTATCACTAAACTTACAGGCATATTACACTAAACGCAAGTATTTACAGTCGTAATACTTCAAATTACTAAAATTTACACTAAAGTAGGTTGGGAAGTATAAACAAATGCAGACCGGGAGTGGCTGGCAGACTGCATGCTCAAAACAACACTCTAATGAGATTGTTGGGAAGCCAATGACCTTGAAGTAGTGTACGCTTGCCTTTTACGTCGTCTCAGACAAGTGGGAGGGAGGAGGCGCTATAAGCCTACCGCCTAAGCAACAAAGTTTTATCAAATTTGTCTCTAATGCGGGGAAAAAATGCGTGAGACAGATGGGTATCACAACCTGTATGCACCGTCCCTCCATTCTCTATTCTCTAAACCCTTTCTTTTCTTTTTTTCCTATCTAAAATTTATGTCTGTGTTTACTTGTTTGTCCTTTACTTATGATAGCAATTCAATGACTTAATGAAAATGTACAAGTTCTTACCTCGATGTGGCGAGTTTTGGGAGCTGGAGAAGGCGTGGCCACCCTAGTATTATCCTCAAGGACAACCTAGTGTGTGTGTGTGTGTGTGTGTGTGTGTGTGTGTGTGTGTGTGTGTGTGTGTGTGTGTGATTGCCTTAATTTTTAAGTAACCATTTTCTTCCTTTAGTAACCCAATATTAAATAAATCCAGTTATCGTTTGTGGATAATGTCCGTGATTTTAGCAGAGTTGGTAATAGCAGTTCAATACCATCAGTGACCCCCAGCCGGCGTCTCACTAAACAAGGCTTATCTCATCCCCCGGCTTGTAAAGGAATGTTTATAATGCTCTTTTTTTTCTACACAATGTTTTTTTGTAGGATCCGTGTGACGGTCACTGTGGGTCTGCATATAGTAAGGGGGCCGATGAAGGGGTGAGCTGAATGGTTGCTGAAGCCTCATTCTGATGACTTCACTAAAGCTGCTGGGAAGGTAGACTCTCCATAGATTACTCCTGATAGTATTATAACTAATTAATGCGGAGGAAAAGGATATTTAATAAGTGTAGTTAATCTTATTATTATTAGTTAAGCTTATTTTTGGCAACTTTCGATGGGAGTGTTATGTTGCCTAATTCCTTCATTCAACTCTTTAACACATTAGTTCTTCAGCAATCATGAAATGTGTCTATAGTGTCCTGGATATATTAGCAGCAACACCTTCAACACGATCAACGAATACTCACAACAAGTTCGAGCCATCAATAGTTACTATACGAGATGGATTTCTGCCGCTAAATTTTGACCCGGCGAGGAAGGTATGTACACCCGTCCCCGGTTAGCAACACCAAGACAAAATGCAACTATCCATTCCTATCTGTGGCGTGTGTTTCGCAACGTGATAAATAGAGAAGACTGTAGAGGAATGTGTTCTAAACATTTTGTCATCCTGGCCTGACCTTGAAAGTATGTGTAGCTGAGTCTGGTGTGTGAGGATACAGTGAATGTTTATGAGGCAACATCGCTTGGGCTAAGTAACTTTGCAGGTTATTTTGTTTATGACAGACTTGGACAGTTATAATGACCTTGGCAACACTTGTGGTTCATGTGTTTTTGTTTGTTTGTTTGCTTGTTTGCTTGTGGATGTAGAAATAAACATATTCTTCAACTAGATTCAGATGGTTTAAATGTGCAGTCATATATATCTGTTCCTTAAATACCGAAAGCTTCATCGCAACAATATCAATATTTTTAAAAAAAGTTTTAAACACTGAAGGGAAGTTACAACCACTCCAGTTGGATGTTTGGTGTTGTTGAGCGAAATGTTTCCTCCACAAATAAGATTATGTTGCCTTGATGCATCTACTACTTGTAGTTTCTATCTCCTAACGTTTTCCTGAATTGGAATGTTGATTTTGGGAAAGTTTAGTACATATCAAAACGTAAAGTAAATAATGTTCTCATTTGACTTATTCTTATCTCAAACGAAGAATATTGAGTATGTACTTGTTAATAAGATTTTTTTTTAACATCAATAGATAACGTCATTTTAGATTTTGCTCCAAATATAATAGTATTAGCTGAGCACAAAAAAAACCCCTCCAAATCACTTAATTTGGCCTCCATCAAAAGTTGCATTGTGGATGTTGTCCATATACGTACCCAGTAGGAATTATTCCCCCTTCTCTAGTTCTACCGCCACTCAAGGGGTTGTTGACACGCTTCTCATGCGTATGTGGAGGGAACCCTCACCCACACACTTCTAAACACCGTAGTGAAAGGCAGTTGACCTCTTTATTTCTTCTTTATCGGACTACCTTTAGTTTCTCAGTCCGCTACAATGTTGCATTCTATATTTCAAATATTGTTTTCATGATTTCTGCCGTTTTGACCACGTAACCGTCTTCTTACTCTAATTTTCAGGGTTCTGCTGCCCAAGACCTACTCACTTTCATCATATTCTGCCCATGCTGCTAATGCAAAAGAAATTAATGCTTTCACGACATCATTCATTTTATTTGTTGGCTCTGCAAGTCTGTCTTATTCTATTTTTTTTTCATGCCATCTACAGCTCACACTGTTCTAAGACACTTGAGGAACTACGTTTCCTTGTATTTTTCTGTAACTTTCCTTATCTCTTTGAGAAAGCAGAAAACTGCCAATGAATCCCCTTTACTGAATCCATATCGTTGACAAGGTAGCAGATTATGAGTTATTGATGACAGTAAGAGGATTCCCCTCAGGACCTAAAGCTTTCGAAGAGTCATGGAAAAAGAGAGAGAGAGAGAGAGAGAGAGAGAGAGAGAGAGAGAGAGAGAGAGAGAGAGAGAGAGAGAGAGAGAGAGAGAGAGAGAGAGAGAGAGAGAGAGAGAGAGAGAGAGAGAGAGAGAGAGAGAGAGAGAGAGAGAGAGAATTTGAAAACATGATTACGAAGTATCTTGGTAACAGGTGTACGTACGTCAATAAGTCAGATGCTGTTGGTAAAAGAAAAAAAACAATTGTTCTTTTTTACACCTTTTTATACTCCCGGAGGAATATACAGGCTATGTGAGCTCGTCAGAGATTGTCGGTCATGTGCAGAGGGTTAGTGTGGCGGCGGCTACTCCCTCAGAGCGCAAGAAGAGTAGCAGGAGATGTGACGGCGATGGTTTGCGCTGCTTGTACATTATGTGTTTCAAGTGTCAGGTCAGCATGACGATGGAAAGCTGTTGTCGCAGTGAAGAACGTAATGTAGGAGGGGCTCCTCACACTCCTCCAGGCAGTGTGAACAACATTGCGGGGCGTTACGGCAAGCTGCGCCACACACAAGTACGCCAATCTGAGATGTATCAAGTTGGTAAAGACGTCTTGAGGGAGGCGAGGTAGAAACAGGGATTGAAGAGGCCTCTGTCCTACAGTAATAAAATAGCTTGAGTCAGCCACATCATCCTCTATCAGGCCGCGGGAACCTGTGATCGCGGCTCTGTTAGTGGACGTTTTTTTTTTTTCTTCATAGAAGAGAGGCTGTTCACAAGGTCGAAAGTGACTTGGGAACTAGCATCTGTTAGGTGGGCAGCCGCGTCAGCTCTTTCGTTATCCAGGACCCTGACGTGTCCTGGAACCCAGTGACACGTGACAGTAGTTCCATCTTAGTACTAGGTGTGGACGTGGTGTTGTATAGAGAATAACAGCTTTACGTTGTCTGAAGGAGAGGTGAAGCTGAGAGAGTGCAGCGCAGCTAGGGAGTCCGTGAAGACGTGAACGTTCTGACCCCGTCTTCGTATGAGCCACATCCTGAGGTAAATGTAGTTATTTACCTGCTAGAGTGGAGTGTCCCCTAGGAAGAGTGGTCGAGAAAGGGGATGCTTTCAAAGTCGAATTCTTAATAAAGGCGTGAGCAAAGAGTTCAGCTTTATAGATAAAGGTGCCATCAGAATGAAATAGAAGAGAGAAAAATGAAAAAGTAAATAATTGGTAGAGATATTTTTGGTCAGAAAGAAGTTGAAATTCATAAGATTTTGACATATCCTGTTGATGGAAAAAGGTTGACAAATTGCAGAACAGGTTCGGCATAGGTTCGGACAAAAATATAAAGGATATAGAGTTTAGAAGAGTGACTACGATGCTTTTCATGAGCCGCATCATTTTATATTTGATGACAAGAGAACATACACAGTTAAACCTAGGTTTTCGAGCCTCAAAATCATAGAAAGAATGGAATGTACGCCTCCATGCCGGAGACATAATGCGGTGAACATAAGCAAAGTCTCTGACACAGAAGAAATATTCAGAATAGTACAATTTCAAGTAGCACTTTCCACAAGTAGTAACTTTCCACGTAGCAGAAACATACCAGAAGCACCTCCGTTACAGTGGATGAAAGTGATGAGGCAGGAATTCAGATTATGGTCTGGGTTGGAAAATACATGTCTGATGAGTTTTTATCTAATTTTCTTACTCATGTTATATATTTATTTATTATTTTTTAAATTTGTTTATTTATTCTTTAATTATCTTTAAGCCTATGATGATATTGATGTTTGTGTGCATTATTTGTTTTGCGTCCATGACCTAATCATAATGTACGCCATGACCCACTGGTAGGGCATCATTATATTACGACGTTGTTGCTTCTTTATATCTTAGGCTGAGGAGAGAATTACAACTCAGAGGGTCAAGGATGACGAGACTGATAAACACCAAAGTCTTTACTGTATACGTCTCAATGAATGCACATTTTACATACATATATATATATATATATATATATATATATATATATGTGTGTGTGTATATATATATATATATATATATATATATATATATATATATATATATATATATATATATATATATATGTGTGTGTATATATATATATATATATATATATATATATATATATATATATATATATATATATATATATATACCATAGTCTCTGACAGCACCTTGCTTTTATCAGTTCGACAGTGAGCTAGAAGTAGATTTGTTCCTACGGTGTCATTACCTGTCCAGATGAAAGGTAGATAAGGTAGAGGAGGAACATCACATAAAATAATAACGATTTAGCTCCATGCGTTGAACGTGTTATCCACACACCTCTGAGGATCAAGTGATTTTACTTATAGTTTAGGTGGCTCGTCCATGAACTCGATGCCAACTCGGGCATCATGATAACTCATTGCAATACTTAATCCCTTTGACATTTTCGGCATAATGTTACTTTTCCTGTCTAATTTAGTCCGTATCTTTATTTTATAATGTTTCCCTTCGTGATGCACTTAGAACTACTATACGTACATATACCCTAGTTTGTTTTGCAATTTAAGTCTAACAAACATGTGTTTTTAATTAAGATACAGAAAATCATGTTTCTTTGCCATATTATTCATAAATAAGTAGAATCATGATACTTCTATTTCCTTGAGGGTTCCTTCACTTTTAACTTCGCACTCATTTTAAGATGAAGTAGAGGATAAGCAGCACAATGTGCTGGTACTGTACTGTCAAGTGTACTTGGGGCGTTTTTATGTTCGAACTCTGTTCTGTATTATCAAACGTCAGGTTTTTTTTTCTATATTATCAAATCATGAACTTAAGCTTTCGTTTCATTTTCTGTCGAAAGATTAAATCCCAACCTGGGCTCCAACATAATTCTTTCCTCGATGCGGCATTGACTTTGACTTGTAGTATTTAGGGCATGAAATAGGAACAGGGGAAGAAAACATATGTGAAACAATAGGAGCAAGAAAGGTGAGAGCAGAGAGGTAGAAATTAGGGAATAGAGAAGTATGTGGGAGGGGAAGCAGCTTATACGTAATGTCTTCGTGCTTCCCTTGAGTATAATCTCATTAGTTAAGAAGAGGACGGAAAGGGATTCCTCTTCCTGTTGTAGCGGAGGGTTGTCGGCTACATAAGGATTGGAACAACACCCAGGCTTGTTTTTGGTAGTTTATTGCTGCAGGAGTTGGTAGACACACAAGTAGCTTGTACAGTGGACAGAGAGCCTGGAGATGGTGAGTGATGTGTGAGGGGAGCCCCGAGGCTTGACTCCCCGACGTGAGCTGTGGTGTTGGTGAGGTGGTAAACTGCAGGTAGACTCATGGTAGACTGACCTTGGTATATTTATATAATGATATATTTATAGTGTGTGTGTGTGTGGCAGCTTATATTGGCCTCGCGGACCTGGTGGTCACGTGAGGTGGAGTGACAGGTGAGGTGAGGTCAAGTTAATCTGGACCTCAACCACTGTCTCTAGGGAAGTAATTATAGGCTAAGTCTCTGGATGTGTGTGTGCATGTGGGTGTGTGGGTGTGTGTGTGTGTGTGTGTGTGTGTGTCGGCGCGCATTCTTAAGGGGACACTGCTACACTGTCTCCCTCAGCTTCGTGGACTGAGTTTCATTATACATTTTACAGCAAGTATTTGCTCATAAAGTGATTTTTTTAGTTTAAAGAAAATATAGGTTTAATCAATAATGTAAGCCAAGGAAAACTTTGCATATATATTTTATTAAAAAAATAAGGTACAAATATAAAACTTGATCTACCATTATTATACGAATGGAAGGAGAGGAACGTATAGCGAGGTGTAACAAAGGTTACTCAACCTGATAGTTACTTTGTTCGTAACTTAAAGATGACGACTGGATTGAATGTATGAAGATGATGGTGCTTGAATATTAATGTGATATTACAGGGAATGTTGGCGATGAAGATATGGTGGTAAGATGATGACTAAACTTATAGGTACTGAAGACACATTCATTCCCGATGAGACTGTGGGAGTCTTGTTTCTTCATCGTGTTTCCTTTCTGTATGAGCTCTGTTTGGTGTAGATCCTTTCCCCGTGGCATACAATCCCCACCAAATAGTCATCGAGGGCCTGCAGGGCGAGAGTGGAGTGGCCAACGCCCCGGAAGGCGACGGTGGTGTCCCTCCCGGCGTTCTCTAAGATCACCTCCTCGCCGCCAGGGTGCTCGAGGAGGAAGCTAGTCACGTCAAACACCTGTAATGACAAACAAAACTAGGATTAGAGTTTATCTAATGGTAATCACTTATCTTAATTTGCACAGGTGTTATATGGAAACGTTTCCTAAAAAATATATAAAAATTTTCATACAAAATGTTTTAGAAACTGTTCATAAAGTTGTAAATAATTTTCATAAACTCCCTCCCGCTCAACTGATAAATTAACATTATTTTAAAAAATCATAGAAATTTCCAATTAATACTTATTTTAAGTTAATAGCATATACCATTCTATCCCTATCAATTAGCTAAAATTTTGAAATTGTCCTACTCAGCCTTGATACCAAATTGATAACAGCTCACACCAAACTCTCATTTGATAACACAAGTATTGGGAACGTGACTCACCTTATCAAAGAGAACAATCCAGCAGTCGTCAATGGTCTCGTGTTGGGCCACCTCGTTCAACGAATACATATCCAATCCAGTCTCATCGTCTTTCTCACGGATGCCGTGGCCGAAGTGACATAGAGAACTGTCTTCGTCAGCGGTAGTGTATGAGGCTGGTTCTCGGTATCCGAAAGACTGAGTGACAAACCCAAGAGTCTGGGACGCGAAGTTAAAGAGGGCTTTGGGCTGGAGCATGTGCAGAGGTGTTTCACCGTAGGTTTGCTTCATTGTGTCTGGTGGAAAGAGGCAGCATCATTAGCATTACAGAGTAAGGGGGAAGAAGCACACGATAATCTTGCCCACTAATATGGTCATAAAAAGAGGACATTGTCTGGTTTTTCAATACAGGGACATGATATTGTATTTTACATGGAATTTTCAAAAGCACAGAAACTCTGCTGCGATGATGTAAATATTTAGAGCATGCAAGAAGCTGGTCACTAGATCTTGCTGAGAAGGGAATACTAACCTGCCATGGCAAGGAAGAATATGTAGCACTGGTGTGTACAAGAACTTAGAGATGCTGTACCACTGTGGCGCGAGTTGTTTCTGAGCCTCGAACCACATGAGCTCCCATAAGTAGTCGACTTAAGCAGCTGTGTTGCTGAAGGCTTCCCGATGCTTAGATTAACATTATTTCGCTCTAAGAAGCAGACAACAAGTGTCCACTTCTCATTATTAATACCATCTGGTATAGATTAGAATAAAGAAGTAGAAAAGAATTCACGAGACTGTTCTGAACGAGTAATAACATAGACTTCTTATTTGTATACATGGTGGCAACTGCACCCGGCTTCCCATGAAGGCCGCACAGACGTCATTCAGATGAGTCCACTGAGCTCTCAACCAATAGAATCAAGTGAATAGGAGGCGCGGCTCATTGTGTCATAGCTTGAAAAATTGCATCATGATGTTGTGGGAAAACTACCAATACAACCCTATGTCTACAGTGGAAAGTCCCTATTGATCTCTCTCTCTCTCTCTCTCTCTCTCTCTCTCTCTCTCTCTCTCTCTCTCTCTCTCTCTCTCTCTCTCTCTCTCTCTCTCTCTCTCTCCCTCTCTCCCTCTCTCTCTCTCTCTCTCTCTCTCTCTCTCTCTCTCTCTCTCTCTCTCTCTCTCTCTCTCTCTCTCTCTCTCCCTCTCTCTCTCTCTCTCTCTCTCTCTCTCTCTCTCTCTCTCTCTCTCTCTCTCTCTCTCTCTCTCTCTCTCTCTCTCTCTCTCTCTCTCTCTATCTCTCTCTCTCTCCCCCCCCCCTCGGAATATTTTAAAAGGTCATTGGGTAGCGCGCAGAGGTGGCTGCGTCTCCCTGCCGACGAAAGCCGACCGCAGTGTTGCATCAGATCCTACTGAGCGGTGTCTGGGTTTTATGAAACAAAAGTAAATAAAGCAACATTGCATTTGTCCTTTGCGTTCGCTTTCTTCTTCGTCTCTCAATCATATATTGGAGTAAAGGAAAGCTCCTTCAGTAACAATGTTAATTGGTCAAGATCCTGTGTACAGTAATTGTTCCTGCATATCTTATTCCCTGATACGTTGTCATGATCAGCACTAACACTCACTTCAGAGTCGTAGAAATCGTTCTTGATTTTTAATTTTATCACCAATTTTGCTGTCAACATTGGATCAGTAATGCAATTCAATTGGTAATTAACGTTACTGACGAGAAGTTACTTTGATTTTTTTAGAATACTCATACACTTCCTTGAGCTGTTATCATAATGAAACTACGAATTAATCCTCTTGAGTAAGAGACGACTGTGTGTGTGTGTGTGTGTGTGTGTGTGTGTGTGTGTGTGTGTGTGTGTGTATGTGTGTGTGTGTGTATGTGTGTGTGTGTGTGTGTGTGTGTGCGCGCGTGTGTGTATGTGTGTGTGTGTGTGTGTGTGTGTGTGTGTGTGTGTGTGTGTGTGTGTGTGTGTGTGTGTGTTAGTGTGTGTACGTGTGTGTGTGTGTGTGTGTGTGTGTGTGTGTGTGTGTGTGTGTGTGTGTGTGTGTGTGTGTGTGTGTAAAACCACCAAAGGTGTAGAAGTGTTTTAACGGGAGGAACAGAATACTTTGCAAAACGTGAAAATCAATTGTAGTTTATGTTTTCAAAAAGTGATCTGTGTTGGTGTTTTCATCTAAGATCGTTTGAATTTGATTCAGATCTTGAAGAAAATAGTTGAGTTATTCTATATTATAAAGAAACTTAATTGATTTTGTTGGGCACAACAGTGGAAGATAAGGAATTGAAAGGCCACGTTTGTCCACAATTAAGTACTTCTGTCATCAAAGTGACTTATAGCGTCTATTCATTTTATGTTTCTTTAGTTAGTAATGAAAGCATATTTGAACATGAGTTCATGAATTTAGTGATAACTATTACTAGTAATATGTAACCAATACCACATGGTCATGTTTTTACGGCTTCCTGTAATTTTGTAAACAATGTTGGCATGTGAGAGACTGGAGGGTGTTTTCTAGTAAGGTTGGTAAGCTTTATATAAAAGTTGCCGTAATGTAAGTATGCGAATACCAATAACTTATTAGCACGTGCAGAAAACTATTTACTAAGAATTTTCTCTTCGCTGTGTCGACCTGTGAAATGCGGACGAGGTCATTTGTAGGAGCGACACTACCACTTCCTGAACTCAATGGCATCATTATCAGCACTGAACAGCCACAATGCTTTCTAGTGTGAACACCACCGTTTGGAGCTTCATGCCTCAAGGTCATATAGATTTTCTCCTTGCATGAACATTTCTTACTGATATATTGTTACCACCACCACCACCACCACCACCACCACCACCACCACCACCATCATCATCATCATCATCATCATCATCATCATCATCATCATCATCATCATCATCATCATCATCATCATCACCATCACCATCATCATCATCATCATCATTATCATCATCATCAACAACAACAACAACAACAACAACAACAACAACAACAACAACAACAACAACATGCTAAGATTACATCAATTGTGAAACTAAGATGAACCTGTAAATCAGCAACATATAGACGGCGCAAGGAACTCCCTCAGCCTAGATCAGCCGCTTGTTGAGTCGGTGGTGTGTTGACAAACTGCGCCAGACTGTGAGGGTGCATACCAATCTTAAACTAGTCATTTATTTCATATTAGTTTGTTTATTTATTTATTAATTTATCTTTGTTATCATTATTCTTATCCTTATCACTATTGTTTATTTATTTACGTATTTGTTTTAGCAAAAGATATCAAGGAAGGGCTAGTAAATGTTTTAGATGTTACAGTGCATTTTATTGTTGTTTTGAAACAAAATTTCTTCTTGATATTAAGATTTTAGAACGGAATAATTCTTTATTGTTTACTTTGAATGAAACACAATACATCCTCGTCTCGCACTCAGTACCCTCCACGTGCTAGACTTTCTCTCGTCTGCGATGACTCATATTTTTTTGTGTGTGCGTACCAACGTGAAGCCAGCGAACCTACTGCGTACTACTACCCACTGGGAGGCACGTGGAGGGTGAAGCGTCAGTGCGAGGCACGTGGAGGGTGAAGGAAGAGTCAGGGGTAGGCACGTGGCTGGGGTGCAGGGAGGCAGCAGTCCCTTAGGTATGTAGTACATGCAAGGGTCAAGTGGCGTTTCCATCACACACTTTAACATGCGTCAATGCATAATACATTGATAAAAGGAAAGCTTTGCAACAATGCGTAACACAACAATCATCAATGTCTTAAAGGAATGTTGTAATTTGATGCAGCTTATAAGGATGTTAGAATTTGGATTTTATGTATTATTATATTTTTTCCAGCAACATACGCCTCGTTCTTCTAATGTTTTGGTAGTGTAGTGTTAGTCTGTTGGGGCAAGATGGAGTAAACTTGTGAAGTCAAGTCAAGTGTTAAGTTTGAGAGTATTCGTGGCAATACTGACACAAAAAAGCTAGTTTATCCTCACAGAAACACAGACTGTGCGTGGCAAATATCAAATAACAAAATGGTATATTTGCTAAGGTAGCCAAAGGTTGATCATAATCACCATCATCATCATCACTATTATCGTCAACATAAACAATAATATCAGCATCAGTATTGGCAGCTGAACAGTATTGAAAAATTTTTTATTGCAGTGAGACCAGTTTCTGTTGCTAACAAGGCTTGGTAGCGTCAACTTAAGTACACAAACACTGCACTGGAATTGTATCATAAGCGATCCTTTACCAGATATTACCGCACCAACCACTAACATATACATATATCAAAACCGACTAAGACCAGTTTCATTGTTCAGCTATCGTGTGTTGGGTCTCACTGGTATTAGGGGAGACAGTGGAGTTGCATCCGTCAATGGAAATGAAAGGTCTTGGAGATGAAATGCCCTCAACCTGTTCTCAAGTTTGAAAAGATGAGATGCTGAGCTTCCTTGAACGCTGCAGCTTCGGTGATTAATGCAATCATCTTGTGAGACAATGTTGGTGTGACAGTAAATAATTATGAATGATAGGATAATACATCACCAGACACCAGTTGCTCATTCAGGGACGCACTTGAATGTGATGGCAGAGATAGGACGAGATGAAGCTTACATTTCCTTGTCATAATATTAAATGGCCTCAGTCTGTAGTTGTCCTCTGCTGTTTCCTCCTTCCTGAAGGATTACACGAGTACTTCTGATTGTTTTTCAAGCCATGTAGTACCTATTTTGACGCATTAGAAAGTGTTCACACAGAAGATGATATTCATGTCCTACGTTGTCAGAGAAGGGAAGCAGGAACCTGCCCAGATCAGACATCTCAAGGTGAAACTCTGCTAGTGCCCAGATGCTTCCTACAACTTTCTCTACATTGGCTTACATAACCTAATTTTGTAGTCTTAAACATATATATTATTACAAACATCAGAATGCATATTGCTAATCCTCATAGTTTTAACTCGCACATACTAATCATTCCTATACTTCAATTCAATAACAATCATTAGTGAGGGTTTTTGTTTTATACTCTATGGCGACAACATGAACCGCGTAAGTTAAATATATATAAATGGTCTCTCCCTTTTACAAAATTAATCTATCCTTCCAACCTATAGTGTAGTGTAGTGACCTTCACTCACATCGACATGCATTTCCGGTTCTCAGTCACGGATATTATGTCTTCCTGATGAATTTTTTATTTTATCTTAATCACTTCACAAGATCGTTTTTACCACTGAAATTGATTGTATTTTATAACTTAAACCTTATATTTAACTTGACATTTTAAACATGCGGAAATGGAAATACTTTTGTGTATTTCTTTCTCATAAGACGAATGCATATATTATAAATAGATTGAAACAGGGTAAGAACAAGCGATATTTCAGTTGACGCAATTTGAGAAAAGGAAAAGAAATTTTCAATGAAAAATGTGTTAAGGAATACAATTATTTGTATGTTTACTATGGTCAAACTCATTCTATGGTCATCATATACGGAGTTTAGATTATATATATATATATATATATATATATATATATATATATATATATATATATATATATATATGTGTGTGTGTGTGTGTGTGTGTGTGTGTGTGTGTGTGTGTGTGTGTGTGTGTGTGTGTGTGTGTGTGTTTTGTAAGTTGTTTTTTAAGTGGCGAACTTGTGATCCGGTGTTATAGTTTATGAGTGTGTCAAGTGAATTATCCCAGCGGGTGTAACGATAAGTGTTATAAGTGTGCAACCTTCATGTGCCATTGTGTGTATCTAATCGGAGTTTTCGTTTGGTGGGCCGCAAACAAGGTCTGTCTGCTGCTGTTTGACCCGGAAGTGGATGTTACATAAAACTGGAATATAGGATCTAACAAGGTTGACACAAATAAAACAACAGCAACAACAATAAAAAGCTGAAAGTCCGTACCAGAAGGACACTTCGGCCACGGTGTGTTTCTGCGTATCGCGGGAGCTGCCCAAACAAGTCAGGGTCGTGGAATACGTAGTGGCTCTGGAGCAAAGTTAGAACAAGGTCGACATAGGGAGATGCTTCACAACGTCATCACCATTTACAAAGGTCACTCGCCACCAGATTTTCCTATCCACTTCGTATCTCTATTTAGAATTTTAACCCTAAGTAGCTGTGTGTATTCCTGCATTAGTATAACGGATTTAAATCAAGCTTGTACTATCTTGTCTGATGACTTACTTTTATC
>JAPQNM010000018.1:10232095-10327095 GCA_029783475.1 Metacarcinus magister
AAGTGTGTGGGGGAGAAAGGTTTGTTTGAATTGTATTCAAAGATGGCAGAAAAGAGTATACTTGACTGGTATGTAAGCAAATCAAAGCCAAGAAATGAATGGTTCTATGATGGAAGTTTGGGAAGTGAGTTGATAAAGTTGATGATGAAGGAAGTAAGATGTCAGATGTGTGAAGAAAGGGTGGAGGAGGCAGACATATGAAAGAGAGAGAAGGGAGATATTAGCTGTTGTTATGAGTGAAAGAGGAATGGATAATTGGAATGAGTTATAGCTATTTTGAAGTGTATATTGGATGATTAAATACATGCTTGGACTGTATAGAAGATATGGGCCACCGAAAAAGGCGTCAATGGAAAGTGTGAAGGAGTACTTGGACAAAAAAACAAACAAAAAATCGTGGGAATGGAAGGGTGTGAGTGAAAGATGGTTGACACTAGATTAGGCTGATTGTCAATCAGTATCATAGTGACGGCTGAGGGTGGTAAAGAGTAATGACTTATATCTTCCCTGTCCTGTGGGAAAGCGCCACTGTATGATCAAGGAAAACAACACTTAACCAAGACCAAGTCCAAGCTTGAAATTTCGGCGGCTGCAGTGTCGGTGTCGTGGGAAGACTTATTATAGTGGCAAGGTAGAACATAGGCTGTGAATCTTAACTTTCAAGGAAATTAAGAACCAAAGATAAGAATAAGCGTGCTAACTTAGTACACAAGTGGATGGACAGACAACTAAAAAAAAAGTGGGTCTTTCTTCATGACTTCGTACAACATTTTCGTAAACATTTTTCTCCTTGTTATAATTTATAGTATAAGTCCATGCCAGCTTCTGAGTTCAGCCAAGAACTATTATAAAAACCGATGTGTAGTGCATAAATACCAATGGTAATTTGGCTATTGTTTTATGAGAAGAGAGAATATGTTTACTTGGTTTGGTTTACTTTGGTTACGTTTAGTTAGGTTTGGATGGGTTAGTTTTGGTTAGGTTTATTTAACTGCAGCTCTGGGAAGGTTATGCTAACAAAGCAATTTTTACATCTTCACCAGAATGGCGTGTGCTATCGAGTGGTTAAGGAAACGAATATTTACCGTAAATTTACCTTCACCATCGTGGAGGTTAGACGGGCGTGATTCTGTAATAGTACAATTGGAACATCTTATGGGGGGGAGATATGGATATTATCAAAAACTAACAAGTAAGCTAAGTAATTTGGCTACCCATGTATCTGAATCATTTGTTTGGGTTAATGTAAGTTGGAAAGGAAATCAGTGATGCAAGTGTAAACTATCTCCAAAGCTATATCATAAAGGTGCACTTTAACACATCTTATAGTCATATGAGGAGAGAAAGGACAGTTTTAAGATGAAAGGACTGGGTGAAGGATTACTTGCATGAAAGAGTTGCTGATAGATGGGGAGGGATTGAACAAGCATGGAGGGAGTGTCTAGATAGGAAGAGGTGGAGGCTCTTTTGCCGTGTTCATCCCCTTTGGGGAACCTTCCTGGAGGGAACAAAGCATTAGACACTATAGAATAGAATAAAACTGACACTGAAGGCCCAGATCTGCAGTGTAATAGTGTAATATTGGCAGTTAAGACCTCTGATAAAGGGATGATAAATTATATACAGTATTTTATCACTTAATGTGTCAGAGGAAGCTGAAAAGATAAATAGATTTTATTCCATAGACCTCATAAATTTCAATCATAGCATTGCTTGAATGATAAACATTATTTCTCATTTCAGAATCTGAATGTAATTAATGATGTCAATCAGCGGTGATGAAATTTCTCAGTGTTGGCTGGAAGGGTGCCAGCTGGTCTTAAGATCATTCCCAATGGGTCTCAGCCTTCAGTGGTTGACTACTGAAGGAGGAAAACAGAAGTTGTGTGGTACTTCACGTTTATCTAATGTCAAGGTAGTATCTACAGCAAAATTAGTAATATTATAATTTTTGCCTATGTGTATACATGAAATTTCTGATATAACAGCAAGTATGAATAAATCAAATGCCTTATACTAATCACTATCATCCGAAGTCTTTATCCGTTCTCCTTTTATTCTCTTTTATCACTTATTTCACTCTTTTATCGTTCTATATATTCCTGTTTTTTTGCATTTCTTGTTTGCTCTGGTACATTTCTTTCCAATGTTTCCTTGTTTACATTTTTCTTTTCCTTCACCACTTTTTCAACCTCTTTTGTCCCCCATGCATTCCCTTTCGTCTTCCCTACTTCACTACTTGCATCCCCACCACTCCCTCCTTTACATGCAACAATACATTTTTGAAGGTATCATAAACCTCCACAGCATTTGTATTTCTATTCACGTTCTCCCATTCAACATTCAGCACTTCAGTCACTCTTTGTTTATATTCTTCTCTTAATCCGTCATCCCTGAACCTCTACTCTAAGCATCTTTCTTTATTCCTTTCATTTTCTTGCTAAACTTCCACCTATCACTCATTTTCATTTTCATTACTAATTGTCCAATCTCTCAAACATACCTCTCACAACTTTATTATCCATCACATCTGCCTTTAGCCATGTTGTCAATCAATCCCTCTTGCTCATTTTGAAATCCTCTTCTCCATGTATACTGGTGCATCATTTTGTCTTGAAAAAGGTGTTTGCCAGAAATAACCCTTGCTCGGCACAGATATCCACCTCCCATCACCATTCTTATTTTGTTCAGATACTCTCCATTTGTCCACCACTTCATCCATGCTCTCATCTGCCACTTTAGTATTCATGTCACTTGTCACAATTACCTCCCTTACTTTTCTTTAAACTCTTTCCCCATTCATTTAAATAATTCTAAAAATTCATAAATTACTTCTTCCCTGTCTCTGTTTTCCTGTCCACTGGTGCATACACACACACACACAGGCATACTTGACTTTTCTGATCTTACATTTTACTCAAATAATTCTTGTGCCCTTCCAATCCAATTCAATACCGTGTTCAGAAATTCTCATTCATGAAAAATACTGCTTGCTGTGGTTAACTTTTAAAGAAACTTATATATCTTCTTGGTTTGAGTTTTAAAGTTATTCCCTTCTTGTATTTTAAGCAGTTTTTCCTGCCACTATATCACCATTTTTGTTACAGTGTGATGGAAGCCTTTGCCCAGTCTTCATGGACTCTGCAACAGAAGAGGCATTGTTTGGCAATGCAACACCTCCAAGTATCTGCAATGCCTCCAAAAGTGCTCCACCAGCTGCTCTAGTAGTGAGCGATCATAAAACAGTTATGGCAGCTCACTGCAAATTGCCTGGTTTGTGTGTTGCAGTCTGCCACATGATTCAACCCATATTGTGGATTGGAGTATTGGAAGGTAATGCTATACTGTTATAGTCTTTCTCTCATTTTTTTTAATTTTCGGGGTGGGGGGTTGGGGGGGGAGAGAAATATAGGTGGAACAGTCAATTGCATGTGACTTGTGAGCCAAACAAGCTGTGTAACACTTATAGCTGATTAAAAGGAAAATATGTATGAGCTAATAACTTCTTCAAAGGTACATACCTCTTAGGGCCCCTTCACATGTTGTCACCATGATGGATGGTGGTGGTTTGGCCTCATGCAAAAACACCTTACCTTGTTGCTATAAATCTGACTTATCCATGCAAAAATGTTGTGACTCCATCATGGTAGCCTTGTGTTAAGAGCCCTTAGATCTAGCCTCTTGTGGACAAACAGAGAGAAAAATAATCAAGGGTGAACACATATACGTACTTACCTTTCCCAATTTTTTTGGTGTAGGTAATAAATCTATCTATCTATCTGCTGCTTATATCCCCATTAGAAAGGGATAGCAATGACAAGGCATTTTGGGTTTGGTGAGACTACTCTACCCTCTCTTTCTGCACCCTGCCTTTAAGAAGGAGAGAATACAGAGGAGGGGCTTCCCAGACTCTTCGCTCCGTCCCTTTTTGTCGCCTATTACAATCTGCAGGGAATATGGTGGTAGTATTCTTGCAGACCTCACCACAGGGCTATAGATATATACATACATGAATTAATTTGTGTCTATTTATCCATCTATCTATATCTGATGCTTGTTCCTGACAACTCCCCACAGAGGATAGTCAACACCTCTACCATACTCATATACACTCTTTGTCAACACTTCGACATTCTATGTATATGTATATGTAGTATATGTATTATATGCATTATATGGATAATGATAAATCTATTTTCATATAAGGGAACAAAAAATTAACAGTTGAAGAGTAGCAGATGATGCATTAGAGCTGGTAATGTTAGATCCTATTGGCAATATGGTGCTAGTATAGTTGTAAACAACACAATGTGAGGGCTGTGACACTTGCCTTGAATTATGTTTATTCCTTGAGTAATTACACTTGTCTATATATCTATCTTGCTCATATCCCCTTTAAGATAAGGTAGCTGAAACACCACACCTTTTGGATTCGGGGAGAATTTCATCTCTATCTCTCTATGCCATGTTTCATAATTGGAAGAAACAATGTAGAGGAGGGGCTCCCCATGTTATATTGACAGTATTGATTAAATTGAATGTCTTATGGCATTGAAATTACTAATGTAACTGCTAACAGGATACACCCCCAATCTCCCTGCCTGCAGCATGTATAAGAATACATATTTACAAATTATAGATTAGTAGTGATTTTTTTAGATTCTAATCCCTGTGAATTTTAATGGAATTGTGTTTATTTTTTTACATTAATTTGTGTTTTTAAAACTAATTTGAGACTAGATAGATTATTAATCAACCTTCTCTTTTTTTACAGTTGATCATAGATCTATTATAGTTGTAGTCAGTAAAGGAACTGCAATCAGCTTTGGAAGAAATGGATGCTCATCAGAACATCATCCACCAACAAGAATTGAAGAGACTCGCCATGACAGATTATTATGGAGTACCAAATCTTTGCCAGCTTCCCCTGTAACATGTTGTGGTCAGCAAAACATGTTGCTGATCTCTGATGGAACAGTTTGTTGGTTGTGTCAGGTTTCCTTTACAGAAAAAGGTGAAATTGTTCTTAGAAGCAGCAAGTTGAATATACGTGGAATTATTAGAATTACAAATGAGGAAAAAATTCAAATGTTGTCTTGTGATGGTAGGAAGTACATATGCACATGGGACATCCTCAGTGGGGGGAATGGAGCAGATTGCTGGAAACAATGTGTGAAGGTCAATAACACTGAGCAGTCCCATACAGTCAATGATATAATGAAGGCGATAGAAAAATGTTCAAAAATTATAAATGTGGAAGGGAAATATATCCAGACACTAGTGTTGTACATCAAACAACTTAGTTTAGCACAAAGGCTTTTAACAGATAAGAAATGCATATTTTTACCTACTGTTAGAGTGGAGAAAAGTATGGAAAATAATGACTATCTTGCCATAGTACGACTTAACAAAACTGAAGCTGACATTGATTTTAGAGGAAAGTGGTGGGTACTGTGTATGGTAATTAATGGAGTCACTGGTAAATCAGTGTCAACTATAAAACTTACAGAAGAACAGCTGAGATCAAATTTTTATCAAACAATGTTAGTTTTACCTCCTCTTGATTTCTCAACTACTTCAGGGAACATAGAGATAAAGATTTATCTTCTGCTGGAAAGCTTCACATCAGCACAGCCAGTGTGTAAAGTTCAAGTATGTCAAACTCAAGTCGATATTTTGAACTTCTTAGGGTCTGAATATAACCTGAGTACAAATTCCTCGAAATTGAATTTTGGAGCCACAAAAATTAGTGCAAGTAAGACTGCCCTGAGTACAGGTTTGAAAAAGGATCGCTTTCCGCTCTGTAAAATTTCTGTATCGTTTATGAATAGTAGTAGGACCATGGAATTAATGTGTAGATTGTTCAACTTTACTGTATCCGAAAATTCTGAAACGAAAAGTAATCAGACTACTCTTTGGTATAGAGATAATAGAATAGATGTTGAATGTGTAAAGGAAAAGAACAAAATATTATTGAAGCTAAAGGGTTCCAACTCCTGTGTAGTGGTGTCATTAAAGGCTGCTCTAGAAAGAAGAGTTAAAGAGTTGACGCAATGTGTCACAACAATGACTTTGGCTTCATCAGTTATGAAGGAAGCTCACTTCACATATAGACTTCTAAATTACGAAGAAAACCATGCCAGCAGGGTGACCACAGTGAGTCACCTTTACCATGCCATAACAATGTTGTCATCACTCATTCCTCTTGGGTAGCAGGAACATATCCCTTAGTGATTGAATTAATGGATGACCACAATTCAATCTCTTAAGGGTTGCAAAGCAGGTAGTAGAGGTGAGCTGCATCAAAGACACTTATGGTACAGTTAAATGGAGCTTTTTAAAGGAGGCTGTGACAAATTTATATAGTAATGATCACTAACTATGAGAAGATTGCCAGACTGGTGATATGAGTGCACTTACCATATTATGTTGATGTTTGATTTGTAAATTTTTGTTGTGTAGATTTTCATATAATTAAGCTTTTGATAAACTACTTTCATTATCTAGTCCTTGTCTTAGGAATTGTGGGAGACATTATCATCATCAAATCATCTTCATCTTGATCATCATCATCATCATTATCATTATCATCATCATTATTATCATCATCATCATCATCATCATCATCATCAGCTGGAGGGATGGGTGGGAGGGGAGGAGCCTTCCACTGTACTATCCTTTCTTTAATTCAAGTAGTTATATCAAACAGCCTTCGCAGGGACCCTAGGGTCTGTTGCTGTTTGTGTTCCCTTGTATTCCCTTGTATTATCATCATTATAATTATCATCATCATCATCATCATCATCATCATCATCATCATCATCATCATCATCATCATCATCATCATTACCATCATCATCATCATCATCATCATTGATGCCTTGTTTTCCTTGATGAACCTTGTCTTCAAGGGATGGCCTTTGCTGTGATGTCCCTAGGATACAGTGCTCCCTCTAATTTTGCATGAAATTGGTCGACATTGCAGGCCGCAAAATGCGAATTCGCAAAAATGGATTAATTAACCTTATGGAGATTTTAGTCATATTTTTGCCCTTGTATGTACACAAATACATGCAAGTATACATCCTACAAAAAAGAAAAATACAGAAAAACCTAAACATTATTATTATCCATAAGAAAATCAATTTAATTGACCATTTTACTGTACCTGGCCTTGCGGAAATGGAGATTGGTCTTGGTCGCAAAACTGGAGGGAGCACTAGGTGTGGTCCATACTGTTATGAGAAATATTGTTTCTAATTTTGTTGTGTATCAACTGTGTTCGCTGCCCAGGCCTCTTTTATCATCTGTGAGATACTAATAAACCGTTTATCATTATTATTATTATTGTTATTATTTTTGTTTTTATATATTGTTCCATTTGAACAAATAACTATTAACCAATAATTACAATGATAATTAGATTTAGTGATGATAATTGTTCTAATGAGTGAATTGACATGAACATGTCGTGGGTGGGGGACAAGGAGCTGCCTCGTGTAGGTCATTAACTAGTCTTTTGCAGTCTCCTGATTTCTTATGTTCTTATGTTCTTACCAACAGCATTTGAACGGAAAGCCAGACGGTGGGTTTAAAGATGAATATGTAGATAACTAAGGTGTTGTTTAACAATTACACGCTAGACCATTAAATTAAGATATATGATGAAGTAATAGAATGTGTCCAAAAATGCATTTACTTAGAACAAAATTGGTGTAATAAAAAAAATCTAAAGAATAGGGATGGGATGAAGTGCTTTTGGTAGACAACACAATATTATGAAAATAGTCTCCCATTATCACTGAAGTGAAAGGAATTTAATCAGTGTATTCTACCAGTTCTAACATATCAGAAACCTGTTGGAGTCTTATGAAACCAGTGGAACGGAAACTTAATTGTGCCTAAATGAGAATTAAGAGAATAATGTTTGGCGTAGCAGGGTGAGATAGAAAGAGAATATCATGGATTAGGGAACGGATCAAAGTTGAAAACATCTTACACACAATTAAAAGAAAAGGTAGACATGGGCAGGACACGTCATGAACGAAGAGATAATAAATGGTATGTTAGAGTAACGGAATGGTACCTCAGGGATGGTAAAAGAAAGCAGGTCAGACAGGAACTAGAAAAAGAGGAAAGCTTTTTTTTTTTATGCTGGAGTAACCAAGAATAGACAGGTATCTGTATGTATGTATCTTTTCATTTGGAAGATATGCTTCCCATGATAACACAAGAAAGTCCGTAGACTTATTTCCATTCCATCTGACTGTAGGGTCCCTTAGAATACGGAATCGTTCCGTATTACATAAGAATATAAGGAAGCTACAAAAGGCCCGGAGGCCTGCACTAGGTAATTTCTGCGTTCCGTTTTGAACCAATGTGGAACACCAGTTCAGTATTTTTGGCTGTGGTTGTGAATAAGCTAAGCTAAGGCCGAGTGTAAAGTTATAAACTCCTGCGTCCCTTATTTATCTGAGCATCATCGTAATAATTGATTTAAGACTCAGTTATTTCTTAACTATCTATTTCAATCATTATTATTTTGTAACATTCTGGGGCTCACAGCTGCTGCTTGGAGAGAGAGATAGTGCTCTCTCGTTTAACAATAGCAGACTAAATGGCTTTTAGCTACCTAGTTCGAGCCTCGAGGGGATTATCTAATCACCTTTTTTGTAACCTTTATTCGGCGTTTGTTGTCTTCAGGATTTCCAAATAGACAAAGAACATCTTCAATAGTGAATATGAAAACGATGAATTAAGTTAGTTATTTTTATAGGTAAAAAAATTAAATAGATATAGATATAATTGCATGTGACATGAATGAAAAATAATAATAAAAGAGGCAGTGCTGCACCGCACCACAGTAGTTCGGAGCTGCACGCAAGGTACGGATGTATGTGTTTGTGTTGTGTTCTGCACGTTACATAGAAGTAAATAAAGTAGATATATTATATTGGCTAAAAACTGAGATTGAAAATAGAAGGAAACATGTGAAAATTAACATTAAAAGACATTCAACAATAACCACATAAAAGAAAGGTGCCGTGACAGGACATACAATGCTATTTGTTTTGCTTAACAAATACTAATCACATAACCTTACTTACCTACCTCAAGTGTATGGGAGCTTAAGAGACTTTTCATTTGTGTTCGTTGATAAAAAGAAATACGGTAAATCTGCAGAACAACGCCTCCAAACCGATCAGAATAATTTTTGTTGCAACACCAAGTAAACCAAGTAAGTAAACTACACAGGATACTTACTGTACTGAACATCTGTGAAGTTTTAAGTGAGCGGTCACCTACACTAAACAGACCCGACCTAACCAAACCGGATCCCCCCAACGACACAACCCTAGTCTAAACTAATCTGACACGGGGGGGGGGCATAGCACCTTCGACCCCCCCCCCCATCCCTGACCTAACCTAACCAATTATGTCAGGTGTGTGGACTTGCAAATCAAACAGTATATATTAAGTAAGGCAGTGACCGCTCTCTAAAACCTTTACAAATGTTTAGTACAATAAGTATCCTGTGTATTACAACTAAAATTATTCTGATCGGTTTGGAGGCGTTGTTCTGCAGATTAATCAAAAAATACTTCTCAGTAGATTTACAATAATCGCTCTTCTCTTATTTGTCTTAGTTGGCTATTAGAAGGTCGACTATTTTTACCTATTTCTCACGTATCCAACTTGATTTTATTCTATTTGCTATAATTCTTCAATAATTCAGCTTTAATCTATCGTGATCCTGTTTCTTGTTGATTTTTTTGTTCTTATGTATCTAATGTAGGTTACAGATTAAGATAAGGAACAACGGACAAGCTTGTTAATAATTGGCACATCATTGGCTCAAAAGCATATCACATATTACCTCGCAAGCTAATTCTTTTGGCAAATCCACCAACACTTAATTATCTTCTCAGTAGTGACTTGTATTATTCAATATTTTGTATAATCAACCAAAGTATCATCACATTTATTGAATTTGAATAACTTGTATATTGTTTTAACATTATTTTGTTTTGTTTTTAAGCTTACATTCTTTGTGTTTGTTTTTTAATCCTTCATTCCTGTGTTTTGTTGGGATGTAAGATGGTGATGTTACTCTTCACCAGATGGCAGCCCTTAAGATGCAACGCCTTCTTCACTTGGGGGCTAAAGGAGTGTCATTAGCTCCACCTCAGCAGCCATCTAGCTGGCTTTGTGGAAGAGCAAACATAAGGAGAGCTTCAACATACAAAGCAGCTGTATTAAGGGAGTTTGGGCAAGAACTACAAATTGAAGAATTCAAAAGAAAGAAGTTGCAGGGAAATCAAGTGAGTAAATTCATTTTGCATATAAATGTCAAATTTTTAATCTTATATAAGAAGTTTTTCTCATACTGTTTTATTTCTCAGTGGCTGATCATCCCACAACCAAAATAATGGAGTTGTCTCGGATATTTTATTTTTCAAGTGCTTTGGCTCATTTGCTAATATATCATGACATTGGTTGGAGATAGGATCCCTTGATTAATCATATATACTGTCAACCTTCACCAAACACAACTTCATTGAGCAGGAAATCTGCAATTGCATGAATGGACAAAATATTACAAAACTTGCTCAACACAACACATTTTTGCAAGTGCACGAATAATTTTTACAAAGCTGTCTATGAGCTGTGCCAAGACTGCTCCTAAGGTCATTACAGAAGGATACAAAGCCAGGGTTGATTTCAACAGGTTGGTTTTATAGCCAATTTGGTCATAAAATCACTAGACCCTGGTTTCACTGAAGACAGTCAATTCACTCCCTTACACCACAAAAACACACAAAGTAAGTTTTCTCTTTCTAGCATTAGATTCAAGCTTACTAAACCCTGAGACAGACAAAAACATAGTGAGTAATGCATGTAGGTCTGGCTGTTATGACAATTGGTAGCAAACTGGTGGCAATAGAGCATTAAAACCTTATGTGACTCAGGCTAGGTGAGGTCAGTACAGGTAATGAAATTTTCCATTAATGTTGTATTGGTGCCTGAAAAATGTATGAATTCCAGATTTGTATGTATTTCTGATCTTGGGTTATGGGATGGTCAACCTCTCATTGTATTTTTATTCTATTAACTACATCTATTGGTTTGATCTTACTTAACTTGTTTAATTAAAGTGATTAATCTTCATTTTTATTTTTATTTCTTCTGTAGAGACTTTCTCCTTCTAATGTAAAATATATTTCCAAAAAAGTTTATGCTTACTACAGAAAGGTGTTTGAGTGATGAAGGTACAAAGTTGTATTTATTGTAAACATTTCATATTCACACTCAAAAACTTAATTAATAAACTATTATCACTGGATTGTCTTTGGAGAGACTAAAGCTGTCGACTGCATAATAGAAACCTAAATGGTGTCATTTAGGAACAGAGGAAGATAAGAATACCACCTGCCTATCTTTATACCATTCAATGAAACCTACAGTGCCAGGTGCTTCACTGGGCTATATAGTCATGGCAGAGAAAAAAACTGTATGCAGCCTACATTGATTTAGAAAAGGCATATGATAGAGTTGATAGGGAAGCAAACTCTCTGGAACGTTCTGAAAATGTATGGTTTTGGAGGGCAGTTACTGGAAGGAATTAAGGTATTTGATAGGGAGGCAAGTGCATGTGTGAGGATGGATAGAAAGCTCAGTGAGAGTTTTCCTAGGGGAGTGGGAGTGAGACAAGGATGTATGATGTCGCCGTGGCTGTTTAATAAAAGCTAAAATGGGTAATGTAGATGCAAGACTGAAAATAAAGGGAATGGGGTGGGCTGTGGTGGCATGCCTATTTGCAGATGACTTGTTTGCAGAGAGTGAAGAGGAACTTCAGAGAGTGGTGGTTGAATTTTATAGTGTATGCACGAGAAGGGAGCTAAAAGTGAATGCTGGGAAGAGTAAGGTGATGGTTTTTGAAAGGAGGGAAGCAGAGGTGTTCAATTTTAATACTCGTTATAAGATGAGTGTGCCAACAGTAGGAAGGTGTCAGGTACTTTTAGGAAGAGAAAGAATGGAGGAAGTCAAAGAATTTAAGTATCTGGGGACAGTGCTATACAAACATGGAAAGGTGGAAGGAAAATTAAGAGAGAGAGCTGGGAAAGGCAGGTGTGTCAGTTTTGAAATTGTAGGATAGGTGTGAGGAACTGCACCTGCCTCGTCTTCCCCTAATTAGTGGTTGAACTACCACTCGTCTGCCGGCGCTTGTTCACCGGTTTCCCCGCCACTACCCCACCCCCTTGTCCAGGGGTAGGGGGGTAGTCTAACCGAGCCAAGCTCCATGCCACCGGCTTGGAGAAGGACAGAACGCCTCAGCTCTCACACCTGACAACACCTCACCACCTGTTGCTGGTTCTCAACATTTCCGAAGGCATTTCTGGACACTTGGGCTCCCTTCCAGTGTGCCCTTCAACTGTACCTACACCATTCGACCCTTCCTGCTGTCTGAGGAGCAATCTACGTTGCCGAGTGTTGCTGTCACGCATCTCACCCTCCAGACAGCTGTACAGGGAGTTATTTGGGTGTCATACCCCTGCTCTGGTAATTGTTTACGAGCAGTTCGTCGTTGGTGATTTATTTTGGCTTTTGGCCTACTGTTTGCTATTTGTGTGTGTGTAAATATATTCGGGGTATCATACTCCATGATTTTTCTTCCCCACAACTCTATAAAAAGATAATATTAATTGGTAGTCACCTCGGCCCTGACATATTGGCGACCTCGCCAGGATAAGAACTACCAATTATTTATTATCATTTTACAGATTGTGGGGTGTTATCTGTAAGTCACTGCTGCGCGCTATTGCTGCCTGAGGCCCGGGAGTAATGTTAAGAGTGTTTTGATTGCCGTCAAACTCTTGCTTTTGCCAGATTTTTGCACGTGAGGTGTTGTCTAATTTTTTGTTTGTTTGTATTGTGTTCTCTGTGTGGTCTTCTCCATGTCTTCCTTTCAAGAACTGAAGGAGCAGGGTGAAATCCTCGGTCTGCAGGGCAAGGAAATTGGCCAGTGGATCCTTGAACAACAGAAACACGAAAGGGAAGAAAGACAAGCTGAGAGAGAAGAAAGACAAAGACAAGCTGAGAAGGAAAGAGAAAGAGAAGAAAGACAAGCTGAGAAGGAAAGAGAAGAAAGACAAGCTGAGAAGGAAAGAGAAGAAAGACAAGCACAAGCTGAGAGGGAGAAAGAGATCAAGCTGGCAGAAATTGCAGCTAAAGGTAAGCCCTCAGTCCTACCATCACCTGATCCTGTTTCCAGACCTAGTCTACCACCATACAAGGATGAAGAGGACATTGCCACCTACTTAACTAGGTTTGAGCGTGTGGCCGAGATGCTGGTTTTACCCAGAGATACCTTTGCCGTTCGTCTGGGTTGCCTCCTTACTGGTAAAGCTGCCGAACTCTACACGTCCCTTCCGTCATCCACCACTAAGGATTACGAGTTACTGAAGCAAGCCTTGTTAACAGGCTTCAGTAAAACTCCAGATGGCTACTGGGTGGATTTCAGGTCAAACAAGATTAGAGTAGGACAGAACTACCATCAGTTTGTTACCCAGTTATCGAGGATGTTTGATTCTTGGGTTGAGTCTTCCTCTGTGGCCAATGTTTATGCCGATTTAAGGGAGTTTATCATCTTTGACCAATTTTTGTCCTCCTTATCAGCAGAAATACGCCTATTCATCAAGGAAAGAAGACCTACCAAGCTGAAGGACGCAATACAACTAGCGGATGACTGGGCATCCACCCACAACGCCTATCCTAAGGTCTCTTCCTGCAACAACGCTAAGAAAATCTCCCCTCTACTTGCTACTCCACTCCAGCCTCTACCTTCTCCTGGGAGTCAGACTCCCTCAACCGTGACTTGTCACAATTGTGGGGAAGCAGGACATATACGACCACGCTGTCCCAGGAATCCTCGAGCATTCAAGGATGGAACTACTACCACGCCCCCCTATAAGGTTGGATTTTGTTTAGAGGACCATAAAGTGCCTAACTTCTCAGTTACGGGGACTATTAATGGGTCATGGTCTTCCTCTATAATTAGGGATACTGGATGCTCTGGAGTTGTAATTTCTGAGGAAGCCTTGCCAGACATTGACCCATCACTCTGCCCCAAAGTACAAGTTGCTGACTATTTGGGACGCATCGACGAATTTCCTGTCGTTAAGTGTTACTTACGATGCCCATTTTACACTGGTTGGACAGGTGCTGTAAGGGCCCCAATTAAATTTGCTAGTGCTCTAGTTGGGAATATTCCCGGAGTACAAGATCCTGATAGTCCTGATTCTCTACTCAGTAACGACAACCCTCTTCTCCATAGTGACCATGACCAAGCCACCACTGACGTTTCTTCCCTACAAGATCCTCTGTTGCCTC
The DNA here is from genome assembly GCA_029783475.1 of Metacarcinus magister. Lineage (NCBI taxonomy): Eukaryota > Metazoa > Arthropoda > Malacostraca > Decapoda > Cancridae > Metacarcinus > Metacarcinus magister. The sequence continues at coordinate 10,246,487 of JAPQNM010000018.1, forward strand.
CTGATGACTCGCCTTCGCCCGGAACTTCCCTCTCCTCTCAAGAAAAGGACAACCGCCCTTCTGGATGTCAGCATCTACCACCAGTTGAGTCCTCAACTACTCAAGTGTGTGCTGTGGAGACCAGAGCCGGTCGATCTAAACGGGTCCACCCTCTAGTTCTGCCTAAGCTCCATCCTTTGACTGTAACCCCTGATGAGTTTCGTCAACTTCAGGAATCCTGTCCTTCCTTGACGGGTTTACAATCAAAGGCTACCACTCAAGAAGTTGAGAAAGCACGGGATGGTGCCACATACCAGTTCATACATGAGGAAGGCCTCCTGTACCGAAAATGTCTCTCATCGGATCACCTTCAAAAGGTAAATGGTTTATCCTTGGTTGTTCCCAGCGATTGCCGTCCTGTCATCCTACGTGTTGCTCACGAAGGTCCTTTGGCTGGACATTTCTCCCACCGGAAGACCCAGATGAAGGTCTTGCAAGACTTTTATTGGCCAGGGATGTGTGCAGACATCCGGGATTACTGCCGTTCCTGCGACAAGTGTCAACGTATGTCGGCTAAGGGTAGGGTACGTCCAGTACCTCTTCAACCGTTACCTGTCGTAACTGAACCCTTCTCCAGAGTTGCCATTGACTTGGTAGGTCCCTTGTCTCCACCATCTTCTGAAGGGCACCGTCACCTTGTAACTTGCATTGATTTCTTCACTGGTTTTCCTCTTAATTACTACTTCTACTGCTACTACTATTATTACTACTACTTCTATTATTATTATTACTACTACTGCCACTACCATCACATCCATCTCCAGCACTACTACCAGGAAGAGGTTGAGCAACTATTGAGTCAAGGAATCATCCAACCTTCAACCTCTCCACACTGCTCTCCGGTTATCATGGTCAGGAAGTCCGACGGTACGTATCGGATGGCCATTGATTACAGGTTACTCAACTCAGTTACTATTTTCCATGCTGAACCATCCTGCAGTATTGAGACAGAGCTGCATAAGTTCGTTGGTGCTGAGTTCTTCTCAGAGCTAGATTTGAGTAAGGCATATTACCAGGTTCCACTTTCTGCCAAAGCTCGACGCTTCACTGCGTTTCCAACTCACAAGGGCCTGATGGAATTTACTCGGATGCCTTTTGGTCTTGTTATGGCCTGTGCCACTTATATTTGCTTAATGAGGATTGTGCTTGCTGGGTTGGCCAATGTTTCTTTTTATTTTGATAATATTTTTGTGTATTCATCTGATTGGCCCACTCACATCTCTGCCCTCAAATCTGTTTTAGATAGACTACAACAAAACGGTTTGACTGTCAAACTTAAAAAGTGCCGGTTTGGAGCAGAGTCCATTCACTATCTGGGATTTGTTTTGTCCCGCGACCATCTTCAACCACAAGTTGGCAAGTTGACTGCCATCACCTCCATGACTCCTCCTACCACCAAGAAGTTACTCTGGAGTTTCCTAGGTTTGATATCATTTTATAAAGCTTTCATTCCTCAGGCCTCTGAGCTTACCGGCCCCCTCTCTGACTTGTTGAAGAAGCCGGTACGGGATCCCCTCCAATGGACTGAAGATCTGCTTGAACGGTTCAAGCTGCTGAAGCAAGCCTTGACTTCGGGACCTATTCTGCGTCTTCCGGACCCCAGCCAGACCTTCGTCCTACGTACCGATGCTTCAAACTATGGATTAGGTGCTGTACTCCTACAGTACCATGATGATCGTCCACATCCCATCTCTTACGCCAGTCGGAAACTACTGGATCGGGAACGACGATACTCTACCATCGAGAGGGAATGCCTGGCCATCGTATTCGGCATTCATAGGTTTGACTTCTATCTTCGAGGTAAGGAATTTATCCTTGAAGTAGACCACAAGCCTCTAATATACCTTCAGAAATTCAAAGGTAAAAATGATAGAGTACTACGATGGGCTTTAGGTCTTCAACCCTATAAATTTAGGGTTGTTCATGTTGCCGGGACAGACAACATTGGAGCCGACCTTCTCAGCCCGGCAATAGCTTTTCTTTATTTTGTTTTCCTGCACTCCAGTCTTTTACAAGTTTTGTTTCCTGCACTCAAGTATATTATAAGTTTGTTTATGTCTCCTGGTCAGCTGCAGTTCTTCGACATCAGCTGTGCAGCAGATGTTTTAGTGGGGGCATGTGTGAGGAACTGCACCTGCCTCGTCTTCCCCTAATTAGTGGTTGAACTACCACTCTCGTCTGCCGGCGCTTGTTCACCGGCTTCCCCGCCACTACCCCACCCCCTTGTCCAGGGGTAGGGGGGTAGTCTAACCGAGCCAAGCTCCACGCCACTGGCTTGGAGAAGGACAGAACGCCTCAGCTCTCACACCTGACAACACCTCACCACCTGCTGCTGGTTCTCAACATTTCCGAAGGCATTTCTGGAGACTTGGGCTCCCTTCCAGTGTGCCCTTCAACTGTACCTACACCATTCGACCCTTCCTGCTGTCTGAGGAGCAATCTACGTTGCCGAGTGTTGCTGTCATGCATCTCACCCTCCAGACAGCTGTACAGGGAGTTATTTGGGTGTCATACCCCTGCTCTGGTAATTGTTTACGAGCAGTTCGTCGTTGGTGATTTATTTTGGCTTTTAGCCTACTGTTTGCTATTTGTGTGTGTGTAAATATATTCGGGGTATCATACTCCATGATTTTTCTTCCCCACAACTCTATAAAAAGATAATATTAATTGGTAGTCACCTCGGCCCTGACAATAGGGTAAAGTAATACATGCATGAAAGAGTTACTGATAGAGGGAAAGGAATTAAACAAGCATGAAGGAATTGTATGGATAGGGAGAGGTGGAGACACTTCTGCTGTGGTCATCTCCTTAGGAGATGTTTCCGGAGAGAATGAGGCATCAGAGATAATAGGTAGATAGGAAAAAAAGGAAAAATTGCACATGAATTATTGTTCCTTTTTTGTTTATAAAACCTTAAACAGAAAATGTTTTTATTTGTTACTGATTTTATTTTACTGGTTAGTGGATTGATTTTTATTTATTGATTTATTTAATTTTCTTTTTTTTCTTTTTCACTTGTTTCTCTATGCACAGCCCACTTACCATATCATTAGGTACGACTCTCGCTTTATTAATCTTCTCAGACTCCAGTTCTTCATGTTTATGTGGCGATGACATGATCTGGTGGTTTTGTTTACATTGGAGCTCACTCTGATGGCTCACTGAATTGTTACCAGTTATTAGACACTTTATTTGGCCATGCATGAAATCAGTCAGTGGCATCACCACTTATATATTTACCAATTACAAAGATGTTACAATTTCAGGGAAAAAATTCACATTACAATATTGCTGAAAAGATTTTCAATATTTTACATTAAAAGGTGAAGTAAGTCTGATTATTCTGATTGTTTAGCTATTTAATACTCTTAGTAGTTATGTTTCTATTAATGAAGAAAATGTATATGTCAACATATTTAATCAACTTTCATAGTAGAGAGGACTGTCATTAGCTATTCTTGATAGAGATATGTATGCATCCTTAAAAGACTGGTTGATTTTATTTTTTCTGTCTAATATTAATATTCACTTATACAATACAATGTCTATGAATTTCACATAATTTATGTATGTTCTTGTAGGTTAGAGTAGGAGTGCATAGCTGTGGGGTAAATTCTTCCGATATCCTGATGATAGAAAACAAGTAAGTACCCCAAAAAAACGAACATATGCAGGACTTCATCTTTAAATTTACTGTCAACTAGGGTAAGTGGGCCATCGAAGGGGTAAGTGGGATCACACGTTAAAAAATAGTTTCTTCAATTATTATTTAAGAATTTTTCCTTCAAGTACCTGTGCAAAATAGACAGATTGAGTGCCCTAAATTACCTTTTTTCCTTTTTTTATGAATTCTTAATGTTAAAATTTTTCCGAGGTGGGAAATGTGATTGGTTGGTAAATGAAGAAGAAAAAAAAAAGGGATGAAGTGGTGGGTAAATGGGGAGTATCTGGACAAAATGAGAATAGGGATTGATTGATGAGGTCTATGCTGAGTGGGGTTGGCTTCTAGCAAACACCTTCTTTCAGCACAAGATTATCAACGTGCAGAAGAGGAGTAAAAAATGAACTAAAGGCTGTGGATGATAGATTGAAAACAGATGTGATGGATGGAAAAGTTGTGAAATGTAGGTTTGACGGATCAGACCATTATGGTGTACTAATGAAAATTAAACTGAGTGACAGGTAGAAGTTCAAGGAGAGAATGGAGGGAGAGAGGGAAGAAGGTTCTAGGATGAAGAATATAAGCAAAGAATGACTGATGAATGGAGAATGTGAATAGAGATGCAAATGATGAGGTTTTAGAAATCATGAATAGTGTAATGCTACATATAATAGGAATGGTGAGGGTTAAAGTGAGGGGAATAAAGAGGATACATGGTGGATGGAGTAGGTTAAGGATACAAAAAACGAGGTATTATCGTTATTTTATATACATATCTTATACAAGAACAAGAAAAATAAGTTTGTAAGGTTTCATATTTTTTATTTTATTTTATTTTATTTTGTAGATATGTATTTATGATAAAAATCAATTATGCTAAATTACATAGTTTCTAGTAATGCCATGTACTGCTGTGAGTTGTACTAATTTATTATGTTTTCCAGATATGGCAGGAAATTGAACCTTCCCTTTGTTCCTGGGTTTGAAATTTGTGGTGAGGTACTAGAGATGGGGAGCAATGTCACTACCTTGGCAGTTGGTTCTAAGGTCATAGGAATCAACAAGGAGGGACTAGGTGGATATGCAGAAGAATGCGTAATTTCAGAAAAGGTGAAACGCATTAACATTTTCCATGAAAGTTTTAGTTACTACAAAGTAGAAACAATTTATTTATTGTAACCCATTTTACTATGAAAGTCAGGTCATGACGTGAGTGCAAAGTACATAGCTCACAGGAATGTTTAAACATGGCAATATATAAAGCTGTAGATACACTTCATTTGAGGACTCACATTCACAATAGGTTGTTTAGCAAGGACAGTTATATCAGTTTCATTTAAAAGTATAACATTTGGTCTACAGCTTGAAGTTTAAGATCTTAAAAACCTAAGGGCTACAGAAATCTTTATCAGGCTGAAGACCTAAAGTTCTTTCTTCAGTGATACACTGTTTATATACCAATAATCACTATTATGTATTGTTTACATGTAACCTCTGCATAAACTGTTTTTGTCATCTGAAATTACAATGGAGATAGCCATTTATGTTTCTCTTGTCATTGCTAGAATTGGTTAGTCTTTCTACCTCCACATAATTCTACGGTGCTTAATTCAGCATTGAATTATGATTAGATATTGATACATTTTAATGATAATTTACTACAATGTACTAATTGACTATTAACAAATTTATAGAATCTGTGGACCATGGACCATGCAGTTAGTTTTGACAGCGGAGCAGCACTTGTTGATACCTATGCCACAGCTCTTATTGGGCTTCACCGACGTGCTGTAGTGAATGAGGGGAGCACAGTGCTGGTGACAGCAGCAGCAGGTGGGCTGGGTCTGGCAGCTGTGGACCTAGCAACAAGTGTCTACAAAGCAAAGGTTTTCATTAAAATGCAACTTATTTGGAGTTCATTTTAAATACTTGATTGTTTGTAGCTTTGCAATATTATTTTTTAACAAAATAGAGATAAATGCATTACTGAAAACCCTTGAAATGTGAATGATCAATGCTTGAAAACATGATTTCAATGTTGATAATGATATTCGTAACCCTGAAAATTTACCAATATATTTCTTTGAAAATTAATATCGTGAGATTATAACTAAACCTTGTTATGGGCAAGATTTTGTAATCACATGTGTGCACTTATTCCTTTGTTGGTGTTGGTGTATATATATTGGGTGATGGCTGTTACTAATAGGTAGTACAGTGGGTTCACTGTTTTCATGGTTGATTGGGAGATAGACAATATGACCAATCCACCTCAGAGTATTTTTTCCACCTATTCCACTACACCACACCACTCCTTTTGCACAAGGTCACATGCCACACCTTTCATAGATGTTTTCATTGCTCTCACCCTCCCATCTTGTCACACCACATGGTCCTCTCAGATAAGAAATTTCCACTGCTGTGCCCTATACCATGTCTAAGTCTCTAATCCATACGTCAGTTTTAGCAGGAAAATACTGTTCCTTAACCCTCTCTTTACTTTCATGGATACATTTCTTCCTATCATAATCCATGCAAGTGACCCTATGACACACCTGCCTTTCACAACTCTCTCTCTTATTTCTCCTTCCATCTCTTCATGTTTGCATAGCACTGTTCCCAAATACTTAAACTCTTTCACTTCCTCCATTTTTTTCCTCCTAGAACTACCTCACACCTCCTTACTGCTGGCACACTCACCTTATAAGTTGTATTAAAGTCAACCACCTGTACTTCCCTCCTTTCAAAAACCATCACCTTACTTTTCTCAGCATTCACTATTAAATTCATCCACCACTATCTGAAGTTCCTCTTCACTTTCTGCAAGCAACAGTGTCATATGCAAACAAGCATGCCAGATACTACGTAGTTAGACATCAAACTTTGTTTACTATTGTATGGTATCCCTCCTCAGGTTATTGGTGTATGTGGTACAGAAGACAAGGCAGAACTTGTAAGACAGAAGGGTGCCTGGGCAGCTCTTAAGTATAACAAGAACCACATTGATGCAAAGGTAAGAGCTCTCAGAATTACAGTATAGAAATATTAGAGGACTGCCATTCATTTTTTTGGCCAGGATTTTATATAATACACTTACTGTGAAAGGAGTTATATTTATAGTTATATTGTAAATGTAGTAAAGATGAGTAATAATTATAAATATATATTGTGTTATGTAATGTTAGCACAGACTTTTATGTACTGTGGTGGGCCCTGCTAGCTCCTCTGTGTACTGTACTGTCTTGCCTCAAAACAAGAACCCCACTGGAAATTAGTTATGAAACTTGTGTTGACTATTCTTGTAAAAATTACCATACTTTACTTCAGTTTATGTTTGCAATTATATGTAAATGGATGCACTAACTCTTGCTAAATAAAGTCAATCAATCAATAGAGAAACCTGACCATATGCACATACTAATACATTTTACTGATCTTTTGGTTAATTTAACAGTCTCACTTTGGTCCTTAAAACAGTAATTATTAATATTACTTCCTTTACAGGTGAAGGAGATCACTGATGGCCGAGGTGTCAATGTTGTGTTTGATGCCATAGGAGGAGATGCTTTTGTTGACTGCTTGTCTTGGTCAGTACTGCAAGTGGTTTTCTATTTTACTAAGATTATGAAATATTCTAAAGAAAGTTTACATGTGTTTTGTGAAAACTATGAATATTTGGGCAAAGAATCTCCTTTGTCAGATCATTCTCGTGTCTTAGGAAGTCATCAGAGTATCTACAAGAGTTTACATTCATCACAATTTGCAGTCTTCTCATATAACATTATTGTAGTCTGCTCTTATAGTATAATACATTTTCTACTCAGTTATTAGTTATGCAACAACTTTTATTTGAACAAACTGATACCTGTTTCAGGGTGTGTCATGAAGGGACTGTGATTGTGGCAGGATTTGCCAGTCGTGTAATACCTCACATAAAGACCAATCAGCTTCTCCCCAAGGCTGTCTCCCTGGTGGGTCTCTCCCTCACACACTATCAACTGTCGAATAGTGCTGTGTACAGGTAAGATTTAAAAAGTTGATAGTGAAAGGGTGTCTGTTAATGGTGCTTCTACTCTTTGAGGATGAATGTGTCAGTTCTTAGTTGAGGAGCCACAAGATTGACGCACCACCGTCTAGGCTGGCATTGGGTTCTCAGTCTAGGCCCACGATTTTTCAATTCTTACCACCTCTAACTTAATTCTGGCCCATGTGCATTCCCACTCTGCAGTAGTCTGGTTACGTATTACTAGCACGCATCCTAATATGCAATATATGCTATAACTGGTTTCAACTAATGGGCAGCACACTTCAAAGATACACTAGCAACAGAACATGTCATGAATGTATAAACAAGTTCAGTACATTAACATAATGTGTGTAAATGTACAGGGTGTAAGAAACAAATTCAGAATTGGATACTTATATAAGCAAAACATTAACACAACAATAACACTATCTATCTATATACCTGACTTATATGCCCTCAACAAGGGGTAGTCAAGACAAAGCATTTAAAATTCAGCCACCACCACAGGAGACAAAATTTTACCATCAGCCTACACTCTTAAATATTTACGTACTACTAATTACACAATGCTTACATTTAGGAAAATTCAACATTAATACATTTCTTCATACAATCCACAAACAGTACAAGTAGAATATAAAATCAATATACATTCCACCAGCAAAATACTCTAACTAACTAACTAAACTTCATCCTTGGAGGTGACATGAATGCACACCATCCACATAAATTGTATACCAGTGACCAAACATTCATAAACCATGAGCACTCACCAAATAAACATGGGAGATGATCAGGTTATGTTATGTACTGACGTACCTCCTCCTTTTCTCAGCACCGGACTCCTAACCTCCTAACTTGCTGTCTCAACTATAACTCTCTGTGAACTCGCACCATTTCATTTATGGTGACATTGCAGCATGTGTGTCTGTTATAAATCTTTATGTAAGAGGTATTCCCCATCACTATGTTGATTTATGCAAGCCATGTTTTCCTTGAGATAATTCTTTTTAACAACTCCCAGTAAAAGTAGATGATTTCCCACTCCATATATATATGATTTGCCGTTAGCCCTCTTTAAATTTGTAATTTCCTCATTGAAAGAGCTTCCTTTACCATGCACTTTTTTTTATGTAATTTAGGCTCAAAATACCTAATACAACTTCTATATCTACTGAGACCACCCTGTTTTTCACTTTTATGTTAATTAGTCCTTCGGATAATTCTGTTACCACTCGCCCAAAAAATATTAATGGGACATCATATTCCTCCATATGCTGCCATTTATTCCCAGTCTACTGGTTCAGTACATGCTTCCTGTCAATCTACATGTACTTCATCCTAGTTCCAACTCACAACTCAAAACTCAACCAGCCATTGAATATAATGCACTTTAATTTGTTAGAGGATAGAGGATATTCTCCTATATGTTAAATTTATTCTTTCATTACAGGCAAGTGGTCGAGGATGTGATAGACATGCATGAGATGGGGCTAATAACTCCTCACATATCTGCACGGTTCAACATTGAAGAGACCACAAAAGCCTTGAACTTTTTAAGGGAGAGAAAGTCCACTGGCAAAGTTATTCTTGAGCTTCAGTAATGGTATATGTAAGTACTATAGTATGTTGCAAAAAGTAAGAATGATCTTTAATGGTATATAATTTGCAATTTTTCCCATGGAAAACACAATAAATAACAAAATTTTTGTAATTGTGTTTGTGTTAATGAATAGACTTAGTGGTACACCAAATAATATTTTTGTATGGGCTAAAACCATACCGAATCTGAGACTTTAGGTTGAGTTGTTGGAAGCAGGAGTTATCAAGAGCTTACAGCACTTTGTGTATATAAATATATAAATATTTTGTGTTAACTTGCCATAAGAAGGGGAATATGAGGAAGAGGAAAGGAGGTAGGGGTTTAGTTTGGTGTGGGCTTCGTCAAGATGTCACAGAATATACTGTAAGAGTCGTGGGGTTAACTAACAAGTGGCCATTCTAAGCAAATCTTCAAAATTAAATTGTAATACTTTTCATTGTAGAAATAAACATTGCAGAGACAGGATTGCTGGTATATGTAAACAATCCGCTTTCCTCACTACCAGCGTAGCTGATTCTGTAAGGGTGAATGACTGTGAGAACTGTAGTTGCATAGTGCAAGACCAGTCTGTCCATTATTATCACAAGTTGTGGAGTACAAGATTAAGTAAGAGAACTCCATGAAATTCCAATAGATTTCAGTTGAATGTATTATTGCTAATATTTTCTGTCTAATACTAACAGCTTCATTTATGTACTTGCAATTGTAAAAAAATGAGTAAATTATTAAATTATATGATTTTATAATCAATGAATTATAACTATTCATTGAATCGAGTATTTAATTGGTAGCTATTTTTGTCCTAAACAAATGGTGTGTGGTGTAGAATTGTCCAGAATGAAGTTCAAGGAGCACCTAGCACATAGGGGACCCATGTCTGTGTGCATCACTTGTTAACAATTAATGACTCATACACGTGCGAGGTGCTCCTTAAACTTTATTCTGGACAATTTCACTAGCTTACACCATTTTTTTGTGGGGGCAAAAATACTTACCACTTAATTTCTTTATTCAATCATCGATATGATTTAATGAGGGTTTTATATATTATGTTTGTATATTTGTATATATATATATATATATATATATATATATATATATATATATATATATATATATATATTTGTATATATATATATATATATATATATATATATATATATATATATATATATATATTATATATATATATATATATATATGTGTGTGTGTGTGTGTGTGTATATATATATTCCCATCTGCGCCCTGTCTTTTCATGAGAGAATACAGAGGGGCTTCCCAGACGACCGCTTCATTCTTTTTTGTCATCTATCTGGAGAGAATACAGTGATAGTATTCTTGCAGTCCCCACCAAAGGGCTTGCTTCCTATAATTTATCATGAATAAAACTTTTATTGAATTTGTCTTTTATCTTTATCTTTATTTAGTATTTTGAGGCCCCACTCCACCAACATACAAATTACATTTTGGTATAAAGACCTGCATGGGTCTGTGTATGCGTGCCTTATCTTGGCTACCCCCTCATAAGGGGGATAACAGCCTATTGCTATCACAATTAAACTGGAGCCAACTACCAGTTGATGTGTCACTGCAGCTGTCATATTGAAATTGAGAGTACGGGTGAGACAACAGCAGCCATTTAGGAGTTCATCTATTTACATAGGACGCCTGTTCCTAATAACTGCTACAAGGAGATTACCACGACATAAGAATCTTAATTTATTCTTGTCCTTTCATTGCCTCATTGCATGCTTTAATGTTGTCGTTTTCCCTTTTCCCACATCTCTCACTCCAGCAATCTTCAAGATCTAGAGGAAAGAAAGTAAAAGGGAAGATCTAATTGCAGTCTATAGTTTTTTTTTAAGAAAGTAGTTAAATATGTTATATGTATGGAACTCAAGAGATCAAGGGAGAATAAATAATACAAATTCTAAGGATACCAAAAAAATACAGCTTTCCTTACAGAAAGCATTGATATATAAGATTACCTAGATACAGAAGTGGTCCATATAAGGAATATTCAAGAATTTAAATAAGTTTGGATTACAATAGATATGGCAATGGGATAATACGAGCATATATCTTTTCCTGTATGATACAACTAAAATAAAGACATACAACACGGCTCCCGTGGTTCAGTGATTAATATCCACATCCCAGCTTGCCACTGACCATGCCAATATTGACATATGGATCAGAAACTTGGATATATAATAGAGAACAGCAGTCAGTAAGCAGGAAATTAGTTATCTGAGAGAAAGTTGTGGCATGACAAGATGGGAGGGATACGCTGCTATTATTATAAGGGCGTGCAATTTCTACATTAAGATCAAGACTCGTAACATCAAGATCAAAGTATGGAAGAAATTTTGGAGTGAATTTTAGTTGTGGAAAAAGTAAGGTAATGATAGTGAATAGATCAGAAGATGAGAGGGATGTTACATGGAGACTTGGAGTGAAAGAGTTGCAGCAAGTATGTGAGTACAAGTATCTAGGGATATGGATGAGCACAAATGGATGTGAGAAGGCTAAGAATGAAAAGATTAGTATGGTGAATCAGTGGGTTGGCAGACTAGGGAGTGCAGCAAGAATGAGAGCGAGTAAATATGACGTGTTGCGAGAGATATGGAAGAGTGTGGCTGTTCCGAGTGTAATGTATGGTATGGAAGTGATTGCATGGAGTGAAAAGGAGATAGACAAGTTGGAAGTAGGGCAGAATAGAGTAGCAAGAATGGCACTGAATGCACCAAGGTATGCAGCTGTAGAAGCTTTGAGAGGTGACATGGGATGGAGTACGTTCAGGGAGAGACAGATAAAGGCAACTTTGAGATATAAAGTTAGGCTGGAACGAATGGAGAATACAAGAATTGCACGGAAGGTGTATTTGTGGAATGTAAGGAGGAGTAAATGGGAGAAGAAATGTCTGAACATGGTAGACAGGAGTGGCATGCTCGTTAGGTGGGTGCATAAATTTTGTGAAGGGAGAGAATGGTTGTATGAATGGAAGGTGATGAACAGAAGTAGAGAAGGGTTAGAGTGGGATGTGAAAAGGTGGAAAAGCGAGATAGACAAAACAGTGAAAGGTGTGGGACTAAGTAAGTGGAAGACTGAGATGGAACGAAAAAAGACTTTGGAATGGTACAGAGAGAAAGAGGCCCCAATGTATGTAAGGTGGTATGATGGAAGCCTGGGTGGTGATCTTCTCTTCCGAGCTAGGGCACAGTGTATGGATGTGAATGCAAGGAACTACAGATGGTCAGAGTCCCGCAGCAAAGTGTGCCAGATGTGTGATATGGGAGAGGATGAGACGGTAGAGCATGTAGTACTAGAATGCAAGAAGTATGACCGTGACAGAATGGAAATGATGCGTGTGATTCTGGCAGAAATGGGATGTGAAATGAATGAGGTGACTGAAAGAACTGGAAGGGAATGGATGGCGTTGTTGCTAGGACTGTGTGAGGAGACGAGTGAACGGATGATTGACGCAGTGAAAGAGTTCCTGGAGAAAATGTGGTGTGCGAGATTGAGAGATTAGGGCATGTAATTAGAGTATGCATCTTTGATTTATTTAGTTTCCTTTTTTCTGTGTATTTTCCTTTTTTTTCCCCTCCTTATTCCCCTCACAGGAGCTGCCGATATAAAGGCCCGGCTTGGAGGAAATTTCAAGTCACCTGTGACATCAAGATCAAGATCAAGATCAAGAACAAACAATAACAACACTGCTGTACTTTTACCAAGACGATCCAAACATTGCCATTGGACTCTTCCTTTTCACAGACTTTACACACTATTACAACACAAGGCTGAATGAGACTGCGTGGCGGCACATTATTAATAGTTATCATTGTTTAATTACAAGTTGGTAAGTTGTTTCGGTGTTATGCCAATGATACACCCGTCCATAGGTTAGCTTGATTTAAGTTTGATTAGAAATAATTATGAGTAGTGTCTTTGGAAAGTCTGAACCAAGCAATACAATAACATGGTGGGGCTTGGACGGGTGTAACACTGAAAATTTACCTTTGTATTATTCCAGTGTTACATCTGCGAAGGACTCCTTTGTGTTATGTGAGGTGCCTTGAACCAATCAATGCATGAACATGGCGGGGCTCGGACTGGTGTAACATTTGACATTTATCGTCGTTTCTTTGATCTACGGTTAATATAATGTTAAGTTACATGCCGAACATTCCTCAGCAACAAGAATCTCCACTGCTCCTCTAAAATCAGAAATTGAGCAGCAGCAGGACCGTGTTTCCTCCAAATACTTGAGGGTGTTGAAGGCTGGGACGCCAGGCAGCCTCTGTTATTCCACATCATATCAGCGTGATAGTCCCATCATCACTATCACAGATGGGTAATTTACACTCCTAGTCTGCTCCTTGAATTGTAGCATAGTTTGCGTAGGACGTATTGCATAAGTCAAAGCATGTAGTTAGCTGGTTATTATTTTCTTTTCTTCGGTATACTGTATCCTGCAATTTCCAAACCTAAACTGTGTTTAATGATTCATTTTTGTGTTTTTATTTATGAATTAATTTTTCCTTTTTGATAGAGGACCTCCCGAGTGATTCTCGAGGAAAAAATACCAGATCAATCTAAAACACTTTGAAACATTTCAGAAAGTTATAGTTTCATCCTTGAAATATTGTCTCAGGCCTTAAAGGGCCCGACTGGCACACCAGTCATGCCTCTTCTTACTTAAGGTATTTTTAAATTAATCAAATGTCACATATAACCTAAATGCAATGCAAAGTCTCGCAATTGCCATGTAACAATCCCTCAACAGTAAAAAAAAAAAATTAGGACATTTTCAATTTAAATTGAATGCCACATAGAACCTCAAGGGGGTCGAGTGGCTCTGTGATACAATGCTAGGCTCGTGGCCTAAAGGTTGTGAGTTCGATCATGGTTCACATTTACTTCTTGGGGAGGGAGGTAGCCTATTTCTACATAATTGAATAATTAAGAATATCTGAAGGATGCTGTACACCGAAACAATACCCTTTTTTTTTTTCATGCTTAATTTATTATTATTTTAGATTTAACATGGTGATCCTTGCACCGCCTCTCACCCTCCCAACACACATGTAACTGGTAGCTGCTTTAGGAGAATGCATTTGATTAAGAGTTGTTGGATGAAGGGCAGTTTGTTATGATTGTTTGTTTGCAGATGAAGTGCTTTATATAGTTAGCTTTGCACAATTCTGATTATTATCCTGTTTTGATGTAAGTTCACCAATTGTGACCGTGGTTGGGAGGAACTGACAATGCAAAAGTTGAAAAAAGTTCACTTGTTTGTGCAATTTTGCAATGTTAATGATGACAGTCATGGGGTTAAAGTAAACATAACTCTCCCTTTAAGGACACTTCTCTCATAGAAGTAAAACCCCCGTTATGAACATGTAGGAATAACAAATAATAAAGATTGATGAACCTGTACCGTAGTAGTTTACTGTAGTAAAGTTTTTTGACATCTATGATACCATGCAAAAGTCAGGCTAACTACTTGTATTTTATACATGAAAGCTGTACAAGTGTGAACTGAACTGAGATGGGAGGGTGGAACTCTTCTTTAAGTTGAACTGCACATCTGCATTGTAGTTATTATCTTTGATGTTATGTGACAGCTGCTTTTCTTACCAGGAGTTATACATACCAGTAGTTGAGTATATGCAAAATTGCTTTGCACAAGCTTGCATTTGACAAGAAGTGACTATGTATTGCTTTTATTGTGTAGTGTTATGTGTAGTGAGGTACAGCTGGCAGCATCAGCCTCATTCAGTTTCTGTATCACCAAATTATTATATTCTGTTGGATATTATGGAAACTGAGTACCATTTTTCAATAGACATTAATGAAGCACTGGCTACCTTACCCTGTAGATCCAAGTATGGCCCAGGCTCAAATACAGCAGCAGCAACAGAAAGGAAGCCAGTCTGCAGATTTTGGACCAGATAGTGGAGGTAGAATAAAGGTAATTAACAACAATTTTATGGAAAGTGAAGTTTATGTAATTGATTGAATAAAAAATACAATGCCAGATTATAATGTTTCTAAATTGCAGTAGATAAATTTATTACAATGCCTTTGATATTTAGTTTATTTAGATTGTGATACCATAAAGTAGAGTCATCACTATATGTATTGTAATTGCATTGCATTACTTTGATTAAAGAAATTTCCATAAGGGTTCATAAACGTGATGCTTTTGAAGATACAATGTAAAGCAAAATGAGTTATAGATACTATTCAGGTAAAACATGTGTGTATTGTACTGGTAAGTAGAAGTTCTCATAGCTTATCATGAAGATGTCTACAAACTAATAATGATTTTTAAGGTAAATATAATTAAAGGAATGGCTGATTGATATATGAAAAAGGGAAAAGTAGAAGCAAAATTTTCAAGAGAGGATTGAGAAACTAAAAAGAATTTCCCATTGATATTATTTTTGATAAAAAAGAAATGTACATTGGAGTGCAGTATGAGAAAATTGAGTCCCAAACTTGCAGGGACTGACAATTGTGAAACCGGTTATCTATGGCAATGTGGCGCGGTACTTCGGCAAGAAAAGAGAAGAAGATGGACACACACATGAGTGGACAGTGTATGTCAAACCTTATAAAAATGAAGACATGTCCAACTATGTGAAGAAGGTCAGTGGAAACCAAGAGCAGATATGCAATAGCTACCATTGTCATTATTGACTTTTTTTGTCCTCCTTTTCCTCACAATAATTGGTACCACCACTCATCATCAGTAAAGGGTATATGAACATTCATTGAATTATATGACCTCTCCACTTTTGATGGACATATCATTGCACTTGCCTGTATTTCAGATAAACTTCAAGCTGCACGAGAGCTATTCCAACCAAAACAGAGTGTTGACCAAACCACCATATGAGGTCACCGAGACAGGCTGGGGAGAGTTTGAAATTGTCATTAAGATATTTTTCCATGACCCAAATGAAAGACCTGTGAGTTATTAGAGCACCACCTTCACTTCTCTACTCCTCCCACCCCCACTTCACACACACACACACACACACACACACACACACACACACACACACACACACACACACACACACACACACACACACACACCAACACACACACACACACACACACACACACACACACACACACACACACACACACACACACACACACACACACACACACACACACACACACACACACACACACACACACACACACACACACACGGTAACTAGTAAAATAATTTTGACAAAAATTACATGTAAAGTGATTGCAAGCATAAAGTTGTCTTTCTTTTCAGGTCACAATATACCACATACTGAAGCTGTTTCAGTCTCCTCCCGGCACCACCCCTACAGCTGTGACGGGAGACTTCAAAAAGCCGTTAGTATCAGAGTTTTATGAAGAGTTGATTTTCCAAGATCCATCAGCCATGATGCACCAGCTGCTCACCAACACCCGACAGCTGACCCTTGGGGAGTACAAACATGACACTGATTGTGAGTATCATAACTGCATGCCTCTTGACCTTTTATGTTTATCTGCCCCGTCCCCCAAACTCATCATATGAGTATTATATAAGTAGTTCAGTCCTATGATGGGTTTGCAAGAATACTGCCACAATATTCTCTACAGGTCATGAAAGGTGACCAAAAGGGATGGTGTGTAGGGTTTGGGAAACTCTTCTGTATTCCCTCCTACAGAAAGACAAGGCGCAGAAGGAGAAGGGAGAATAATGTCTCCTCTAACACTAAAATGACTTATCTTGGCTACCCCCTTGAAGGTATATAAGCCAGGTATATAGATAGATGAAAATGTTAGATTTCCTAGTGAACGTGCAGTGCTGATGAACAAGCTGCCAATTAATTCCCACAATTCCATCCATATCTATTTTTTTCTTATATGATTTATCTGATCGTTGAGTGGTATGAAAAATGCTACTTTGTATTAGAACCACATCTTATATTTTTCAGTCGAGGAGAAAAAGGAGAAGACCATCAAGAACCTGCTAAATGGTAAAGAGAAGATCGAAAATGAAATCTCTGACCTGCGGGAAAAGATAAAGCTTGCCAAAGATACTATATCCAAGTTCAAGGAGGAGATCAGTAAATATCAAGGGGATGTGCCTCTAGATGTGTCTGGACTCACGTAGTGCAGGCGGGAGGATATCCTACACCCTCCCTGATGATGTAAGTTTGTGTGTGTGTATTTACTTTGTTGTAATATACAGGTCGTGTCTCTGTATCTATATTTGTGCAGATTTTTTCAGTTGATGAACATTCTCTGCTATTATCCCCTCTTCTTTCAGTCCATTCCAAGTAATTTTATTTCTCTGGGGAAAGCTGTACTTTTTATATCGTTCAAGGAAATTCCTTTTTGCTATTTTTTCTTGTGTGTGTGTGCTTGTCATTCATCATGGTCTTGAGTATCACGCACTGGACTTGTGATCGCCAGCCACCACCCTCACGGAGAGAGCTTACAGCTCTATAGGAATAACTTGGAGGGTCAGTCAAGAGAATAATTTTCACCAAAGAAGCAAATGTTCTTCATACATCATAGAAAGTCATTAAAATAATTTACTAAAATTTTCATGTAGTTCGACCATGTATATTGTAATTCTATCATGTATTTGAACATTAAAGAATCTGTACATTTAAGACAGATATGTGACTTTAATTGTAATTACTGAGTATTTGTATTAAAAAAATAATAAAATATGAATTTCCTCAGTTCAGAAAATTTGCATTTTTAGCTTGCAAGGCAGTACTAAAGTGGTGTTGGCTATGATTACAGACTGAAGGTATGTATGTATGTAGTACGTGTGTGCTGTGCCTTGTTTTTTCGTAGTAGAGAATACAGAGGAGGGGCTTCCTACACCCTTCGCTCTGTCCCTTTTGGTCGCTTTTTACGACCCTCAGGAAATTATATATATATATATATATATATATGTCTTGAAACAGCATAAGGAATTAAGTAGGATTGGTTTTATTAATGAAAAGAGGAAGAAGGTATTGAAAAGAGATATATATATATATATATATATATATATATATATATATATATATATATATATATTATATATATATATATATATATATATATATATATATATATATATATATATATATATATATATATATATATATATATATATATATATATATATACATTAAAAGGGTACTGGCTAAGGGAAAACAAAAATAAGTAAAAAAAAAAATCCCGCTCGTCGCCAGACCCTGTAGAGAAGACAGTAGGAGAACTATAGGTGGTGATAGTCTTGCAACTTTCTCCACACTTCATTTCGAGTAAATGCCATTTTATTTCACTTTGTTTATCAGCAATTGTTGTTACTTAGTACATTTAAACTGTTTGTCTTGAGGTAGGAAAAAGAAAGCAAAGCTCACGTTGAAACAGCATAAGGAATTAAGTAGGATTGGTTTTATTAATGAAAAGAGGAAGAAGGTATTGAAAAGAGAAACGAGCGGACAATGACCACTAGTCTAGCATAGGATACAATTACATAGTCTAGAATAGGCTACAAATAAAGTAAGAAGTCTGCTAAATAAATAGGCTACAAATAAAGTAAGAAGCCTGCTAAATAAAGGGAGGAAAGTATAAAGGGTTGATTCTATTGATGAAAAAACAAATAACTTGAATGAAAAAGAAACGACTGAACCATCACTTAACGTATGGAGGCGGGGGAGGGGCAGGCGGACAACAGTCAGGCAGTAGTGACTTTCAGACGTGGGCTGCGATACCGAAGGGAAGGTGTGATTTGTAGAGCTCCTGCTGAATTGATTTTTTTTGTGCGTCAACTGTGAGTGTGCAGGTCATTAAGATGTTCCATAGTGTGTGCAGGTAAGAGGTGACTGCTAGGATTACTCTAATAGGACAGTGTTACATTTTCGTTTGTGGATAAAGTTGTAGGGGCCATAACCCTGCTCGCCGGTCACCTCGCTGGGCCAGCTACCCACCTCCGCCATATTGGATTTTTCAATTCCATTTGAAATTAACCATACCGAACATTTTGTAACCAGAGCTGACCTAATCTACACCCCCTATCTTGATTTTCACTAACATTAATAACGGGTGTAAGTATTAGAAAACGAGGTTGAAGAGTTGAGGTCGCGTGTACCGATCATAGTATAATCAGCGTCATAATTGACACCAAGATGACATCCACTAAAAAGAAGCTAATTTTAGGGCCATTGCAAACTTTCCGTGAGTTGTGGGAGCTATGGATGGAACTCATTAGGATTGTTGCTCCCAGAGAATATGAGGTAGAGTATGTAAATCGGAAAAACTATCACAGTTTCAACATAATATAGTTTTTGATGCATAGTACAAAATGTTAGATGTGGTAGCCCAGTGACCTGGATCGGTTCATGACTCTAGGATAGGGAACGAGTGTAGCCTCAAAGAAATATTTGAAAGTCGAGTCATCTCGGGCAGCTGTTTTTTTTATAGGAAATAGTGGATACCCATGTCAACTGTGGCTGCTGACTCCGTATCCGTACTTCCAGCTAAGGACTGAAGCGCAGGAAGCTTACAACAGGTACAGTTGCCCTAGGATATGTTGAATAATTCAGGTTGTTTCGTCCTGGTGATGTTGCAGGATATTTAAGATCCTCATGAATACATAATTTTATGCATGTTTATATTTTACTTATAAAAGTGAATTGCTTTTGACTGAATTTTTTGTGAACGAAAACTTACATGTCAAAATGCTTCGACAAATTTTAATGAAATATGATTATAGATGGTTAGGTATTATTTTACTTCTTCACCAGAACGCTTTAAAAAATTCAGGGTCATAATTCTGCATTACCTGATGCATTTTGAGAAAGTTTTCTTAATTACATTTTCGTCACAAATTCTTAGTTAGTGAGATATTCAATGTTTGCTGTGAAGTCTTATCTTCGAAAAATAGTTTAGTTTATACAACAAGGTTCTGTTATTTGTCGATATAAGTTAAGGTTAGGTTAGGATAATCTAGAAGATATCAAGTGTGCTCTATGACCAAAAGTAGGGAGTATAATGAGGTGCAGAGGCAAGACGCAGACGTAAACAGACTCCATTATGGTGAAAATGTAAAATTTTCCAATGGTTATTTTGCAATAACTAGATATAATTATCTCGTAATTAATTTTCTTAGTTCATTTACGGTAATAATTCGCGAACATAGTGATTAGAGAAGACCATCCAAGCCCTAAAGGACCCTGTACAGAGTCTTTTAGGGCGGCGGAGTGAGGCGCGGGCGCTAGGTTGTGGGTGGCAAGGATGGTGTCGCTGGTCAGGCAGAGCTGGAGTGGCTCTGTCAGTCAAGTCAGCCAGCCGTGAATACTCAATTCACGGCTGATTGACTGATTGATCATTGCTGTATGCCCATGATGCTTGTGTGTAGTGATATGTAGCAAGATGGTGCATAACAGAGTACATAATTACTTTATCTTACGATCGGCAGTAGAGTGTCATTGAGAGCAAAATCCAGATGTGTAGTGCTCCCTCCAATTTTGCGATACGCCAATTTTGAGACCGAGACCAATCTCTGTCTCCGCAAGCCCAGGTACAGTAAAATGGTCATTCAAATTGATTTTCTTAAGGGTGATGATAATGTTTGTTTTTCTGTATTTTTCTTTATTGTAGGATGTATACTTATTACATGTATTTGTGTACAAACAAGGGCAAAAATATGACTAAAATCACTATAAGGTTAGTTAATCCAATTTTGCGAATTCGCAATTTCACGCAAAATTGGAGGGAGCACAGTATTTTGATCTTGATTGAGAGGGGCGCGGCGTGAGGGTACGATAGCATTTGGTAACAGAAGGGACGTGAACACGTGTGTGATTGAAATCACTGGGTAATTACAGTACTTCTAAACCACCACCTTCCTCATTAACCTTCCCTTCAGTCTCTCATTCAAGATTCAACCAGATATTCTTCCTGGCACACTAAACAAACTTATTCCTCTTTAATTACTATATCTACTTTGCAAGGACATCATAAATTATGATGTCATAATGTCCTTTCTCATTCATACCTTTCTGTTCCACTCAGATATTGAATCGGGAATGCTGCTAAGAGTTGTGTATACTGCCGAGCGATTCACAAAGCTGGTGTGTCTTCAAAATAGCTGGTTTGTGTAATGCATAGTTTGTTCTCTTTATCTACAAAGTAAGGATGACCAAAATGATAGAGGGGATTCGTAATTTCAATTATGACAGGACACTGAAGCTTTTGAAATTACACTCACTGGAGAGGCGTAGAGTAAGAGATCTGGTTGAAGTAAGTATTTAAGTGGGTGAAGGGTTTTAATAAGGGGGAAGTAGGAAAGGTCCTAATGGACAGTAGCTAGGATAGAACAAGAAATAACTGATTCAAACTTGAAAAATGTAGATTTAGAAAAGACGGAGAAATTGGTTTACAAATAGGGTGGTAGTTAGTGCACAAACGATAGGGAGTTTTAAAAGAAGACTAGACGGCTTTATGGATGGGGATGAGAGATTGATGTAGGTAATAAGGAAGTGTTTGAGTAACAAGAACTACAGAGAGCTTCCTTATATTATGTTTTGTTGCTTTGTGGTGCACCTTACTGTGCACTTATATTGTTGAGCAGCTGAGACATGCTGGTGGTCATGCTTAATTCACCCCTAGCCTTCAATTTAGAGCAATTTCAGGGATTTCTAATGAGGACTCCCAGAACAGAATTAAAGGCTTGTCCAAGAATGTAACTTATATACTAAATCTTTGCATGCTACTTATTAAGACTGAAGTTACCAATTACCATAGTTGATAACATTCTCTTAAGGATAAATAGAATAATTTCCTTATTACATGAAATGTTTTATTTACAGTACAGAATTTAAGTGATAGTCTGGTCCCATCCCACCCTCCCTTCCATTATATATCAAAACTCTAAATATTCTCCCCTCCCGCCCATACCTTAACATACTAATCAGTGAAGAAATCAGCAATGCAAAAGCTGGCAGAGACCATTACTAACAACCTGAGGTAGTGGTGGTCTGGGAGAGAAAAATTTAATTGCCACTAAGTGAATACTGGAGTCACTTGAAATACATACAATGTTGCAAAATTATCACATTAACTCTTCACATCAAGAACAGTGTTGTGCCTCTTTTATAGTCTGTCATCCAAACATGAACTGAGCAAACTGCATGAGCTTTTGCGAGTCTGAATGAACATCATAGAGTTCAATGCTACTAAAACTTTTTTAAATGATTTTTATGAAGCTTGTGTTGGCTAACCCCCTTTAAGGGAGATATAAACCGGATACATTGATAAAGCTTTCTTTTATTTTCTATGGAATCATCAAGTTTGATATAATTCAAAGTCTATTACATACATTTTTTCCCTTCACTATTTCTAATATAAATATAAAAAATTCAAATAGTTATCATGTAAGAGGCAAATTACAAAGAAGACATTACAATTCAAAACAAGGAAAACTTGAGTAGTTGTGCAGGAGACTGGTTACCTCACAACCATACAATAATAGAAGTTTTCAAATCTCCTATTGGATGCAGAAGTATGCTAAATCACATCCTTCCTTCTCCCAGACCACTGCTTTTTCAGTGCCGTTGTAACTATCTGGCAGCACAGAGGGTTACTAAATTATTACAGCCAAAACAAAGGCTATAATTTACACCAAAACACATGGCATTCAAGCAAAAAACACTGGCGTCTTCTAACCAGGCGTAAATCAGTTATAATGAGAAAAAAAAACTTCATTTGGACTCTAGTAATTTGGTAACACCTCTTTTTGTACATACACACTTGAAACTGTGTCCATATCATACACATCATATTCGGATAAACTTTCACAGTAAATTGGTGGTAGCAGATGCAGTAAAGTCTTATTAAAATAAAACTTAACAACTGATTTACTCCAGGGCATTGTCTCTATCTGCACCAGCTGTGTCTGCTTCATCAAGTGATGAAAAGTTAAGGAAGTGAGCAGGACGGTGTACCTCATGGTAAAACTCTTTAGGACTTGATAGTTGAAGGTCGTACTTCATGTTGGGGTCGTGACGTACTCCCATGAAGTTGTAATTCCATGACCCTTGCAGTGGTGTCATAAAGAGGCCTAAGAAGCGGTCAGAGAGAAGCATCTGGACCTTCTCGTAATGTGAGGGCAAGTAACCTTTGGGGTTGTTGCCCATGTCCTTGTTATTACGGCCCCACTCAAAGCCAGAGGGGGTCAGCTTGTAGGCCTGGAGTGAGCAGGACCCTGGCGTGAAGGAACAAGTGATGACAATGGTGCGGTCTGTCGTCCAGGAGCTGTTGTCAGCCATGACTGTCGCATGGGTGGTGATATCATGAGGAGAGAGCTGAGGCAGTTCATTGGGCTGGGTGTGAATCCATCCCAAAGGCTCAAGTTCATTCAAGAACTCATGTGTTGGCAGCTTGTGGGGTAGATGAACCATCTGATGTGTTCCCCACTGGGGTGGCATCACAATACAGCGGATCTCCTTTACTTGAGGATTGTCTGGAGGACTCACACCATACAGGTAACCAGCAATCTGTGTGCGGAGATCTGATATGATGATAAACTTCTTCAGTACATTCTTTGGTAGGATATAAGTGAATCCAGTTTCCTTGATGTCATCTGAAGAAACGTAGATGTAGTTAGTACGCAGGTGGAGGTTGGTAGCAGAGATGGCTCTAACTCGCCATTCAGTTTTGCTGCTGAATGTTGCTGTCTCATAGTTGCTGGTGGTGGAGGTGATAATTTCATCACCATGCTTGTTTACAGTGCGTGTGGTGGTGGCAGTCAGCTGTGACTGCTCCTTGGTCTGCTTCTCAATCTCTGCAATCTGTTGCCTCTGGGCTGAAGGAGCACTGATTTCCATACCAAGAATGATGTCTCTGATCTCAGACTGGGTAAGGGAAGCTACATTTACATTGTTCTTCTTGCCATAATCTGCAAGAATGAGATCTTTGAGCTGCACTTCTACCTTGACCCAGTCTTCATCACTAAGGGAAGGCCAGATGTGGTGAGGCTCTGTGATGGTGGTTTTGTCAGGCTTAAGCAGAACTTTTGTACGGTCATTGTTGACATGGAGGGCTCGCAAAATAAGGATGAGACGGGAGAAAGCAGTGTACGATGAGATGTTCTTCAGCCAGTCGTCATATAGATTGAAAAGCACCATCTGGGGTTCAGTTGCCTTCAAGATCAGATCACCAAACTTCTCCACCTTCAGACAAGCCTGGAAGGGCAGCTGCAGCTCTGAACCTTTAATGACAATGTTGGGGAAATCCAACAAGTGGACCTCAAGAGGATCCAACATTCCTTTTCTGGTGACAATGATCTGTTTGGGCTGTTCCTCTACAGGCAATGACCGAATGAGAGCAGCAACTTCCTCGGCAGTCTTCCACTTGGCCAGCTGACCCAAACGTTTCTGTCCTGCCCAAACAGAGGTGTGAATGATCTTGAGGAAGAGCTGGCCTGTACGAGGGTTGAAAATGAAAATGGCACCATTGATGGGTTTAGTAGTCAAGTTACCTTCAAATGTTTTGTGGATGGTAACTCTGTACACATTTGTGTCATCTACAAACCAGATGATTTGATTGGAGAAAAGTTCCCCGTAGTTCTGTGAGGAAAGGTAAGGTTCAGTAGGTTCAGAAGAGTAGAGCTGGAGACCTTTGCGAATACGTTCACGTAACACATACAGGGCTGGGTTGGCTTTCATGATCTTTGCCATAGCTTGCTGTATCAAGGGCTTGGCTCCTGGGAACCAGTTACCATATGCACTGTGCAGATTATAGGCTAAATCAATGGCAATTAAAACACCAGTTGGAGATGGGTAGAGTGACATGTTGTCAGTGGTGTAGTCCAAGAACTTTGCTCTGGCATAACGTTCAACATCATGGGAGTCATAATCACCCCACCTGAGCTGCACATCAATCCAGTACTTCTGTGTTGTGGAGCCATCCATGGTATCCTTGGAGTCTGCCAGCAGAGAGGGTTTGGAGTAGTTCCACTTGTAAGCAGCAAAGAGCAGAATGTCAGCACAAGAGGAGTTCATTTTGTATGACTTTCGAGGATGAATGGTTTCCTTTTGCACGGTCTCAATCTCCAGGGCATCTAGTTCCTGATCAAACACCTGACACAGATCCATGACAACAGACTCATGGATTTTCTGCCACAAGTGAGCTCTGAAAATCTGAATGAGAGAGATCTTGAGGGTGGGAATCTTGCCGTGCATGAAAATGCCAGTCAAGTCAAGCTGCACCTGGAAACCCACGTATACATTTGCCCTGTTGATAGTGGGTGACCACCACAAGGTGAATCGACGATTGGGGATCTGGTTGAGACCTGATCTCTGGGCATTGGTCAGTTTTTTGTACTTCATGCTCTCTTCAAAACCAGAGGCCTTTTCCCAGAAGAGACCTTCCCATGTGGGGAAATATGTTCCTTTGAAGAGGGTGTGCTCCAAGATGCCCTCCACACCTCCGAGAGCCTGAATCATGTCAGTCCTGTAATTGTTCAAGTTCCACAGCTTGCCATCATGACGTTGATGTGTCCACCAGAAAGGATTCTGCTTCAGCACCTGGTACTGTTTGAACTCTGTTCGGATGCGCCATCCTTTATCATAGGCAAGGGTGTGACGGTCCTTCTGGAAGAGTGTGTTAATCCTCGGGATACCTCGGTCCCAGGAGTCCTCCAGATCTTCAAGGGTTAATCTGCGGTTCTGTGCTGTTGCTTCCTGTCTCTTAAGGGCATACTCGGCCCACACTCTTTGTGAATCAAGGAATTCTGTCTCCCAAGGCTGGATGTACCTATACAAGTTTGGAATAAGCTGGTCTTCATCATGGCTCATACCAGACCTAAAGTGAGTAATGCCCACATCGGTCTGCTTGCTCCACCGCAGGTCAGATTGAGGAATGAGGACGTGACCCATTGACAACATACCCAAGCCTCCCAGCTCCTTCGGGGTGTAAAATACAACTGGAGGAAACCTGGAGGGCATCTTAGAATTTAGCCCAATCTTGATACGAGTTTGAATTTTGTTTTCACACTTCACCAGGAGGTCCAAGAGTTCCTGTGTGTTTACAACAGACTCCCTGTAATAAGTCATGAGGCCAATCAGAGCTGTATTCCACTTATTGACAATCTTTGTGAATGTTGTTGACCCAGATGCCATGAGAATCTGTCTCACACGATTGTGGAACCTTTGCATGGACTCATCATCTACTCTCAGGAAACACTGGGATGTCCTCTCTTTTGTCACCTCGTTCTGCAGGTTCCAAACACCATCTCTGTGCTTGAACTCTTCATGGGTCATGCGACACTTGGGCAGAATGCGACATTCAAACCCAGACATGTTGAACAGTAGGTTGGGGTTATCCTTGGAGTACACAGAGACAAAGGAACTCTCCCAGTTTACTGTGGTAACTGAGCGCGGCAGCCGGTTCTTGATATCCCAGAACACAGCTCGGCCCAGGTTAACATCGTGCTTCATGAGCCTCATCCGGGCATCCCTTGGCCAGCACTTCTTGTTGTTGTAGCCGACAATGTTCTCATTGTTGGGATCTGGGTGCTCTGTTAGGTATCGCTGGATGAGGTCTTTTGCCTCCTCGGCTGAGAAGCGGAAGAAGATATGGATCCGATCTATGTAACGGGAGTACAGGCGGATAGGATGCTGTGTTTCTGTGGCCACATCCTGGAAGTTCAGGAAGTCGTTTGGCATCTGTGGGGGGCCAGCCATGTCTGCTGAGCGCTTAAGGCCTAAAACAAGGAGATCCATCACCAAGCCATAGTACTGGACAATGAAGGATGCAAACTGCAGCCCTCGGATGATGCCATAACGATTAGTGTGGTTCATGTCTTTGTAGTTGATGTCCACGTTGTTTTTGGCTGTCATGTAATCAGCAATGTTGTGATCCACAATGAGACGCAAAAGTCTGTTGAGCAGCGTCAAATCAATCTTCTCATACAGCTTCTCAAATTTGGACTCCAGCATGACATTACACTCCCCATCTGCAGTGTCCCAAACATCTGTGAGGTTGTTGATCCCCTGACACCATTTGTATACCAACAATGGTGGTGGTTCAGAGTCCCCAGGCTTAACCCATGGAGGGAAGAGGCGGCGTTTGTCTGCTTCATACCACAAATACTGGTCTAAGTAGGCATCTGTGATCTTCTCCAGAGGCTCTACATCATACACAGGGATCAGATGACTGTAGAGATCCATGAACTCTATGCCAACTTCCTTGAAGGCTCGTTGTGTCAAGAGATGACGTTTGATACGGGATAAAGCCTCGTGGGGATTGTCGTAGGCCTGTTCAATCAACCCAAGCTCCTCTCGCTGTGACTGATTGAGACGGGATTTGACACTGTAGGCTTCCTTGAGTCTCTCCAAGGCCAGGATGAGCAGCTTGGTGTCATGTTTGTAAGAAAGCGGTGGGAAGGGGATAGGGGCAAAACGACGTGACTCTAGCCAATGCACAGTGGTGGTGTAGATGGCAACAGCTTCCTCAGGACTAATGTATGGTCCATCCTTCTGGTAGTTGTGTTGCCTCTCCTGCTCTGACTTGAGGTACAAGCGAGTGAGCCTCCCCATATTCTTCTTGCACACAGTCTTGTCCACTGTTGCTCCACGACGAATACGCTCACGGTTGTAGTGGGCCGTGTTGGTCCACCAGTCAGCTTTCATCTTGACATAGCGGAGGATCATATTCTCAATAGGGGTAGGCAAGCCAGGAACCTTCCAAGGAATGTTAGCCTTCCAGCACCTCCAGGCCTCAGAAAGATGCTGGAGGATAGTACGAGCCTTGTTCTGTTTGATCCCCTCTGGCATCATGTCCAGGATGTCGTGCATGACTGATGCACGAAGCTCCAGATCAAAGTGTGACTCTACACGCTGTTTGGTGACTGTCTTAGCCACACCCTTGCTGTGGCGACCCTCAAACTGACGAGAGAGTAGGTTCCCAAGCCACCGCTCCAGCAGGGGAGTGATACCTCTCATGAAGAAGAGCCACACCCTCCACCCTGCAGCCCAGAAGCCACAACCAGGGCCTTTACCCACCTGCCCTGTATTGAACCTGTAGTAGATGACATGCTTGAGATCCTTGCACATGCGAATCTGCCTCATGAGCTTGTACTTGTAGCGGTACATTCCAGTCAGCTGACCAACATGGGCAAAGATGTACTGGAGACCATCTGAGAGCTGGAAGGCATCCACATTGTTGAGCCGGTACTGCACATGGGCATCCACCACTAGCTTGGTCAGACGAAGGATCTCACGGCACAGATGGAAAGCATTACCGAACCTGGACTTTTTACGTTCCTTGGTGGTGAGGGTCTTGACAGGCTTCAGGTTGAAATTGTAGTCCAAATGAAGGTAGTTGAGATTCTTGCGATGGATGAGGAGGTTAAGCATGTTGTAGCCCTGCCGGCAGACCTGCAGCCCCACCTCCACCCAATCCAGTGTTGTCGTCTGGAAGAACTTGGTGGCCTTGAAGGAGCGGAACAGGTAGCGTTTCTTTTGGGCTTTGGGAGGCCGGTGTTTGAGGGCATTGAGGACATAGTACTTCAACAGCTTCTGGTACGACACCCGGACCTGTGAAAACAAAACAATACCTATATTCTCGAGTCTTATGCAATTTGCTTTTCTCAAATTACAGCCAATATATATATATATATTAGCTCTTTAAAGCATCCGTTCTTTGATAACTGTGCTACTACATTCATCAGCAGCCAATCCTTCATTATCCCATCATTACCCTTAAAAAATGTTATGTGATTGTATGGAACGATTACCTTCACAGGTTGGCCAGGTGGACAGTGCTCCCTGTACCACATCTTCACCAAGGGGACATCAATGGCTCGCCTCATGGTTCCTGAGCGCATGTTGAAGGGCCGGGGGCTCCACAGGAGAGCTATGCCATTGGCAGTTGCATCATCATACAACTGCCACTCCTTCAGGAGAGAATCAACACTTTCTGGCAATTCAAAGTCCTGTAAGAAAACAGAAACTCTAAATAAAAGAATAAAAGTGCACTTCTTAAAATGATTATTATACTCCTTGATTCTCTTCACATATATACAAGGGGAGGGGTTCCCAGTCCTCTACCCTTGACAACCCATTAATGCCTTTTATAGCATGCAGAAAATATGAAAATGTATACTCACCATGTCTCATAAGTGGAAATTTGTCAATGGCATTATAAAACTATTTGCAGCACACTCACATTATACGCGCCTCCACTATACACTATACGTGTGACTGATTTTCATGCCCACAACACAAACCCTTCCTGTGCAACGTGATACCATAATATGTGAGGCAGAGATAAAAATGCCCATACTGTTAACTCACCATTTGCTACCTAGAGATGCCCATATCAGACCTAAAATGGTAGCAAAATATATCAGGTCATTCATCAATTTTATATGATTTGAGTAACCTTATATCATTATTATTTATGCTATATGTTTCTAAAATCAAATAAATGTCAAACCTAGAGAGGTTCTGCCCACATAAAATTTTCTCCATGAAAACATACACTATACACGAGCTCATGTGTCACTCAAATAGGTGCGTATGAGGTGAGCATACTGCAGTATTTGTCTGTATATAGAGTGTTCAACCATCCTTGGCAATAAATTTCATGTCAACAAACTTATTTTCTCTCCAAATTATGAACACCTGAAGCAGTTTTCTTTCTAGGATTATTTAACACAATACGATAAGAAACTTCTAGTGCAGCAGAAACCTTAAACTACTAGAGAACCACAGGAGGTATAGTGCAACAATAAAATGCATGTGTGCAAACTTTCAGGGTACCTCAAACCCTTCTGCTTACCTCATCATCATCAGGCAGCAACACTTCCCCCTTGACAGTGTTGCGGTGGGAGATGGGGTTGATGAGCGGGTCAAAGTAGAAGGCAGGCAGATCGGGATCTTCTGTTTTAATGTAGAGCACCACAGGGGTGTGGTACCAACTCAGGTGAACATACTGTGGCATGTTGTTGAACAGGTAAGGGAAGGCAATGCGGTACTCTGTGCGGACCTGATGCCTCACAATAATCTTGTTAATGTCATTAAACTCATTCCAGTCTTCATCTCCTGGGTTCATATCCTTGATTAAGGGTTCAAATTTGGGTCCTCCAGGTAGGGCCATGTTCAGAGCCTGTGAAAACAAATCTTTATCACTTCATGTAGTAAAAAAAAATTTAAATGCTATTAGATATCCTTCAATTAAATTTTCCACTTAATAAAAACACATAGAAATCTTTAGTATTTTCAATATAGTAAGAAATACAGATACATTTAACCCAATGAACAAAAAATTGAAACAAACTTTTGCTGTAAAGAAAGACTTGAGATCAAACAGGTAGAAGTAGTTGTTGTCGCACACATCAGTGAGCAACTGGTTTGCTAGACGGTAGAGAGTTGCGATCTGGGGCAGTGTGAGGCGCCACTTGCGGTAGGTGGGGCCATTGACGTGTTTGGTGTCTATCAAGGGCTTGTGTTCGTAGAACCAGTCAGCAACCTGGGGAACATAAGAAACCCATGACACTCACAGAATGGTAATGGTAATAATAATAATAATAATAATAATAATAATAATAATAATAATAATAATAATATAATAATAATAATATTGATTATTATTAATCAATAATAATAATAAAAAAAAGCATCATATCTCTTATCCCCATAAAGGGGGTTAGCCAAGAAAGGGCACACATACATATATACTTCTCTTCCTTAGCCCTTAGGCCACAAAAGGAGAAGAGAAACAGTCGCTGATTAAGAAAGGTAATAGCTAATAGTAATATTACTCTCAGAAAGGCAATGGAACATCAACATTACTTCTTTGCTACAGGTAAATGTAAAATAAAGCAGGAAAATTGTTTTACAGAAAAGAGATATAGTAATGCAATCGTCTTGGCAATTCCACAGAGTAGGAGGTAAATGCAAAAAGTGTATTGTATTTGATGCCTTACAACACACTGCTGAAGGCCCTATTTCCTTGATCTGAATTCTCCTTTTACTCTACCTCACTTCATGTACACCTGGTATGGAATCAAAAGGCAGATGGACACTAATAAATAGCAACAATCCAAATAAAGACTAACAAACATGACATTAACTTGTCCCATTCATCCACATAGCCTTGTGCTACTTACCTCCACATCTTCCTCTGGATCCAGCTCCATCTGGATTGCCTCGAGGGGCTCCACATCTAGTACGTTGTCAGCAAAATCCAGTGGCGGCTCCTCATCATCAAAAGGCGGGAACCTCATACGCTTGAAATGGCGACGGTCTCTCTTCTCTCTCCTCATCATCATCCACATCGTTGACCATTGGGAGATGTATACTGGCTCAATCACCCACGGGATCTCGTTAACGAAGGTGATGGCACCCGTGATGTGGTATAGCACCTGTCCAAGAGAGAATCATACAACTTTTGCGAAACATTCCAATAGTGGTTCATGCCTTTCAATACAGAATCAGATTTACTGAAATTTTTGTTATTCCTATATTTTCTTTTCTCAAACTAGACACTTTTGGTATGAAGTAAAAGAGAGAAAAAAAGATGAGAGAGAGAGAGAGAGAGAGAGAGAGAGAGAGAGAGAGAGAGAGAGAGAGAGAGAGAGAGAGAGAGAGAGAGAGAGGTATAAACAAATCAGAAAAAGCTTGCCAACACTACTGGTCAATGGGCAACTCCCATACCATCAAGGTACTGGATCTACATATCCTAATTTACAGTCATCCCTCGACATTCAAGGGTTTAACATTCATAGAATTGATAATTTGCAGAGGCTTGTGAATTCCTTAAAGTAATTGCCACCTGTAAGGTGGCAATTCTAATCTTTTTACAGCTTTTGTTCCAATTATAATGCTTTTAAAGATACAGTGTTTTCTTTAGTTATATAAGGAAATAGGTAGTTATTAAGGGGGCAGCACATATTCACAGATTTTTTACATTCGTGGGTATCTGTTATATAACTCCCAAATGTTAAGGGACAACTGTACATTATGACTGCCAATATAACTGACAGTGTTTCATTATATGCCAAAGTCTGAGATCAGACTATAGTGGTACTAGTCATCACGACACAGAAGGAAACACTAATTCTATACTACTGTTGGTGCATCCACAACACACCTGCACATCTCTGATCTGCTCCCAGGGCATTGGCATATTTTCAAGCAGCTTGAGAACAGCATGAGGCATAAACTTGAGGGCACCCAGGTACACCCTCTTGTCATGCCTGTACTTGCGACTCGACATGTCCCCATGGTCACGGATGATCTTGCGGATGTGCTCCGGTGGCATCTCCTCCTTCTGCACATCAACAAAGCCAAACTTACGTTTCTCTGCATATTTCTTGTTGTGCAACTGCTGCCATCTGTTGATGGAGGGAATCAGTTGTGATCACTTCACATCAACTTGCACAAAATGAGTGAGGTGAAGGAAATCAAATATCTCAGAATAGTTTTTATGAAGTATCCATTCAAAAACAACAAACACAATTAAGTTGTTTCCAGCTTTATCAACAATTCAATTGTCAAATTACCATTCAACTTATTACTTCATTTACATATTCACTTCTCTCACCACTAACTCACTTTACTCATCCCATTCACCCACCACTGATTCACTTCTTCCACACTGGTTCTCACACCTAAATGTCCCTTCCCAACAACCTCCAGTGCATACCTTCGAGCCTTCTCCTGCATCTTCTCCAGAGATACATTCTCCACAGGTGGTGGGCCAGCCTGAGGACGGGGGATGGCCTGGGCCTGAGCAGTATGGGCTTGTGCCTGAGCCTGGAAGTGTGCATGCATCTGGGCATGGGCAGCCTGGGCCTGGGCAGCAGCAAGCTGGGCCTGCTGCTGTGCCATGTAGGCCCAAGGGCTGCCCGGGATGAGATACGGCGGCAGCGCCATCTCTTATTGTCCTGCAAATTAGAAAGGAAAAGCTTTAAAAAGGAAAAAAATGTTTTTCATGATGTATTTTGTAGCAGCTCTGGGCTCCCCTCTCTAACTATTTCTTACAGCCTTCTGCTTACCTAGTGCTATACTTCATAATGCAAGGGAGCCAACCAGGTAAGTCAACCAGGTAAGGAGTCTTTTGCAGTAAGACAAGTAAATTTACTTGCCTTATTCTGCACTTTTACCGAAATTGGTTTACAAATAGGGTGGTAGATGATTGGAACAGACTCAGTCAGCAGGTAGTTAGTGCACAGACAATAGGGAGTTTTAAGAGAAGACTAGACGACTTCATGGATGGGGATGGGAGGTGGGTGTAGGTAATAAGGGGGGTTAGGATTAACAGGAACTACCTAGCTTCCTTATATTCTTAAGTATTGTAGTGAAGCGGATGTACAGCTGCAAGCCATAGCCGTAAATATTTATCAAATAGGATAAATTTTCGTATTAAATATCTCTTAAATATTAACCCATATGAAATGTGTCAGATGACGGTAAATGAAACAATACCTCCAATATAGTTTTCATGTAAGGATGCTGTCAATACAGTGCCATGTAGTGTTCCCTTGGCAACCCCATAACCCATGCTAACATGACCCTCCTTCCCATATTTTGCCTTCCACTACGTGTTTAAGGTTGTCCTCGCACCCATGCTGTTAGGGACGCGGCGCCAGGCTTCCTTCTCAATACATCACCACAACCCTCACGCTACCCTATCCTACACAACTCCTCTTCAAACACCACCACTCCTGCACCAAGGCCCTACTCACCTCCTACAACTGGATGGACATTCGTTACTCCACCTCCACCACAATATCCACAAATAAAGGAAAGTAGCGGCACCACAGCGGCGTGTTGACAAGATGGCCGCCTCCTAAACGCTCTAAACCACAGCAATAATATCGACATGATGGTATTTTAGTGCTGATAATTGTTTTAACGTTATCATTATACATAAAAATACATACTATAATATTAAAACGAATATGCAGTGTTCTAATGAATATAGAACCCACAGAGTGCTTTGTGACATAACTACCTAGAGAAAAAACACATAACTAACATTATTAGTTATTAATGTTAACATGTAAAATATTGGCAAACATAAAAATCAACCGAAACCCAAATGTTGTATACGAAGTGAGATATTAAAAAAAAAAAAACTACCTGTAAATAATACCAATAACAGTGGAAACAACGTTGAACTAATGCAGTGTACCCAATAAAGACAGGTTTTCTACAGTTAACAGCTAACACACGTCTAAAACGACCTTGTTATCAGGGAAGACAAAATTACACGCTAAAAGTAAACACCGAATCTATAAACTGTAGGCTGAGTATTCTGAAAGCCTTAAGTGAGCGAGTAACACAAAAAGGTGGAGATAAACCAGGTGCAAGAAGGGAAGGAAGGAATGAAGCTGAACTGACAGCCAAAGGGATAACATAACAAGTGTTGAAGGGTGATCTGCATGCAACACGGTACATTAACAGTTATTCTATTAGATCAAATATATCAGCGAATATCTATCACTTAACGCAGACACTAAACAAGCTAGTTATGTAAAAAAGGCGGCGATGGTGATGTCCAGAGTGAAAACTGCGGCTGTTTACAATCTGACAAGGATGCATCACACTAAGCAGAATGTGAAAGTCAGTCTGTGCTGAGTCCTCCAACACTGCCACAGTCTGAGAAAGAGTAATTAATGTGATAGCTGCAATGAGTGCACCGTGCTGGTCGTGTAATTTGGTCGGGGAGGAGCACGGGACCCTCAGCCGTGCTCCTCCCTTCGGCCTTCCATCCCTCTCTCACGGTACGTTTTTATTTCTACCTTCCTTAGTAACGTACAGTACAAAAGTGCTTGGTCTGCTAATGAAAGAAAAAAACCCACTTCACATTAGTTTGTGTATCATGCACGCTACATCCTAAGCTGATTGGTATATTGCATGTAAATCATTTAGCCACATTCGTGTATCATAATATTGCATATTTGCATATATGCATATTTGCATATATTGCATATTTGCATAAATAATTAAATAAATTAATATATATATATATATATATATATATATATATATATATATATATATTTACTTTCGATTACTTATAAAAAAAAAGTACGCTTATTACAGTAAATACCTCCCCATGGCACCTTGATCTTATGTAAATTTTACTATGCTGCACCGCACCGTACCATAATGCTCTTGATCTTGATGTTACAGGTGACTTGTGGTTCCTCACAAGTCACAACCTTTGTAGCGGCAACTCCTGTGAAAAAAAACAAAAACGTAAAAATACATTAAAAAAAAATTCAGTCTACACACTTTAATTTCTACACCTATAAGCATACCACATTTTCTCCAGGAACTCTTTCACCGCTTCAATCATCTGTACACTCGTCTCCATACACAGTCCCAGAGGGCGAGTAAGGTATAATAGCGGGGCCTCCGAAATATATATATATATATATATATATATATATATATATATATATATATATATATATATATATATATATCGGAGGCCCCGATAATAGACCGTCACAGCCCTAAAGACCAACTACAACAACACAGCCCCAGACACAACATCATCCATTCCTTTCTAGTTCTTTCAACCGCTGCATTCATTTTACATCCATTTCAGTTAGAATCGCGTGCATCATTTCCATTTTATCACTGTCATACTTATCACATTCCAGTGTCATATGCTCTACTATTTCGTCCTATCCTGTGTCACACATCTGACACACTTTGCTACGGGACTCTGACCATCTGTAGTTCCTTGCATTCACATCCATTCACTGTGCCCAAACTCAGATGAGACCATAACCTAGGCTTTCCTCATACCACCATACCACACGCGTACTTACTCAATCCCATGCACTTCACTGCTCTGTCTATCTCACTTTTCCACTTTCTCACACCCACTTTAGCCCTTCTCTGCTTCTATTCATCACCTTCCATTCATACACACTTTGTCTCCCTTCAAAAGATTTGTGCACCCACCTAACCAGCATGCTCCGTACATTCCAGAGATAAACCTTTTGAGCTCCTTTTGTATTCTCCATTCGTTCCAGCCTTATTTTGTGTCTCTTCGCCGAATCTGTTTCTGTATTCCCTAGTCTGTATTTAGCTTCGGTGTCAACAATGTTAACCATAGCACACCATATCATGTCCACTCATAACAAACATTTGAGTATTTCATAAGAATCCCGACTGTAGACTCATACTGGTGACGAGAGAGAGAGAGAGAGAGAGAGAGAGAGAGAGAGAGAGAGAGAGAGAGAGAGAGAGAGAGAGAGAGAGAGAGAGAGAGAGAGAGAGAGAGTCACAATCATTGCTTTATGATAATGTAAACATCCAGATAGATAAGTGTATGACGGGATATTTACTACAAGCAGTCCTCAGCATGTCACTTCAAGCAGAAACTATTTACGGACGAAATGTGCCGTAAACAAAAATAATAATAAATAAATAAATAAAAGTAAACATTAGCAGGTTGTTGACCGCAGCATTTCTTCCTTTCTTTTAAGTGAGACTGTGTTGAGGTCCAGTGTACTGCAGACATAAAGCGTCATAACGAGATAGTAAAGATAAAAGGAGACAAGGGAGTCGACCGGATTGAACTGGCTAAGGTTTATTTATATACGTCGATAAAATAGATGTACGTGACATGTTAAAATCTATACTGAACCAAGATCCAAATAGAGAAGCTAATTTTTACATCATCATCATCATCATCATCATCATCATCATCATCATCATCATCATCATCATCATCATCATCATCATCATCATCATCATCATCATCACCACCACCACCACCACCAACACCACCACCACACAACATACTACTACTTCTATTACTACTACTACTACTACTACTATTACTACTACTACTACTACTACTACTACTACTACTACTACTACTACTACTACTACTACTATTACTACTACTACTACTACTACTACTACTACTATTACTACTACTACTACTACTACTACTACTACTACTACTACTACTACTACTACTACTACTACTACTACTAAAACTACTACTACTACTACTACTAATAATAATAATAGTAGTAATAATAATGATAATAATAATAATAATAATAATAATAATAATAATAATTG
This sequence comes from Metacarcinus magister, assembly GCA_029783475.1. NCBI lineage: Eukaryota > Metazoa > Arthropoda > Malacostraca > Decapoda > Cancridae > Metacarcinus > Metacarcinus magister. The sequence goes on from JAPQNM010000018.1 coordinate 10,283,935, forward strand.
TAATAATAATACTAATGATGATAATAATAATAATAATAATAATGATTATAAAGATGATAATAATAATAATAATAATATTAATAATATTATTATTACTATTATCATTATCATTATTACTATCGTTGTTATTATTATTATTATTATTATTATTATTATTATTAGTAGTAGTAGTAGTAATAGTAGTGGTAGTTATAGTAGTAGTGGTAACAACAATCAATGGTAGACGTTTACAGTTGACGTACGTGTATTGGTGAATTTATTCTTCTTTAACTTTGACCTTGGACAAGCCACGAACAATTAGGAAGACACACACATAGCATGGTGGAAAACAACCAAAAGACTCTTCATTCATGCCGATATCACGTGATCAGCACTTATTCACCCCTCTCAGGATACGTATTGATAAAGGGTAAACGAAAGTATACCTTATTTAATAACTGCTATTATTCTGAGTATTAAACTTATAATTATGATTGTTATTTGTACTTAAGGATGAAACTCATTTACAATAGCTGACAGTATTACCTTCCTTCAACATTTATCAAACCATAAAACTGAAGCTAAAAAGTATGATATACGGAAGATGCAGAAGAACAAGAAAACTTTAATTAAAATTCTATAAATACCACAACAAATTAATCTTTCTTCAGTGGACTATGCCTTGTTTTCATTTCGATTTGACCGTTGTGTCACTTTGTTAGTATAAGTAGTATTGTACGCCAAAAAATGTGTAGCTATTTGAACTAATAATATATTCATGTGTGTGTATATGTATGTTTTTCAACACCTGGTTTTGAATTCTGGGACTCATGACATTCTCAACGTACAGATAAGCAGCCCGGGTTGTCCACGTGGTACTATTTATACGTATGTAGTACTCACCTTAATCTCCGCTCCCCTGACCTGTGCAAGACTATGCATGTTCCGGGGATGATTAATGCATTGTAATAGAATTTTTAATGTCTCAGTTGCCACTCATGTCTATATAGAGAACAAAACTATGATGAATTGATTGTCAAATGAAATCAACCTGCATGTATCGCCTCCAACTTAACGAAATGATACCTGTGAATATATTATTTTATCGTCATTGTGTCTGCCTAATAATAATTTTTTACTCTTCCTACTGTGGTAGTAAATACATACCTAAATATACGCCCACCAATACCATGTGGGTCTGCAGACATGTTATCTATGTCTAGCTTATTATCAGTTACTGTGACAGTATTTTCTTCAAATATTATAGAAACTTGTACTTTAAAATGGCATACAAAGTGCAATATACTAGGGTTTGAAGTGTATTCTTAATGAACATCAGGTGACGCCGTTAGTGGTCGGCCTCATGCACAACATTCGTTATGAAAGTCAACGAGCAATAACATAACATGAATTCAATAAAGGTAAAATTGGCGCCGTAGTCCCTTCACACTTGTCCCTCTCTACGACTGCCAAGTCACCAGTCTGTGAGAAATTATAGTTGAGGGAGGACGTACGCTACATTGCATCTCTTCTTCGGCCTTATATATATAGCTCCGTTGCAGGGTACAGTATACAACACAGTGATTGTCTGACATATAATTGTCTTTTGAGTTTCATACTATAATGTTTTCCACATCTAGTCTATTTCTCGACTAATTTTAAAAGTGATTATGTAGTATAATATAATTAAGTGTTTTGTGAACAGTGTTGAACATCCTCGAGTTGTGAGCGATGCGAGTGAGTAGTAGATGCCAACAGCTAGGTGTGCGCCCTAACTTTTTATTAAACAAGCAATAAAAGTGGTTATGATAGTTCATATGTAACACTATGCGTGTATGATGTTAGTTTAAAGCTTGGATAAAGTAATTTTTCACTCATTGATGGCAGAGGAACGTCTCAATTTTATCGGCAACGTAGAAATTTATTGAGCAGCTGCTTTTGACCATTGCAAGAAATAAATTTTGTTTAATGTCACCACCTGGAATATCAATTTGACTTTACGATTAATTCAAATGAAAGCAAAAGTTAGAGGTGTACAACTGGAAACCTATTGTCCACAGGGACTTACGTTATGTAACTCGCATCCACATGTCATTCACACATAAGGTAAACACTGCCTCTAGCGGCAGTGTTTACTTTGTGGCATAATTATGATTGTCTCAGATAGATGTATCAAGCTAAAGAACAGCAGTTACATGACAGTTATATCTGCTTCTTCCACTTGTTATACTGTACAGAAATGTCGGAGGGCATGGCGGACAGCGGCTGGCACGCCACCCTGACTAGAGGGTTGAACGAGGCCTGGCAGACCAGACTTTTCACTGACCTCGTCATCAGGACCCAGGACCAGGTCATTCATGCTCACAAGATAATCCTCGCAGCAGCATCACCTTACTTTAGGTTAGATTTTAAGTTATATATTTGATTTGTCTCCTAGATATTACAGGTATAACTATATATATATATATATATATATATATATATATATATATATATATATATATATATATACATATATATATATATATATATATATATATATATATATATATACATATATATATATATATATATATATATATATATATATATATAAATATATATATATATATATATATATATACATATATATATAAATATATATATATATATATATATATATTTTTTTTTACGTACTCATGGACGACTGGACGAGTATCTGACACGTTATATTGTTGTTATTTATTTCAGGGCCATGATGTCCGTCGGCTTAGTTGAGGGACAAACGCAGACTCTCGTTCTGGAAGATGTGTCAGGAGATGTGCTCAACACAGTACTCACTTTTGTGTATACTGGTCGCGCTTCCCTCACTGAGCACAATATACAAGAGGTGTTCACTCTGGCTGACTATTTTCAGATACATTCCTTGAAAAAACTGTGCTGTTACCACCTCAAAACCCACCTGGTGTCACGCACCTGCCTAAGTGTGTATGAAGTTGCGGCCCTTCATAGGTGTAATGACCTGGCTGCCGAAGCCCTGGCGTTGGCCGCCTCTCAGTGCTCCGAGGTTCTCGCCCAGCCAAACTTCCTTACTCTGCAGCCAGAGACTCTGCTCACGCTACTCAAACAACCTTACCTCAGTGTGGAAACAGAGGAAGAACTCTTTGAGGTTCGTGATGTACAGAATGATGATCCTTTTCAATTTAAAATTTGTTGTTTTAGTGTAAATTTTCGTGAGTGCATACATTATGATGTATGCAGTAGCTAAGAAAGATGCACGTGTTTGTTTCAGGGTATCGTGGAGTGGGCGTCCAATGACCCACCTGAACGGAAAAAATGGCTACCTGATCTGATAGAGAACATCGACCTTGAGTTCCTCAAATCTAAGAGAAACAAGTGGCTGGCTCTGCTGGAGGAGAAACAGCTTCTTCAGGAAGATCTTAAAAATATTATAGATCCAACTGTGTTGGAATGTAATGATGAGGAAGAGGATTGTGATAATCAACATCCTCAAAAGATGATGAGACATAGTGCTCTGGAACAGGTGAGTTTCACTGACCACTTAGACACTGAAAATGAAAAGCAGATTTAAGATATGTACGGAGGTATATGATTAAATCGCACTTTTCATGAGTTGTTAATTGGCTTCCTACTAATACGTAGACTGTTTGTACCAAGGTGCTGCTGGTGATGGGCGGGGAGTCCAATGGGAGACTGCTGCGAAACACGGAATGTTTTGCGGTAGGTTACTCATCATGGAGGTGCAGCATTCCTGAAGTGGCGAGGAGACCCAACTCTCACTACCAACAACTACAGGTGTTACCTCCCATGCAACACGCACGAGCTTACTGTGCTGTGGCCACGCAGCAAAACATGGTTTATGTTCTTGGTGGGTAGATCTTGCATTGTGTTATTTCATAGTTGCATAAAAACGGGTACATAATCCGTAACAATGAATATTAAGATATATGTCTAGTTCTCTCCTTAATGCGAGTGTGGTTGTTTCTTTAAAGTAATCTTGTTACACGAACACGAACATCAGTGTCACCAAGGGAAGCATCTGCATATCAGATCTGCATAGTGAACATCTGTTGCTTTGGTTATTATAATTTAAATTTTTTTTTTTAGGGGGACAGACTATCAAAACTTTCTTGTCATCATGTGAGTGTTACAACGTTCTGAACAACAGTTGGCACCACCTAAGTGACCTGCCCGAGGCTATGCATGGGTCTGGTGCAGCATTCCTTGACGGCAGCCTTTATCTGGGTGGCGGGAAGTCCCTGGAGCGATATCACTCAGGACTGTGGGTCAGTATACCATGCACCATGCAAATGGAGTTACTTGTGTTTAGTAACCCTTCTTACAACACATGACTGGTATATATATATATATATATATATATATATATATATATATATATATTTACATTTATATGTGTGTGTGTATATATATATATATATATATATATATATATATATATATATATATATATATATATATAAAATATATATATATATATATATATATATATATATATATATATATATATATATATATATATATATATATATATATATACATATATATATATACATATAAATGTAAATATATTATATATATATATATATATATATATATATATATATATATATATATATATATATATACAATATATATATATATATATATATATATATATATATATATATATACATATATATATATATATATATATATATATATATATATATATATATATATATATATATATAATAAAAACAATTGATGTATAAATGATTGGATATAAATACTATTTTTAAAGAATCCAGTGAAACACTTGAAGATGCATACTTTCATAACAAGTGTGCGGGGGTATGACAAGCTTAGTGCTCTCATGCTCCTCTCAGATAACTCATTTTCACACTACGCACTTCTGACTACTGTGTTCTATTCCATGTCCAAGTCTCTGATCCATATGTCAATGTTGGCAGGAGAATATAGTTTCGTAAATCTCTCTTTAGCTCCATGCATGCATTCCTTCTTCTCAACCCTTGAAAGTGATCTTATGTCACACCTGCCTTTCACAGCTCTCTCTCCTATTTCTCCTACCTCCATGTTTGCATAACACTGTTCCCAAATACTTCAACTTCAACTTTTTCCATCCTTTCCTCTCCTAAAAGTACCTCACATCTCCCTATTAAGATCAAGCATCTCTGCTTCCCTTCTTTCAAAAACCATCACCTTACTTTTTCAAAGCATTCACTTTTAGCTCCCTTCTCGTACATACACTATAAGATTAATCCACCACTCTCTAAAGTTCCTCTTCATTCTCTGCAAATTGCAGTGTCATCTGCAAATAGGTACGCCACCACCGGGAATGGGCTCCATTCCATTGATATTTAGTCTTGCACCTATATTCCCCCCGTTTAGCTTTAATTTCTATCATACACCCATCTGTACAAATATTGAATAGTTATGGCGATATTACACATCATTGTCTCAACCCAACTCCTATAATAGGAAAACTTTCATTTTACTTTCCATTCACCCTTACACATGTGCTTGCCTCGCTATAAAATAACTTAATTCCTCCCGGTAACTCCCCTCTAACACCATACATTTTCTGAACTTTCCAGAGAGTTTATTTATCAACTTATTCATAGGTAATTAATGACTGATATTATAAGGATAAAAGGATAAAAGGAAGAACAAACAACAGCCTATATGTTGGCCTTTACGCGGCTGTTTGTGATAATCTACACAATATAATCTAAAATGAGGGACATAGGACCGATAAGTATATATCAAGATTTTCATAACTAGTTTTTTTGGGATATTGGTTTGTTCTGTTTGACAATGTCTTATGAAATCATTCTACCATGATTATGTTAAAAAAAAATCACCCTAACTTAACACCTGCTTATTCATATAACCACGTGACACTAGATATTTTTTGCTTCTTAAAAGGTCTACAACGATTACCAAGACACTTGGTCAGGTCGTGGGTCCATGGGGGTTGGCAGGGCCCACTTTGGCCTGGCTGCACTCCATGGCTCCTTATATGCAGTGGGTGGTGTGGGCTGGGCAGAGGGAGGGAGTCAGATTCTGGACTCATGTGAAAAATATGATCCAGGAGCAGATGTCTGGACTCCCATTGGTGAGTATATGTATATACACTACCAGTGTGTAACAGTGATTTCTCTCTTATTCCTGAAGTTAATGGTAACTAAAAAAACATAATATTCTTATCACATATACCATCATAGGCAGCCATTACTAGTCCAGTGGAAGACAGGGTTACAGAGTTGCCTCTACCTCTCACCAGCTTCACTTGGCCGGGGAAGGGGTTACCTTGGTGTGGCAGTAATCCATGATCACCTCTATGCTATTGGAGGTTACAATGGCTCTTCGTGGCTCAACTGTGTGGAGAGATACGACCCTCTCAGAGACCAGTGGACTTCAGGTTAGTCAACATTTCTTTATTTAGGGGCACACAAAAGTATGACAAACAAGTGCCAGGGCCTTGGGACATGCTCTCCTGAAAAGTTTACAAGTTAAGTTTCTTAAGTTTGCATTTCTACTCATATAAGTACGTACTTGCATGGAGAAATAGTGCACAGTTTTCCATATATTAATAATGAAAATTTCAAAGAATGTCATATCCTTACTCTTAGTAGCAATACTTTTACACAGATTGAGGCAATCATGTGCTCACTGGTGGAATTAATTACTAATGAATGCAGTGTTCACTGATAATTTAATAATTTCTATAAATCAATATGGTATTAACTCAATTCTGTCTATTGTTCTCAGTTCAGAATTATGTTATAAATGTGAATATTCCCACAGCTCTAATCTACTGATTACCTAATAACAACCACTATGACTGATAGCATTTATGTTCCTCAGTGTCTCCCATGATCAGTGCACGGAGCAGCTTTGGGGTGACAGTCAGCCATGGGAGAATCTACTGCCTGGGAGGATTTAGTGGAGAATCAAATCTAAACTCTGTGGAGAAGTACAACCCTCGCACCAATATGTGGCACTGTGTACAGTCTATGCAGCTGCGACGGTATGGTTTGGTGGCGGCTACTGTCACTGTTCCAGGAACAGTAAGGTGATGGTTACTGTATGCTCATGCATGAATTTCCTCTTGTGTTTCATGCTATGAAAACACCACTTAATTTCAATGTTAAAGTGCTCAGTATGTTTGTAAATGCTATTTTACATTCATGAGCTGCTCATTGATAACCACTGATCACTGACTGACGTCTTACTGTTCTTTAGTGTCCCAAACAATCAAACAATAGTGCCAAGGTGTAATTCCCTTTCTTCTAGATTATAATTACTTTCCAATCGAGTAATAAGATGCAGACTATGTTTGTGGAGACAATAATTGATGTTTCAAACTTTCATATCTCATACAAAATCATGTGAGCAATAAACCTTGTGATTTGTTAATGAATCTAGAAGAACTTGTATGAATGTAAGGAATGGCAGTATAAAAATTAAAAGCTGTAACAAACCAGTATTGTGTGCATTGTGATGACATTCTTTCACTTGATTTGATGCAATGAAGACAGGCCTAAGGGAATGAATCCGTGTTGACAGAAAATGAATCATGCTCAACACATTTATCCCCTGAGAGCTTCTTTGTTGAGTGTGCTGTGGCAAGTGCACCAAACTCTGTACCTGTATAGTACATGTATGGTGGTGTAGTGAAAGTGATATTAGATATATATCATCTTTTTCATGCTGAATCTTATGCAATATTGATATGTATGTATCTTTAATTCTGAGCTTTCTCTAATGTTGATATGTATTCATAACCAACTCACTTAATTTTGTTACTAATCTATTTTCTGTAAAGGCATTCATTCTCCATTAGAAGGCTGTATTTAAGGGAGGTTTACGGTGATATACGATGAAAGTAGTTTGCTGAACTCCTCAAGTTGTTGAAATTATTATTATGGATTCAGCTCATCAGATAATCTGCAAACCTAAATGGAAAAATCTGAAGCTTATCAACCCTCCACATAACATTAGGAGTGGAAACATGCATGGTCACGTGTGGGTCTTGAGTGATGTAAGACACCTTGCATCCAAGTGATTACTTCATATGTCAGCTATGACTAAATCTAAACTTCTTTTTTTTTTATATAAATCTAGCAGAAATGAGGTAACATTTCAGAGAGACAAACAGAAAATTTAACAAACACCGCAAAGTACATAAATCCAAAGAACGAATAAATATAATACTGGCATTATATTATGTAAATCATCAGTTTGAATTTTGCTCAGCCAGACTTCCTCCAGCTTTACCAATTTCAGTTAATGCTGCTTTTCATCAAGTGTTCCAGTTTACTTTTTTTTCTGATAAATGCCTTTCATCCTCCTCTAAGCCTCTATGATCCAATGAATTATCAACACCATTTTTTTTGTTTTTCTTTTTTGTTTTTCTATATCATTAACCGTTGGCGCCAGTAGGCTTATGGAGGCACAGATGGACTTGCCTCGCCTGTTATTTGACGTAGGTTATCAGATTTTTATAGTGACGCCTCAAATGTTTACGTTCTCTCTTGAATATGTTGAGAACGTGTGAGGCTAATCGCTGCTACAGCCTCAGATGCATATAACGTTGTAAGTCCCGTCTGAGGACAGTATAGCAGCAATTTGGGTAGTCTTTGGCCACTCGGCGGTGATATCAAAGAATGAAAAGTGGTCAGCGAATATCGGGGATTCGAACTTGGGACCCTAGGCTCGCTCACCCGAGCGCTAGACCACTGTACCACCACCGCCTCCTTTTGTTATTTCCCTTTACTTCTGACCTATAAATTGTTTCTCATTATTTTATCTTTTTCTTTCCATTTGTGTAATCACTTTAGTAACATTGATCTTACTTTTCCACCAAACAATGCATGATTCTCCACCTTCATCAAGGGACTTGGCAGACAGCTTGCACTGAACCCTGTAGCCTTGTGAGCAGCTGTAAGGTAACACAGGTGGACTCGTGTAAACATAGAAATTGCATTTCAAGAAGATGTAGATAGGACAACGATGTTAATTTGTCTACTAAATCACTTCACACATAAACGAGTTTATAGATATAAAGGTGAAATATATACAGAGATGTCATTAGTATAAGTTATTAATTCAACCTGTACAAAGTTAAAAATCACTAACTATGATTCACCACATTCTCTGCTGAGCTGTGGTGCAAGGAAGACACCACACCAGGAAAGGGTTTCTTATTGCCTGTTACAATTAAACATGTAAACAACAACAATTAAAATATAATCTGACTTCTAGATGAGTAAAATGCATAGGTGAGGGTGTGATACATTACATGAATCATGATTTTGATCTTGGGAAATTTGTTGGTGAAAGAACCTCTGGTTGTATCTTGCTTTGTGTTTGTCCTTCAAAACAGTTTTGAAATATGATGTACAAAAGTACCTAAGGATAAGGATTAATTCATATTCACCAATTACAAAATTCAAGTTCTTCAATGCTATATTGATTAATTACAAGCAAAATACAGACCACTGACAAGGTGGATAATGCTACACGGGCTGAGCCCCACAAACTACCATCTTGTCTCTACTACTGGCTTTTCAAGTGTGACAATGGTGTTCATATTTACATTACGAGTATGGAATGCAATTGAGTGGCAACCTAGTTTCATGATGAGAACTAACCTCATTGTGCTCTGCTAATTGTCCTAATTTGGTTTTCTTGTGGATGACAGCATTGGGAAGGCGAACCCAGGAAGACAGATACCTGAGTTGGCTATCATCACTGATATAAATGTATATACAGATGCCCTCTTTGGGTCAGGGTCCACCACCCTACAAGTTATTAGCAATGACTCTGTAGCGACTAAACTTGTGTGATTTCACACCAGTGTGTACAAGGCCATTTGAGGGCAGTGAGCGTCGAGGGGCCATCTGGCCCTTGGGGGATGAGGATGGCAGTGTGGAGCAGCATGGAGACCAGCCCCATGTTGACATATAGAGAGGCACAGGTCTTTGAGGTTGTGAGAATGTTGGCCGGGGCAGAGAGTCTAGTGGGGAAGGCATGTGCCTACGGTGGGCATTTGATACGGCTTTCACCCGCCGCAGAGGAGTGAGCAATCGACCGTTCGTAAAGGTTGTGGCTCTACCTGGGGATGGGGTAGAAGGAGTAGACCCAATACTCCGGCCATAACTGGAAAATGTGATGTGGGGGTTGACGCTTGGTGGGGACCCAGGACCCCCTCACAGCTGTGCTTGGGAACCACGCCAAGACATCTGACCGAATGTCACTGCACCATAGGTAGTGCCATAGCCAATGCTACCATAGTAGTCACTTTGGGCACCACCACCTCCATTTGGAGAATAACCACCCTGAAAAGGAAAAGGAGGTAATGAATTCTAATTAAAGTTTCTGGTGATGGTATTCTTGCAGCCTCCACCACAGGGCTAAAACAAAATACTAACAAAATATGATAATCACATACAAGCAAAAATTTAAATGTGCTTACAGCCATGTATCTGTTAAGTTCATCCTGAGTATCGAAGATCATGACCATAAAAGGGCTGCCAGGCACATGCTCTCCAGACCACTTCACTTCCATGCGGTAGTCACCAGGCTCAGTGGGGTCATATTTACAAAGGATAGTGCGGTCCTTCTGGGACTCACGTTGCATCTCCACACGGAAAGCACCTGTTAAGTGGACCATGAATTGAGTATATTTGTAACAAATTATTATTTGTAAAAACAATAAAAACAAATTTAAATGGTCATGTAAAAACACAATATGGGAAACAAACCTTTTGGCCCTCTAATCCTAACAGTGAGCTGGCCAGCTCCTGCTCCACGAGTATCACATATGAAGCGGCTTTGGTACGCTGCAAGGACTCCATGCTCGATGCCAGGACCATACACTTTAACCTACAAGTGAGACAAACATTAGGAAAGGGACATGACTTTGCAGGTTTCATGATCTGTATCAAACAAAGGTAAAATGAGGAGTCAAGGTGTGATAAGAATTATCATTCAGTTTGAAATATATTGTAATAATGTTAAAAGATCAGCATCACCTTGGATGGGTCCGGAGCCCCGGCCACCTTGAGGGTGTATGGAGAGCCTGGAACATGATCTCCCTCATACTTCACATTAAGGGAATGCCGACCAGACTCCTGTTGACAAGACGAGATAGAAGTAATTCTTAGGGTCTTCCTCTTTTATATGAAGGTAAATGTCATAATTCGCATATATAAAGGAAGGCAAAAGATTAAATATTTCTCCTTACACTTGTAAGTAGTTTCAAATCTTTAGTACATCTTGGTGATAAAACTCACGATTTTATAGGTATCTCATGGATGCTGGCACATTTCTAACCACCTCATTAAAGGTGACCAACAACAGCCACTTGGCTCAACTACCTTATAATAATTATAGAAATCTATCTATCTATATACCAAGCTAATGTTTGTTTTAAAGGGAGGTAGACAACACAAGGGATTTAGAGTTCGGAGACAAATTACTCTCCCCTCCCTCTCTGCACTGTCCCTTTAGATCACCTTTTATGACCTACAGGGAATACAGTTGTAGTGTTCTTGTAGCCCCCCCAGAGCTATTATATAAATAACTTATAAAAACATTTATCAAAGAAGGGGAATTGTCATGATACATGAGATTTATTTCTCCTAAAAACCTATGAATCCCAAACAAAACTCACCTGTGGCCGGACATTTAAGGTGAATGTTCCATCTCCATGATCCTCTAAGTCACACAGTGCCACCTTCTGGGGGCCTGTGCAGGTCACTGTCAGCTCCCCAGGACCTGCTCTTCGGGTGTCAATGAAGGACTTTATCTGGTGGCCCACCATGCCATGTCTGAGGCCCTCACCTGAACACACTACTCGAGAGGCATCAGCCACACTCTCCACATTCACCTTGAGTGGGCAGCCTCGCACCTGCCTGTCTGACCACATCACATTGAGCAGGTAAGCACCAGGCACCATAGGGGTGTAATCAGCCTGCCAGATGCCACCTCCTTGGTGAGACAAGGCCACATTGACATCAGCTTTTGTGCCAGTCATGGTAACATCAGGGGCACCTGGCCCAGCTAAAGAGCCATCAATGACAAAGTCTGAGCGATCACCACAGCGAGCTGTGGTAAGGCCATGGCCACGGAGTGTGACTCTTGTGTGGTCGCCTGTGTTAACTGGCTCAGCAATGCCATAAATGGGCATATTTGGAAGCAGGAGTTCAGAATACCACAGGCAGAGCTCATAGGATCCTTCTCCTGGTGGCGTGAAGAGCAGTCTGGCCCGTGGGCCATTCTGGTCCACCCCAACTTCCAATGGGTGACCCTCATGGGTCAGCTCTGCACGTAGCCGCCCTGGGCCTGCCTCACTCACATCAAAGGCCAGCCGCTTTTCCTCCCGCGGTGTTAATTCTAAGCGATCTTCAGAGTCCAGAAGGCTTGACCACCCACCAATCAATCTCACACGAGCTGGATCAACAATTTTAGGGTGGAAGGGGCTGCCAGCCACGTCCCTCTTATTCCACTGGACACGCACATCAAATATACCCACCTCATGTGGTATGTAAGTCACCTGCGAATAGGATACAGTATAAAGAAGTATTTAATAATTTTATGATGCACAAGGTACTTAAATGTGGGATACGCTATACAGACAAGCCTGATCTTATGTGCTCATACTGTCATATATTTCCATCAAAGAAGTAAGTTGGGATTGTCTGAAGTGGCTTTTGTGATGTTCGTGTCCATTGATACTTGTGCATAATTAGTTATATCAAAGTGTGGTTAGGTATGCTGGCCAGATGCTGCAGAGTAAATTGGAAAGTTCTGTGAAAAGCCTGACAACACTAAATGATAATTGTTTGTGTTCTGTAGTGATCATGAAAATGTCAGTGATGAAGCGTGTTGACAGTGATGAAACATTTTAATATTTTACATGTATGTATATCAATTCAAATTACACATTTCTTGTTTTAAAATTATAAAAAAATTCACTGTACTTTAAACTCCCAAGGACTTACCTGGTACAGTCCTTCATCCTGCTTGCGCACATTAACACGGGCAACACTGTCCGGCCCATCCACAGTGACGTGTGGTTCTCCAAGCAGCCCTCGGCCATCCACAGTAAAGGTGAGGGGAGTATCTACTGCCCCACCCTCCAGCCCTGCTCCCTTCACACTGGCCAGACCAGATTCCCCAACCTCCACTGTCAGAGGAGATCCAGGAACCTGCACATAACAAAAGATATTTTTAATCCCTTGCATCCAATTACTTTCATCATCATTATCATTGTTTTCAGAGTCAGATTCCATGTTTACATGGTCCAGAATTTGTCAACTAATAGCAACTTGCATAGAAATGTGGTTACATGTAATTATTCATTAAGTATGTATGTATATCTGCATGTATTTGATGGATCTGTTCAGTAGCAGCCTAATGAGCTGGTAGTTAATTCAATGGAAAAAGATAGTGTATCTGGATGTAGAGGGAGAGGATGATAAAGAAGCTTACATATCCGTATATTTATGGCACTACATGATACATAACAAACCTATCATTAAGTGGTGCACCTCCTTTACATGATAAAAAAAATGTTTTGGTTATAACATTCTTTTTAAGGGAAACAAAGTCTGTTGATGCTGACTCTCCTTACTTATCGCATTTGTTTTGATGCTACAAAGGACTCCTGTGACTCAAATGAGAGAAAGAAAAGGTCATTACATTATCGTGCAGTGCCTTACCTCCTCTCCACCATAAAGGATAGTAATGCGGTACTGTCCTGGGGCATCTGGCACCCACTCCACTGTCTCTCCTGCAGGTCCTCCCTTCACTTCCAAGGGTGTCAATACTCCTGAGGGAGCCACCAGTTGCACATCTAGGTCTGCACTGCCTGCCTCAGACTTGTCCACTGATGAAAAAAATATAATTTACCGTCAGGCTTTGGATTAGATAACAATACTCCATTTTGACAGACCACTTACTCCAGTGTATCACATTGGATAAAGAAAAGTAAGTAAAAACAAGCAAATAAATAAAATAAAACAAAAAAATAAGTATGTAAGTAATTTCATACATCAGACTAGCAGAAAAAATGAGTTACCTGAAAAGAGAATATGAATGGAAGGATTGGAAAGTAAGAGAGCAGGTGTGATGGCAAAGTAGGACATAGATGGAGTGAATGTAAATGGTGAGTACCTGGTGGACACATGTGTGGAAAAAGGCTGTTCTTACCAAACACCTTTAGACACAGATAGAAGACAATAAAAAGAAAAAGTCACTAACAGATCACTCACACTTAAAGACGCAGGGTTCTCCAACTGCTGTAATGGTTTTCCTGTAGTCTATAACCACCTTGGAGGCATCATAAGCTGTACAGAAAAATGGAGAACCCTTGACATGCTTGTTGGCAGACAGGACGTCAATCTTGAAGGTACCAGGCAAGTGTGGGGTATACTCAGCCAACAAGTTTCCATCCTTCTGCTGGTAACATCTCACAGACACAGCCCAATCCTGTGGTCCAGTAATGATCACATCAAAGTCCTTAGAAGGCTGACCCAGAGTCTCAATGACGAAAGATGTACACTTGTTGACACGTGCCTGGTGCAAACCCAGACCAGTGGCAGTCATGGAGTGGCCGGTGGCAGGGTTGCGCACTCCCACCTCAAATGGTGCACCTGAAAGTAAGATTAATCAATCAATATGTTTTGTATGGTATCTTGTTTTTACATCTGCAAATATTAAAGTGAAAGGCGATTTTACACTAATTCTCTGCTATATTTCCATGTCTTGTAGCATCTTCGTCTTAGTGATTTAATATACTATATTCACCTATGTACATACTTCCCTCAAAATAGAATCAGGACACAAAAATGCCATACCTTGGACAGGAACACCATTGTACCGCACATCCACTTTGTGAGGAATGGGTACCCGAGGGTAGAAGAGCACCTTGTAGAGGCCACCACTCAGGTCTCGGATGGAGTGCTTCACATCCTGCCCAGCAGCACGAACTCCAACTGACAGTGAGCCTCTGCCAGCCCCTGCAACACAACACATCAGTGGGTTACATCACTGCGGCCATGAGTACTGTTAGAGATATAATGCTGATGCTACTTGTGGTGATGAATAACAAGGTAGTGAATAATGCTTGTCTATAGATTACCTGTCCTACTTTGGAAACTCCCAAATGGAGACTCTTACATCATTACTGTTGATGTGTGTAGTGGCATGCCTTCCCCCCACCCCCCTATACACACATACACTCATACTGACCTGAGGCATCCACCTTGAGGGCACACTCATGGGTTGAGTAACACTCCCCGGCAGACTGTAGAGTGACGCGTTGGGGGTCTGCAGCCTCCACTGTGTAGGGTGTGCCACTGATGGGAGCTCCCTGGTGCAACACTGCCACACTGTATGATCCAACCTGCAGGGACACACACAAAATCCATATAGTTTATGTAGCTACTTCCTAAATACAGTATTATTATTGAGACACCTAAAAATTACAACACACTTTTCATTTTATCAGAAACAGATCAAACTGCAAAGAATTACATAAACCCCATCCAGAGTTATAATGTATCATAGGACATGTCAGGCAGGGTAACAAAAGGTGCATGTGAGAGGAGTTAATTACCTGATCTGCTCGGTACTCAGCCCGGTGCAAGCCACTTTGGAGCTTCACCAGCCGGGCAGGAATCTGGCCACCATCTGGACCTGTGACCCGGATGTCCAACTCACCGTCAAGGCCTTTTGTGTCCACCGTAAAGGAAGCCGTATTGCCTGTCACCACCTGCAATACAACCACAACCATCAGTTATTTTTGTGTTGTAATCATGTGTATGGATGTCCTTTTTTTTTAACATAGCAAGCATTTTTAACTAATTTGTTATGGAAATTTGGTAACAGCTGCAAGCATTTCTTTCTTCACTTCATTCTACCTTTGATGATTTGTTCTGCCTTGTGTAAATAGAATGCATCAACTGCACAGAAAACTTACTCGATTGTTTCTCTGCCTAAATCATATCCCCTTTACTCTGTCCTAATTTACCTGAGCCTAATCCAACCACAATTGAATTAAATATCTACGAAAACACCTTCCTGACAGCTGACTTCTGAGTATCCTGGAGTGTCCTTACCTGCCTGAGTCCCTCTCCCTTGGCAGTGACCATCTGGCTCTCCTTACGCTGCAGGTGGCGTACTTCCCGAGGCTCCAGCTCCCGCACCTCACACTTGAAGGGTGAACCTGAGGGAGGAGGATCATGAGGGTATGGGTATGGACATTGAGGGAAGAAAATGGAAGATAGGCTATGAGAAAGATGTGGAAATGGATATGTTATGGAGGAAAAGTTGAGGAGGATGTAAAAAGGGAAGAAGGGGAGGATACAGAGGGTAATGAATGAAGTTACTTGGAAGGAGAAAAAGAATGAAGGTAGTACATGGAGGAAATCAATTGAGGGGAGAATACGATGATAAAGAGAGAGGAAAAGATAGAAAGCAACAATACATTTCATGAAACACCTGCAGAATTATATATATCCCTCATATTATAAATGAGGAGGCTTTTCGACAAACTACACTTTAAATATGTTGAGGAAAATATACCAGACAGCTGACACAAACCCCCTATAATGTCTGCCAAATTCTGAATGTCACCTCTTATATGTGGGAAGAAGAAAGAAAGAATGAGAGAGGGAGAGAGAGAGAGAGAGAGAAAGAAAGAAGAAAAAAAAGGGGGGGCACATTATCACTCACCAATGACATCCTCCTCATTGAAAGTAATGTTGACAAAGTGTAGGATGGGCTCCTGTGGTGTGAAGGTGACATCATAAAGGCCACGAGACCTAGCTGCCACCTCCGCTCGTACTGAAGCCTTGGCTGTCGTGACCACCAACTCCAGTGTGCCCTCACCAGCCTGTGACGCATCCACTGTGAAGGTCACCGGCTTGTTCACCTGTTGGGAGGCATGGAAAGGTGGATGTGTAAATATATATATATATATATATATATATATATATATATATATATATATATATATATATATATCACATTTACTCAGCCATTTACCTGCACCTAAAAACTAAGTGAATTAAATGAATTGGTGACAAATGTGAAGAAATACTTTTGAATACAAATCAATGACTAATATTTTATGGCCACTGCAGCACCAACAGTATACAAGGCTTGTTATATCATCAATTTGAAGTGTCTCTCAAGAAGAAATACGAACAAGTCTGTGCAGAAAACTAAACAAGAACAAGCCTCTTGAGGATTAAGAAGTCTTTCGAGAGTTATTTACAGGAGAAAAGGCAGTTGAACAGAAGTGAAACAAATGAATAAGAACGAGCCTATAGCGAGGAAAGCAGGTGTGTGGATGAACAGACTCCTGACTCACCTTACTGTGATCGAGGCCCGTCACCTGCACCTTAGTCACGTCATAGATGTTGCAGGTGAAGGGGGAGCCGCCCACACCCTCTCCGTCCATGCTGACGTTGACAGTGTGGGGTCCCACCTCCTGTGGCTGGAACTCTGCAGTGAGCTTGCTGGGCAGCTCTCCAGACACCTTGATGGGCACGTGGTTGCCCGAGGGTGAGGTTACCTAAAAGGATACCACCATCACCGTCAGAACCAATCACGCACCGACATTATCATTACAAACAGTTAAGGACGTGGAAAGAATGGAATATAATAATTTCCCCTTCAATAATAATAATAATAATAATCCCAGCACAGCACCATATATTAATCAAATAGACCAAGCAAGACACAGCTCATTTCAAGAGTGACCTGCAAGACACAACATACTAACCTGGACAACGCAGTGTGAGACGTCAGCGCTGCGTGGGTCAATGGTGATGGTGGCGGGACGTGCCAGGGAGGACATCTTGAGCCCCGGCCCCGAGATCACCACTTGGCTGCTGTCACTCACGCGGCACTTGAACGGCGACCCTGCACACATCACACACACACTCCATGGATTATTGAATATATGATGGTACATAGCACACCAACACACACAGGCACATGTACTATGAATTAATTGACTATATAAATGACGACCCTGCACACAGCACACCTATACTCACACCATGTAATATCTAACTGCTAATGATTTTTCTTTTTCTTCTAAGTGTAGTGCGTGGAAATCCCCTTTCACTTCTACTATTATATCGTATTCGAGGAGCAATGAAGTGTTTTCGCTGATTGACAGATTTGTTATCACGTATATACTAAATTATTCTATATCCCGCGTTTTATTTCTCCTTTATCTATATATCTATATTATTTCAAAATTTTGCTTTAACTTCTACTGTTGATTACTTTCAAATGGTAATATTTTTATCTTTGTTTTCAATAATCATGCACATTCTACAAAAAACGCACTGATATTTTTGGTAGCAAGCGTGTCTTTTGAACAATATGAATAAATAAAGCATGCGCACACACATATACACACACGCGCGCACACGCACACACACGCGCACGCGCACACACACACGCGCACAACACACACACACACACACACAGCGTATTCTGGAAATACTATCAATCACGCAGAAAATTAGACTCGGAAGTGTAGGGAACGAGGAGGAGTGAAGGAAACAGGAAAGGAAGAGTGGAGGAGAGAAAGGAAGGAGGGTAATAGGGTCTGAGGGATGAGTGAAGGCTTAGGGAGAAGGTGCAAGGAAGGGAGGTGGAAAAGAGCGACGAGGAAGGGGGGAGAGGAGAGGAGAGGGAAATGGGAAAACGAGAAGTCATGGAGGGAGGGAGGGGGGAGAGGGGGAGATAAGTAGTTTGTTTAAAAGGCGGATGTCAAGAAGAGAACGAGGAGAGATGATGGAAGGGAGGAAGTGAAGGTAAGGGTAAGTGGTGGAAAAGAGGGTAGGAAAGGGCTAGTAGGAGAGAAAGGCGGGGAAGGAGTTGCATGAGGAGGTGAAGAGGGAGGTGAGGTGGTTGGGTAGGTTAGGAAGCGGTGACCACATGACTTTCATCTGTATAATGTTTCATCCACTAACCTTGAACGGTCTTCCCAGTTTTCAAAAGAAAAATAATAATAGAAAAGCGATGTTAAAATTTGGCTATATATTTTTTTTGTCAGCGTGGGAACATAACACCATTGCAAGTGTTAATAAACGTCTTCTACACAAGATAAATGATACTATTGTTTTCATTAACCATTGTTCGGTGATCCGGGTTATCAAAAGGATGGTATGATATTCAATAATGTCCCATGTATTATCTATTGTGTGTGTTTGTATTTGTGAAAAGCATCGATTATAAATTTTCTCAATGATAAGTAGTTTTCTTAATCAACTATTGATAGAGTGGAATATCCTAAACATTCGGCAATAGTGATGAATTCAACTGGTAAATTCAGTACTGTCATGGCAGTTATGACGATCGAGTTGGCCACCCTTGGTTCTCCGTCCCAAGTGGTTTGCCTGACACTTCCAACCCAGAGGTGTGAAGTGAGCCTAAGCCACGTCACTCAAATGAGATACAAACACTCAATACAATGAAGCATCCAGCTGACACGCGAGTCGATGAAAAATGCTAGCAAGACTGGGCGAGCAATGTGAAGCGAGCTAACTCACAGCACGATCTCACAGGCATGGAAACACTTTAAATATTTTTCATTCATCCTCTGCTTGTCACATTACAGTAACAACAATAATAACAATGATGATAACAGTAATAATACGAGTAACAAAACACGCCTGCTAACTGTCCACAGGCGAAACCACCACCTCTGTTGACACCACCAATGAGAGGATGGACAAACAGACACAGAGAGGCGAACGGAGAAGAGACTTTCTTACGATTCCTTAGTCTGTTTTTTCTACCCTTAGTGGACAGACTACACAAAGCGCCTATACACTTCCACAGTAAACGCCGCACACACTGAGTGAAGAGAATGATATATGTATGGTGACACTCAGCTGCAGCAGCACGCATGGTCGGGCGGAGCCTTACAACACAACACTATCACCGCCGCCGCCGCTAAACCGCAACTTTCGATAACTGACACACACACACACACACGCACACACACACACACGGGCCGCAGCTCACGAGATTACCGGTTATTGTTGTTTATGATCATTAAGTTTGTCCTTGTGGAGGATTTAGCAACATGATCTTTCACCATTGAATTTCACTGTTCGGTTTCCAGATAAATCTTTACACTGTCATAATAGCTCAACACTCGTTACCTAGTTATAGAAACTAAAAAGTTCATATTATGTACTCTACGCAGCGTAACAACACCCTCTACTGCTGCACATGGCTAGGCACTTGTCACAACACATTGTTACCCACGAACATTCGATGTATTGTGGACAGGCCACAGCAGCCCAGTTGTTAAGTCCTAATTTACATCTAACTATTACTACTATAACTACTACTACTACTACTACAAATAATAACAACAACAATAATCATAAGATTATTAACCATTTCGGAGTTTGCCGACTTCATGACACCCCTCCGAATCACATACCTACCACCGTTATCGAGTTACAGAGAACGGCCATTCCCCTCAAACCAGCCTCACAGGAAATGGTATTAGCGCCAAGACAATGTATAGAGTAATTTTTGTGTCACCCTGTCTGATGGTGTCACCGGCGCGGCCACACCCCCGTACCCCTCTTGACTCATCCCTACCTATACCCTACAACTCCCCACCTCGGTAGCTCCCACACCAATTAACACACTTTCTAACCCCTCGTTTCATTATTACAATATCTCATAACTCAGCTTTCATAATGGTACTCACCAGGAACAGGGAGGCCGTTAAACTTGACCGACAGAGTGTGAACAGCTGCTTCCTTGGGCTTGAAGTTCACCCTGAACCTGGCGTGCCCCTCAGACTGCACGTAGTTGGGCACGTTACGGCCGTTCACTGACACGATGATTTCCAGGTTTCCGGCGCCTGCCTGGGAGGCGTCAACTGTGGCGGAAGAAATAAATCAAACAGATGGTAATTATCGAATAAATTGTTCCTAATAGTATGCTTTCTTGGCCTCTCCAATTGATTTTAGAAACTCCTTTTATAAATGTGGTAACAAAGGAAAAAACTTTAATTATAAGTATATAATTTTCCACCTGATCAAATTATCATTTCATCATTTGACTTCATAATTCTTGACAAACTGATATTCCTCCTCTCTTTCCACCTAACTTCCTCCTACATCTTCCCACTTCTTCATTTCCCTCTTAGATACTGAAAGTTATACATTATTACATAAGTACTTATATGTACTAGTACCTATTTCAAAGATCATTCATATATTGACACCTTTTCAGATGGGTAGCTGCTATTTCATCAATTATATATAATTATGTTCATACTGTAATAAATTTCAAATGAAGTATCTAGATTAACTACTATAATACAAAAAGGCTGAAGCCTACTGAAGGTCGAATTGACAGAGAAATTATACTAACCTTGTAAAGACAGTAATAATAAATTCACAGTGGATCACAAAATAATTGAAATTTGCCAAATAAAAATTTTATGCAATAAACATGAAAAATAAAGTAAAATAAAGGTCATGGAAAAAACTCCATCCAGAACACAGATGCAATGAAATATTCTATAACATTAGAGAACAAATACTCACTTGAAAAGTAGACAGGCTTGCCAACTATGCCAGCTGCCACTTCTGTTACTTTGACCTTGTTGGCATCATAGGCTTTAACTAGGAATGGTGAGCCTGGCACCAGCATTCCAGCCACCCTCACCTCCACACTGTGATCACCTGAAGGGAAAAGTCAAGCAATCCCTAAATCAGTACCATAATTATACTAACTTGTAAGGGTATTACGATAAAATCAGTAGTGGTATATAATCATGTACAAAATGAACATTAGCTATTTTAATAATATTGCCCTAATCTTTGTTATTCTTCCTCTATAGTGTGAATCAACTAGTGTCTAGAGAAATCTCGTCATGTCAAATATACTACTTGATGGACATATTTAGTCATAATGAATGAATGAATGAATACAACTCATCTCTCATAGAGGAAAATACACAATAACTCACCAACTTCACTGGGAGTGTAATCCACCTGAAGTTTTCCATCTTGATTGGTAGAGATCCGAGGCTCCAAGGAGACACGGGAAGGAGACAGAACCTTCACCTCCAGCTGGTCAACACTTGCCTGACAGGATGTGGTTTTCAATTATGAAGATTATGTTGGATCATAGGAATAGTACATAGCTAGAGATTTGGGGGCCTGAGGGTTATTTTCAAAGAGCCACCATCTCCTCCAATGTAATGTGTTGGATCATGTTGTATCCTGTGACTTGGACTAACAGATAAATTTACTTTCCCCACCACACACACATTCAAGATGAAAACAAGAAAGATCAGTAATGTGTCACATTCAATAAAAATCCTCCAAATAGACAGCACACCGATGTATGTAAACAAGGTTCATGGGCTGTGTCATGTGCTTGAGTTTTGATAATTGATGGCTCTAAAAATTCAGCTTAGGACAGTTTCCACCAACCTGAGAATCAACAGTGAAGGATGCTGGCTGGTCAACCGGGACTTTCTCCAACCCTGATCCTGCTACTGTCACCCGGGATACATCCACCACGTCACATGAGAACGGAGACCCAGGTACATTTTCTCCATTGAATTTAAGTTCCACCACATGAGGCTTAGCTTCTTTAGGCGTAAAGGAAATAGCGTAGACATGATTGCCTTGAGCCTGTGCACTGGTGGGCACTTGTCCATTGTTGACAGTCACCTCCAGGTTCCCTGGGCCAGCATTGTTTGTCTCCACTGTTAGCAGTGAATACATCAACACTCATTAATAGTCATGCAACTCTGGAATGGCTATTAAACTGTTCTTGTATGTTCACATTGAAAATGTGCTCTCAGAAAATTCAAAAATTATGCTAGTAGTACATTTAAGGTAAAGCATAATATGCTGAATAAAAAGATCGCATCAATCATAATAATAATCCATTGTTATGATACCAATTTTCCAACAACTACAAGAATCAATTATGATGAGCTGGGCTTACCAAGGAAGGTGACAGGTTTGGCCACCATGCCCCTGTCGACAGGCCGCACCTTGATGGCTGTTACATCATACACCTTGCAGCTGAATGGAGAGCCCGGGATGGCCTCGCCCCCATAGGCGACATGGATGCGGTGTTCCCCGGCACTCCTTGGGGCGAATTCCACCCTGAAGGTGTGGTCACCGTTGTCCCTGACCTGGGCCGCCACCGGGAGTCCATTGGGGCCTATAGTGACGCAGCCAAGTTAGTGGGGCACTAGGCTACAGCAGGCGAGGCGAGGCGAGGGTGGGGATAGGAGAGGCTTGAGGTGTCTGTCTGTTGACGCAGCAGAATTCATGGAGACTGGAGGGCCCGGAGGCAGGCGTGAAGAGGTTAGTTAAGAGGTCAGTGGTCACCCTCCTACTACACAGGCACATTGGAGGAGGGAGGAGGAAGAGGAAGAGGAGAGCAGGAGGATGAAGAAGAGAATTGGAGGCAGATGCTGTGGGATTCACCAGGGTGGAGGATGAGCATCAGTTATATTTTGATTAGACTCATGAAGAAGGATGCCTTTATAATAGGTCCCAAATGTGTCACACGGAGTCAACTTGTCATATCAGGGCATACTCGGGCAATAAATGTCTTGGGAAAGCATTGTAGTGGTCACTAATGGGTGATAAACAAAAAAAATTAAAACAGAAGTCAGAGAATAAAACCAGGAAGCATGATGCATGTCACCTCGGCAGTCAGCTTGGTCTGAAAAAGAGAGAGTGTAAAGTCAAGTCGCAGGTCACGTGTCACAACACTTGCCGTGGAACAAACAACCCAACCAACCCACGCCCATCACCTTAACTAACACCTGTGGGATTGTTCACAGCTATCTTGGACCATGCTCAACAAACAGGTTACAATTAAAAAAAAAAGAAAACTAGCAAGTGCAAACTGAAGCATGCAATGATGGCACACACGAGGCAAGGGGAGGAGGGCCACAGTGCCACTTCCCAGGCTAAGCTAAGTGGTATACAAATAAGGGTTAGTGTGATTAGTAAGCGCGTTGGTGTGCCCGAGGTCGCCCTGAAAAAAGGAAATATATTTATATATATGTGTAAGGAAACAAACAAAAGTCACGAAACAGGAATAAAAAGGGAAAAATGAAAAAACATGTATCATTTTAGGAAACAGGAAATGGAGCTCAAATTGTATCATTAATCAGAATGCATGGTCTGTGAATATACTAGACAATTACAAAAGAGAGAATTAGTGGTAGTAAGTGATGGTGGTGCTTCTCATGCAGAACATTGGTGGGAACACTCAGCTCTATCAACACCACCTGATAGGACAAGGTTTAGAAATATGACCACTGAGTAAATAGAAATTAGAATTAAAACAAAGAATCAACACAGCAAATATATAACAATGGATCGAGGGTATCCATAGACCACATCCCAGCTCCACCTGGAAGTGTGTTTGGCATGGTATGTTTTGCACATTTCAATTAAGTACAAACTGCTGTATGCAAAATATTTTCTCGTGTTCAACCATGTACGTATTTAATTAACACTACAATAATTTGAGTAAGAGGAAAGAACAGGAAATAAAAAAGTAGAAAACAGGAATGTAAGTTGTCACGAGTGCATAGGCATAAAACAGCAAACATGGGACAGGAAGGAGAAGACCAGCTTTGTGACAGAATTGGAAGAAGTGGACAGAAGGCAAGAAGAAGCAGTAATGTTTGTGTCACAGTAATGTTACTCTGTGTTCTGTGTGAGGTCAGATTCTGAAAGGTCGACATTTGGACCAGGAAATGAGAAACAGGAAAGCAGCTGTCATGCCAGAGAGGTCAGGATGAGGTATAGTATAAAAAGAAGTTCTCTTGTGCCTTCCTGCACAACATATAATCACATAAAATAAAGTACAGAAACCAAAGATCTGATCACGGGAGTGCAACACAAAAGTGTTTATTTCCTTTGCAGTAATAAACTGTTGCATGAATATTTAGTTCAAAATTAACATTATAGGATACAACAGCATTATCCACCTTATGGTTCATAACTATGTCATGTAAGGACGGGCACAAAGAGTTGAATTTCCTGATCTACACTATCACAGAAATCAGTGCTATACAAACACTGGGTTCTTGTATACAAAACTTTACCCCCCAGTACTTGGACATGTACTAAATCAGAGCTTTATGATATTGAAACTTCAGAAAAAATTTGCATTGCCTATTATCATACTCATGATCTATATAATTAACCTATTATGGTCATAGCTCTATTTTCTCTCGTCATGATGATTACAATCCATATCATCATCACCACCAGCCTGATCTTAACCCCATTTTTCTCATTTTCCAAAAAAAGGAGAAACTGCTAATGAGGTACTGCTTAACAATAATTAAAATAATAGTAATAATGATAATAATAATATAATCACAAAAAATTATCCTCTTCTACAATAGATTAAATTGTCTTCTATTAATCTCGAGACTCACCCTCCACAGACACCTCCACATCCTCCACGGATCCTGTAACATTAGAGATGGTGAAGAAGGACGTCTTGCCAACAGCTGTTGCTGCCAAGGACTGTCCACTCACCACTATTCTATTAGGATCTGCTTGCACCTGCAGGATGGAAGAAAAAATATGGAATCATGAACAGTTTTATCATGGTATGAAGTAATAAGAGAACTAAAAGGATGAAAAATCTATGTATTTGAGGAAAAATGTCTTGGGACTTAGTAGGGAGGATGAGAAAGTTAGTGTTATAGGTAGAAATAAGATCATAACCTTTTCACATTCCATAGAGGTACAAGTTAATCAATGTAAAAACGGTGTCTAACATCACTCTGTGGAACAAACCTTAGCCACAAATGGAGAGCCTGGCACAGGTTCCTTATTGAAAGAGATGTTGATGGAGTGATCAATGGCCTCCAAGGGCACAAAGGACACTGCAAACCTGAGGAGAAAGTTCCAAAATTTCACATAAAGGCATAAATCACGTTGCATTGAAGACAATTAGTATTTAGAATGGGATGATATATTCATTTTATATATGGATTGTTGTGTCAGGAATATAATGTTGACATGCATACACACCTTGCTGAGCCCTGTGGGTGCACTTGGGTGGGGATATTCCTGCCTGCTGCACTTATGCTGATCTCCAGGTTACCTTCCCCAGCCTCTGATGCATCCACTGCAATCATATAAGATTAGAACATCTCTTCATCCCCACATATTGTGAAATTGTCAGGAACAAGTACGTACGTACATACTAAACAAGGCGTGATGACATTATTATGGCATTCATTTCCATCATGCATATCAAGAGTGAGACAGAATACAATCCCAACCTCAACTCACCTACAAACTGAAGGCTCTTGCCAATGGCTCCCCTGGGCAGGTGAGACACCCCCACCTTTGCAGCATCATACACCTTGCAGGTGAAGGGGGTGCCAGACACTGCTGATTCGTTATAGTTGACAATGATGGTATGAGCTCCCACCTCTACTGGCGTGAACTCAGCAATGAAGCCTGCCCGGACACTGCCAGACACCCGCACCGGCAGGGTAGTGTGGCTGGGTGCTAGCAGGGGTGGGGAAGGGTAACTGTTAAATAATTGCTTATCATGAATTACTTTTCATTATGGTTGTGCTGCAAGACTGACCCTCAAGCAGTGTGATATTGTGAGGATCAACCCCTTCTCCCGTAAAGACAAACATCCATAACATTCTTAAATTTCAAAATTGCATAAAAATAAAAATGTGATGGTATGTCTTACTCCTGACAGTCACAGTGAGTTCTGCAGATCCTCCACCATCCACTGAGATGTTGAAGGCTGCTGGCTTAGACACTGGGATGAGCTCTAGGTGGCGCAGAGTAAGGCTCACTCGGGAGGTGTCTGCCACACGACACACAAAGGGACACCCACGCACTGTTTCACCGTTAAACTGAAGAAAAAAAAGAATATGATGGTTGGTAGAGCTTGCAGTAAGAAAAATAAAGTGGGACATACAGGGTACACAATCAATTAGTGTGAGAAAGTTAATATTAGTAATGCCAAGGGACTAAGAATGTACTACTTTCAATAAATAATGTGCCCTTTATTTATCAACAAAGTTTAACAAAATACGTATGAGGGTCTGTGGTGCATCAACAGAGTCTTATAAACATTCCTCAAACTTTTGTAGCACCTTAAATAATAAGGCAAATAAGGATGAACTTAGGATAATAGTAACTAAGCAGTGGATTGTAACTTGTCCACAACCCTTGCTAAGAAGACATGTAGCTCTAGGGGAGAATAAAAAAGTTACCTTGATGTCAATGGTGTGGATCTTGGCAGTGTCTGGGGTGAAGGAGACTAGGCACCGTCCACCCCCCAACACCTGCACGTGGTTGGGAACTTCACCGTCGTTGATACTTATTTCCAGTTGTCCTTCACCTGCTTGCGATGCATCCACTGTGGGAAGAACAACATAACACCTGCGTTACCTCCTCATCCCTCTCAGTGGAGTTTCAGAGACTCGTTTGCTATTGTATCTGGTATATCTGACTACAATACGTACTATAAGAAGTTTTCATAACTATTATTATTATCATTCATTATATACCTCTGAACTGGCATGGCTGCCCCACCACGCCGTTGGGCACGTCAGACACCCTGATGAGGCCAGCATCGTAGGCCTTGGCAATGAAGGGAGAGCCTTGCACCTTCTGCCCCGCCACCGCCACGTCCACCACGTACGAGCCCACCTCCGTCGTCACAAAGGCAACGCGGTACACACTCTCGCCACTCTCCGATAGCTGGTAAGACACGGGCCGTTTGGCAGGACCTGTTGGGGTTGGGAGGATAGAATTTCAGTACCCAAAGGAAACACTGTGATCCTATGGTAACTAACACAGTTGAAGAAAACTAATTAATTGAACACACACACACACACACACACACACACACACACACACACACACACACAGACAGACAGACAGACAGACACACACACACACACACACACCCTCCCATGGTTCAGTGGTTAACAACTCCCGTCTGTCATTCAGTAAGGCGTGGGTTCGAACCCTGATCAGATCATTAATGATATTGCACTGACGGGAGCAATTACTATTCCTCTTGAGCAAGAGAATGGGTGTGTGTTGTGGGAGAGGTTTCAGCTTTACCCATAGATCCGTTTCTATGAGCTCTGAGCTCTTTCGAGGAGGGCAATCATGAGTCCAGCATGTGATCCTCCAGACCATGGTGAATTACACACAAGTTTGTCTAGTTAAAATCACATGAATGAAAAAAAGTGGATTCAGGTTTTAATTCTGGAACATAAACGTAAAACTCTAGAAGGTAATGGTTAACTTACTAACGATGTGGACCTGGATGTCTTCCTTGGACACATTTGCAGCAGAGATGTCAAAGGCTGAGAGTTGTCCCGCCGGGAAGTGTTTGATGGTGTCTCCGAGCACGGCGACGCGTGTCCCACTGCCCTCCATCACCTCGACCGTCCAAGGCGACCCTGTCACACAAGACAAAAAAAATCAATATAAATATGCATAACGAAATCTTCTGAACTATTATATATACATGCATATGTTTATAATACTTCCTATCCACCTCTTCTATATCGTACACACGCATTATGGTTCCCTTTCTCACCCTACTAGTTCCTGGATTTTGTTTATGTAGCTATACGGTGTTAAGCAGTTTATAATTCCCTGAAATTGAAGAGACCGAGATGAAAGCTACAACAACTTAGTCTATGTGTGTCACCAATTTCACTTGTAAAGCCGATCGAGAGAAATGAATAGCGGCCAAGTTCTCATGCCTTCTAAGAGCCACCTCTGTACTGCTTCCAGGAAACTTTCTCTTTCTCTCGAATACATTTTCAATTCTACTCCCAGATTCTCCTCGGTGACACCAATAACTTGTCTTACGTGCTATTAAAAAAAAAAAATTGATGGCCTACCAATTAAAATTTAGAAGTGCCACGCTCTAGAAGGAAGAATGCTGGGATGGACAACATAAACTTTCCATCAGAACCAAATCCATACTACAAACTCCCAAACTACAGGAACGACGAACAACAGGTAAGTACGTACAAGCCCAAGCTTCCCTTCAGCTTTATAACACAAATGTACAAAACAAACATCGCTTCCTGCTGGCAACTAATGCAATAACACCTTGGAAAGTCCCCATCACATGACAAGTAAACACCAAACAAAAACACTCTCATGGCAAGGAAGCTTAAGAAAAATAGTCGATTAACTCTGGCGGTGGTTACGTCACACCACAGAGGCGGAGGCGGCGGGGACGGCGTGCGGGCGGTGTTAAAATTGGTGGGAGAAGCCGCGTCGGTGTCCAAGTTTGTGCATCACGAGCTTGAGGAAGGGTAGAAGGGGGAGGGGGATGCTGCAGCCCAGCCATATTGGGTAAGCAAGGGAGGAAGGCGCCGCGGGGAGAAGGGGGAGATTGGTGACGTGGTGATGAGGAATGGGAGAGTGGAAAGGAGATAAGGTGGATGATGAAGAAAAGAACCAAGAGGGAAAACGAAGAAATTTGAGAGAGAGAGAGAGAGAGAGAGAGAGAGAGAGAGAGAGAGAGAGAGAGAGAGAGAGAGAGAGAGAGAGAGAGAGAGAGAGAGAGAGAGAGAGAGAGAGAGAGAATAGGGAGGGTGCAGGATGAAGCAATGAGGTAGAGGGGCGAGGAAGAGCAAAAACAAGACCTGCTCCCACACTTGAAGAATGCACACACACATGCACACACACACATGCACACGCGCACACACACACACACACACACACACACACACACAACATGAAAATACAAAAAAGAAAAGAACTGACAGGCTGAAAGTGAAAGAAAAAAACATACAAGACGTGACGGCATGGCAGAAGAAAACCAAAAGACCGGTAAGAAAAGTGACGGCAATGACGGCGTATTAACAGATGTGAAGGAAAGGGGGGGAAGGTGGGCCGACAGGTGTGCAAAAGTAGGGCAGGTGGAGAAACAAAGGGTCCAACAAGTATGCTAAATCATGCGTGACCCTTCAGGTGAGATTAAATACTGGCCAGGTGACGTCAGAAGGGCAGGAGAACAGGTAAAGGCACAGGTAGGTGAGTCATGACCAGCATCACCACCACCACCACCACCTTCATGATAATCTGCTGCTACCTTTACTGGCCTCTCTCCTTCCCTCCTCTCCCCCTTCCCTCCTTCTCTCCTCCGGAACTCTCAGCCTCATTCGTGCGTTGTAATACAGTTAATGCATCAAGAAAAGAAGGAAAAAAAGTAATATTCGGCCGTTAGTTACCGGGCGGACGTTAGGGATGAATGTGGAAATGATATCACACCTTGATGTATATATACCAGTGCGGGAATACATACATACATACATACAGGTTCAATTAAGAGTAGTAGACCACTTATTATTATCTATTTTGTTTTCGAGTGACGAAGCAATAAGTGAAGTCCTGAACCAGTGCCCTTAGTTCCTCCTTGAACCCTTAAGCACACACACACACACACACACACACACACACACACACACACACACACACACACACACATATACACATACAATGGTCCCTTTGTTATGTTATGCTATGTTATGTGACAGTAAGAGCAACACTCACTTAAGACATCCTCATGCTAATTACTTCCTCTGACCTTGCGCATGTCGCCATTCTTTTTCTTCGTCGTCAGAACGTTATGTATGTATGTACTAACTGTGGCTTATGATAATTAGTTTCACATAAAACATGAGATTACTATTTTTTGTGTTGTAATAGCCATAATTAGCTTTTATTTAATACAACAAGTTTATAAACAATAAAGAAAAACAACTTGGTGTGCACGTTTCAACGCCAAATGCTCTAACAACCTAACTACTAACCAACGCTCGTAAATTTGACGAAAAAACACAAACAACTACTCATAAAACATTTATATCAAAGTAGCCACGAATACCAGCTTCTTATTACTATTTCAACCATTATAACTACTGATAACACTTCACCCGCCTCGACCCAGCACTGCTTGGGAACGAACCGCAAGGGATTGGAGAAGGGGGAAAACAAACGGAACACAACACTTAAATAACAATCTTAATTCCCTTACAGTTACTTAATTGAAACGTTGGCTTATCAAGCTTCTGAACGGCATCGAGCGGGCGTTATTTCTTTCACCTTTACATCACTTGCTCCATCTCCATTAAGGTAACAGAAGGAGGAGGAGGAGGAGGAAGAGGAAGAGGAGGAGGAGGAAGATGAAAAGGTTATTACACCACAGATACAGACAGTGTGCCCTTGGGGAGACTGAGGCTGGCCGAGGAGAAAGGTAGCCCTCCCCTCGCCTGACCTCCCTCTCAACTACACTAGGAGGCTGGGAGGTCACGGGAGACACGCCGCTAGTTAACTCCCAGGTCACGCAGGTCAGGCCGGAGGGAGGTTGTCGGTTGGTTCATGAGGGTCGTCACGCGCAGAGGGCATACGGTCACATGGGGTCACGCTAGAAGGGTTGTTTTGTGTCCCGGGAAGGTTGAACATCATTATGGGTTTCGACAGGTGTATGTACAGTCACGGCAGCAAGTCCCGTCGGTGCCTTTGGTCCTTGTTATCGTGAGGGAGAGTTACTGGGGATGTTTCTTGTGTTGTATTGTGCTATTCGCTGCTGTTTGTTGTGATTGTTGTGAGTTAAGTGCTGGGTCTCATGTCTTGTGTGTTGCGTGTGTGTTTCGTTAGTGTAAGGTTTCCACTGACGACTTTCCTTCCGTGTATGTGTAGTAATGCAAATAAATGCTTCCTTAGTTCAGTGGATTGCATTGCATGTACTACGTCTGTGTGTCTGTCGAGTGGATGAGACAACGTCAGCTGTGTTACGGAGAGTCATTTCACGTGACAACTCCATAACTTCACCGCATTAACTGAATAGCAGTGAACTTAATCCCCGTCACACTCGCTGGCTCTGGAATCCTAATCTACCCATCACATCCCAAAAATGTTCTGCAAAACGTTACGTGATCAAACTAGTAGAATGATTGTGTATATGCACTAAAATTATCATCATTATTATCATCAGGTTATAGTCGTCCTTGGAAATTCTATCTTTCCTGCATTTTTATGGAAACCACTTTGCATTTGCATGAAAGTGTATAAATAAATATCTTTACATCATAATTATTACAATTTACTTTTTAATACTTCTTCAACTATCTAACGGTTTAGTATATTAGCAGAAGAAAAAACTCGATACTATGGAGACGTGGCGGAGTTTCGAAGGTCTGTTGTGGGAAGAGAAGGAGAGGGAAGCGAACCCACCACTACCACCACCACCACCACTTCACCTTACATTACCTCGCCTCACCGCCACCTTTGCCTTCTAACACTCCCGCAATCTTCACAAACCACACCACGTTTCCTGCTCAGAGTGTCTCGACACGATCCACATACACCAAGCTTGCCACATCACCACCAACGCCTCCACCTTTACAGTAGGAAGTCATTTAATTACTCCCACGGTAACAGAGTATATAGATTATTATTAAGGCAAGGTATTAACTAAGAATACCTGAGGGCGAATTTCCATGCGGTTGAAGTATAAGTAATGTTGTCGACGTTCCCGCCATAAATACTGCAATGCTCTATGATGCATTTAAAAAACCTTATCAAACAGGAAGTTAATCAGTGTCTCATTTGAGGGATGACGAGACGAGACCTGCATAGATTATCGAGTTTTTCTTCCTCCTTCAGCTGTTCTAAATCCTCCTCCTACTCCACCTCTTCCTCCTCCTCCTCCTTCTTCATCCTTATCAGTAAGTGGCATGTTCGTTTCGCTCCCTTGCTGATTCCACTCCCAGATCCCCCTCCTAACGAGCCTCCGTGCAGACCCTCACGCTTCTGGTCATGAATAATAACTCCTGAAACGCGGATACAGTGTTAAAACCTCCTTTGCTGGAACGAAATACAGTAAAGTGTTGGGTTTTAATCACACGCAAGGGAAAGTTAAGGAAATAGTCTACAATCAATGCATGCAAGGACGCGTTAGTATGTAGGATGGACGAGTTTTATCCACTGGGGGCGTTTTAACAAGTTTACGAGAGAGAGAGAGAGAGAGAGAGAGAGAGAGAGAGAGAGAGAGAGAGAGAGAGAGAGAGAGAGAGAGAGAGAGAGAGAGAATATTAAGATAACAACTGCTCCCTTTTCTCCCCCCAGGGCATGCATGCAATCAATTACTGGACAAGAAACACAGTGGTAAGGCCTCGTTTATATCCGGGTTGCAATACTTGGACTAAAAACTAGTTGGGTCCGGCTCTCCGTCTGCCTCCGCTTCCCCTTCCCTGCCTCCCTTCACCTCCCTTCACCTCCCTCCCTCCTCGCTCCACTGCCCCTCCTTGCCTCCCTCACTCCCTCCCTCCCTCCGCCACTGGCCTCCCTCGCGGCTAACGGTGTTGTGAGGACGTGAGTCACACACAGGTCATCTCCTTCTATGCCAGGTCATATTGAGGTCATATTTCCTTCCTTTCTCTATGCTTTTCCCAACACTTTTCATTCGTCTATTTTTTTTTTTATTTGTCTTTTTTCATTTCTTTCTCTAGCATTATAATCTTGAAACAGGTATCACTCAATAATTGTACTGGTTTGGTATCCTTTGTTAAGTTGGGTGATTTACTTACTTGTAATACATTTTTTTTTTTTTTATAAAGAAACACCTGTTCATTTAAGGTGCACAGTCTCAAAGGTTAGTATTTTGAAATCATTTTGAGTGACGTTCTACCGGTCATAGGTCATCCCATAAAAAAAAAGCAGTGCCTTCTTTCGGAGATTTGAAACTCGCTGTCTATTTTCTCCTCATTACACTTTGGTTCACTTTTATATTCCTTGCTGTCGTATTCTTCTCTTTTTTTCCTTGTTTTAGCACATCTTTGTAATATTTGAAGAGCTTAGTGACAAAAGATCGGAAATGTTTTTTTTCTTCTTCTCAATCCTCGTTCGTTGCCATTTCCAGAACATTTGGCGTGATGGAAAAAAAAGATTCCCTATCACATTTTCTTTGTCTTCACAGCACACTCCATTTCGGGAATAAATGTGCTTCTTTTTTCCTCTTTTCCTTTGTAAATTTCCAGAACATTTAACGCTTCAGTTTATCCTTTATTCTCTTCATCATCGTCGTATATACACTATTTCTGATGAGTAAATGCATATTATTTCTATTCTTCGTTTTCTTCGCCTAGTGAGACGTTTTATTTCATTCACTATTCACTCAGCATTAATACAAGGTTCATAGGCCACTCTAGCACTGAAATACTATCACTACTATTACTACCACTTCTACTTTCTCCTCGCAATCATTTCCAGTTAAATTCGACATCGTGACTCGACTATACAGCAAAGAAAAGGTTGAGGGTTCCACGCCAGGTTGAGGCAATGCTGACGAGGCTGGGTAGCGTGTTGCCTCTCAGTGCTGTGTGCGATACTCACTTATTACACAATCAACGATACAAATAACTCTCACCAACTGTGTGTAATAGTTGCTTAAATCTGGTGAAATGAAGTGTTACGCTACATATGGATACATAAATCATCATTATGAAGGCGTTTTTCAGCTGTGTATACAATTTTATTTTTAATCGTGGTAGTAAATAAGTTTTCTTTTATCATCATTATTTCTTCTTCTCTACTACTGTCACGGGCCAGCATACCTACTAGAATTATACTGTTTTATCTTCTTTTCCTACGACAATTACGGCGCAATATACCTACTGGAATTATAGTTTTCTTATTTTTTTTTCTTACGGCAGGCGCAGGCCAATTTGCTTTGAATTAGAAAGATATAGTATGCATGGGTAAATAATTAAGTTCAACGTATACGAACTCTCAACAGTCACTAAAAATATCATAAGGACACGTAACAGAATAGTAATCAAAAACAATACGAGATTAAATAGAAGTGGCTGAACTATCTAAAACCATAACCATCCTAACAACGAGAATTCCATCATAACTTAAAAAAATACTTACTCATGTATGTAGCACTTTTAACAAGGTAAATAACCCACCACACCCAACACCCAACACACACACACACACACACACACACACACACACACACACACACACACACACACACACACACACACACACACACCACACACTTCACTTAAGAGATAACTGATGACTGGCTGTTTTTAAATTACCACACACACTTGTTAACTCTTTTACTCCCACTCACGGTGAAATGTGATCGATAGGTGTCGGTTCTGCGGGACGACCCAAGCTGGTATTTCTTATTCACGTGAAGCAGGTATTGTTTCCTCTGCTGTATTGTGTTCACTTGGTGTTGATATACTATGAGGTGTAACTTAACGAGCTGGAGTGTTTCTTTGCTTGGTACAACACATATATATCTTCATAATACACTGCACAATGTAGCTTAATTAAACATACAAGACAAGGAAGAAAAAGAAAACATACTAAAGTGAGTCATAAACTATCTTAAATGTATAAAAAATAAAACGAAAAAATATACATTTCAAAACACGTATCGAAATGGCACCGCTTTAGGTTAAGTTTACGCTAACGTACATACCTAGTAATAAAAATTCTTTCCTCCCGTTGAAAAAAAAAGTAGATATTTCAGACTGGTCCACCTTCCCGCCAGCAAGAGTGTTCGTGATACAGACAACCTTAAGAGTACGTACCACGCCTGGCTACGTTACTTCCTAAATAACTTGTAGGAATGTTGCGTCCTACGGTACATTAGCTATTAGAATGCCTGGCGGGTCAACTCACACGATGATTTAAAGAGTGTTGATTATAGCAACTCGAAGTACGTATATTATTATAATTTATATTTAGATTCCTGGAATGTGGTGTAACGTCTTAATTAAGAAAACGTAGGATCCTGCTAGGCTCAGGTAAAAAGGTGTAGGTATGTGGGTTTTTTAATGTGTTTATTATCATGTTGAAATTATGGTGTGGTAGGTATTTATATTATAATGTTGGAGGACCTTATACTTTCCTTTATAATTCCTTATAGTTTTAATTAAATGTATTAATCCTCATGTATGTCTTTAAATCTATACATCTTTATCTTATATTTAATTTCATTGCCATCTTTTCCTTTGAATTTGTCGAATACCTGTTTTTATTCCTTTCATCCTTTTCTGTATCTAAATTTCCTTATCTTTTAATTTTCATTTCGTTAATTTTTTTCACTTTTCTTTACAACATTTCATCATCGTCTCTTTCATACCGTTAACATAAACTATACTTATGGTGAGGATATGGGAGCTAATACTACACTATACTATACAACGTGGATATAGGGATGAGTGTGCAGTGGATACAAGAAGATGCATAACAGATAAAACACTTACGTATACAACCAATCTTTATATACGAACGTGATATGGAATGGATAAATGACTTGCAACTATTTGTACTAACTTATCCGAGCTATGAAAAGTTGACTGACATACAAAAACAAAGTGAGACTCGTTAATTTAGTGTGTCTGGACTGGTAGGCAGGGTTGGTGAAGGTCTCAGACAACAAGGAGAAGGAAACAAAAAATGTGAGATGAGGGAAAAAAGAGAATAATGCACTTTATCTCCACGACAGGTTTGAGTCCTTGAAGTTACCTTAACGACGTCGCCCACGACCTCTCTCTCTCTCCTCTCTCTCCTCTCTCTCTCTCTCTCTCTCTCTCTCTCTCTCTCTCTCTCTCTCTCTTTTTTACTTACACTCCATGACCCCTCCCACTCAACTCCACTCCTTCCCTCTCCCCTCACTGTCTTTCACCCCACAATGCAGCTCCCCTCCCCTCTCCAGCCTCTCTCTGTCACTCCTACACTTCTTCGCCCACTCTCTTCCCTCTCCTTCTCCTTTTCTGTCAGCGCCATCCTCCTCCACTTCTTCAAACATATTTGGGTTGTAGTTACTCGTTTCAAGATATTATGTATTAAAACGTAGAATAATAACTTTCTAACCTACTGTGATTCATGTTTGGGTATGATATAATGTCTTCTTACCATCCATTGTATTTTTATAGTCTTTTATAAATGTATATTTAATTTCATTGCTATTTTTTGTTCATAAGTATGTGAAGAATAGATATCATGTAAGATGGAGATAAGGTATTTGATTCTTATTTGGATTCTGGTACTAATCATGAATCCTCCTCCGCTCACACCCACACCTCACTTCCAATGTTAGACACTTACTTATGCCTCCCTCCTACTCACTACTACTACTACTACTACTTATATTGCTACTACTACTTCTACTACTGATATTGCTACTACGCCCCCTCTACTTGTCTCTACCCTATTCATAATTCTTCCCTCCTTTCTTACCTTGTCCCCCTCCATATATTAAGGAAAAATTCACACACACACACACACACACACACACACACACATACCAAACACTTCAAGGTTACGCATATCCAGCCAATCCCTTCACCCCCCATCAAACACTTTTTGTACCTCGCGCCCACACACACACACACACACACACACACACTATTATAGCTGCCCAACAACTTGTCATATTTAGCCTTATCATTATTCTACTTTACTTTGATACAGGGATATTTATAGTAACCTTTCATGTAGGCCTAAAGGTATTGTTTTATAATATCTAATCGCACTTGAGATAACACATTCTTAGTTCCTTTACCTTTGAATAAACATAAATTTAAGACCAGCGAAACTCAGCCATCTGTTCACGTAATGTTAAGAAAAGTGATACTCGAGCATACTAATTGCTTGACGCTACTAAACACAAAAACAAAGAAAAAGACTGATTTGTAAGGGTGATACATATCCATGAAGACGAGAAATATATAACAGAAGATAACCAGGAATTTCTTCTTTCAAATCAACTTCTTAATTAATGAACACACATGATTTTCGAGCCACACCTACATAACCTAAGTATACAATATTACCGATACAATAAATACATAATACAAACTGTCACCGTCACCACCACCACTAACAACAATAAAAATAACAACAACAACAAAACAACGACAAAACGGTGTACAGAGCTTAAAAATATCTCTCGAAAAACACAGGAAAGCGGAAAGAAGTAGGATGGACTCCAGGAATTCCCAATATTTACATGATGAAAGTCCCCAAGTCCGGGCCGCGTCCCCTCCAACACCGCGCCCACCCACCATCCACTCCCACCCACCGACCCTGGCCTTGTTAGGAGGAATCTTACAAGGGCTTTACATTTTTGGGCGGGCAGTGAAAGGGTAGAATATAGAAAGTCGCGCACCACTTCACGTCTGGTGCGAGCCAGTTTCATTAATTGTAACGTAATATATAAACTACGAAATAAATCAACATACAAAGGGATAGCGGTAGAAATTGACATACTTGTTAAAACACACACACACACACACACACACACACACACACACACACACACACACACACACACCTGTCCTCTACTTTCTCTCGTTTCCTACCTGTAGACCTGCCCAAAATACCTGTTATTCCTCCCTCCAAACCCTTACAATACGAGAAAACTTAGGCAGCTAGAGGACGAGCGAGTCAAGACCAGCGTTAGGTCATGCCAGGACGCTAAGTTGAGTAGGTAATGACGGACAGAAGGAGTGACGGGGCGCAGTGAAGGAGGAATGGATATATACATTGACGGGAAAGACGAAGAAGGCGACGACGTGGCAACTGAAGGAGAGTGAATGAACTTCGGTTGCCACGCGTCGCTGCTGCTGCTGCTGTGTACCCCTGCTGAGGACGGAGGAAGGAGAGGGATGATTTCATACACTCAGCTGCACGCACGCCCTACCACACACCTACTTACACGGCCGCCCTCAGACACGCCCTACCGCACCTTATACTTCTGACAGCCCAAATAGTGTGCGGTCCAAGGGTGTGTCTGCTGTTACACGCCAGGGACTAAAATGGGGCGAGGACGGAGGACTGGAGACTCTTGAGAATAATATAGTTTACTACTATACTGTGTGTGTGTGTGTGTGGATGGCCGTGGTGGTGGCGGCTGGTAGGAATGCGAGGGGGGCTTTCTCTTACACTTCCCCTCCTCCTACTCCTCCCCTCCTACATCTGGCCCGCCCCTCAACACCCCTCCTCCTTCCCTTCACCTCCATCCCTCACTCACCTTACTCTCTTCCTCCTTCACTCTCCTTCACTCTCCTCCACCACCTCTCTCACACTTCCTTCACTAACTTCATTTCGTTTACACACAGGAACATACACACAATTATGGCGCGAAGACAAAAAAATGGACGAAAATAACCCGTTTAGTTGATGTTTGAGAGACGGTAACTATACAATAATAATAATAATAATAATAATAGTAATAGTAGTAGTAGTAATAATAATAATAGAAACACGTATCCCTCCCAAATTATGTCACATTTCCTTTCAACCATCTCTCCCTCCGCTCACTGTCTTAATTAATGTCTCCTCAGGTCATTAACTCAAGGACCTTTCATAACAATGGTAATAACATGTTTCGTAATTAGAATCACCTCATTTATTAAGGTCACAATAAATCTAAAGGTTACTACTTACTACCAGACGTGCCGTGACCTTCAGTACAAGAGTTGATGAGTGGGTGACCTTTTCAAACTTTCCCGCTTCGGCGACATTAATAAGTCTCGTTTGATTATTGACAGACGGAATTCTGTTATTGTCAAGTTTTCTTTAGAACATGATTTTCTAAGATTATAATAGAAGAATTCGAATGATCTTTTTCCTAAATACCTAACTCATTTTATCGGTTTCATGTCGAATTTACGGAAACAAAATATACAAATGAGAGAAAAATAAAAGACGTTCTAAGGTCACGAGAAAAAAAACATGTTCACAAGTCACACTGTTTTCAGAATTTACTTTTCCCAAGCGAGTAAGTTGGAATGTTTACCGTCCCGGAACATTTTTTTTACCCTCTTACTCCAATGGTTTTTCCCTCTATTTTCACAGCAAATTCATTAACACTAACTATTTCTTTTCTTTTATGACGGGGCAGGTTTTCTTTATATATATATTTATTATTTTGTTTTCAGACACAAAGGCTTTGGAAAATAATTACCTTTCACACTGAATGAAAAGCACATTGTATGGCAGGTGTAATTAACGTACACACACACACACACACACACACACACACACAGAGGGAGGGAGGAAGGGTTGGTTGGAAGGTCATTGTGTTACCTACCCCCTCTTCTATACAAACACACACACACACACACACACACACACACAACTCAGGCAGCGGGGCGGAAAATACATATTATTCAGGTTGAGTCATGAGGCATTAGCGCGTATCATCTTCACGTCCCTGCGATGAAGACTTCCATTGAGGTGTTCAAGTGATTGCGTTCAAGTGCGAAGAACAGGAACGTCACTGAACCGGAAGGAAAACGTTATATCTTACAATTTCTGACGCCGGAGGGAGAGCGCTTAGAGTTTCTATTTTTTCTAATAATGTTTTCTCAGTTTTGAGTGCTAGATTAGTACTTAACATCTGTATTATAAAAGAAACTCGTGATACTTTATGACGGCTGGAGATACATACATACATATATACACTTACATACGTATATACAGTTACGTCAGCGCTTTAAAGATGTGAGGTGTATATGAAATGATTTCCACACACACACTCTTGTTGCGGGAAGGGTGTGTATGCAATGTTCCTATGCCCAAAAGGAAAGACATAAAAATAATACTTTACTTTCAAGGTGTTGGCATACGAGGTAACTTAAACGCGGGTTCTCTATATAGATGTGGATGTATATATAAACATTTATATACTCAACAAGAACAAAAACATGAAAACTTATAAATTAACGAGAAATATACAGTTGCGTCTGCGTTGAACAGCTTTAAAGTTGGCTGTATGAAATCATAGGAACACATTGCTATCCACACCAATGAAATGACGAATATATGTAGATTTCTTAATGCGTATATAATCGTGTATAAACGACATGACCATTAATATTTTACCTGATATTGAATCTTCACTTTTGTTATGAGATGCAACGGCAACCTCACCATACATGCTTGTGACCGTCTTTCTCTCTCCTGCAGAGTAGCATTCTAATTCAATGAGTAATACAAGTAGAAATGTGGCCCTACATACATATTTTCAGAAAGAATTAACTTAATCAGAAGACGAGGACTATAAGGTTCTGGGATTCACATCGTACATCGTTGTTATTCGTGGTTGTGAAGCCAAACTGTTATGTCAGAGAAGCGTAGTGTAGCGGACCAGGGAAAATTGCATGTGTGTGTGTGTGTGTGTGTGTGTGTGTGTGTGTGTGTGTGTGTGTGTGTGACCGATAGGAAGTCGTGCCTGGCGCCAACTTTTACCGACACACAGACGCGCTAGGGACACACACACACACACACACACACACACACACACAGTAGACCCCCAGTAATCGAACTTAACAGGAAAAAGATTGAACAAGGAAGAAAAAAATACCAAACAGGAATTCAAACCAGTATGTACCCAACTAAATAAACAAGTAAATAAATAAATAAACGAAAATACGAAAATCTTGTTACATTTCATCACACACACACACAAAAAAAAAACACGAACTAGTAATGTCTTGTCTTAGGTATGTGGAGAGAGAGAGAGAGAGAGAGAGAGAGAGAGAGAGAGAGAGAGAGAGAGAGAGAGAGAGAGAGAGAGAGAGAGAGAGAGAGAGAGAGATAATACAAACACAATTAACACACACATCATTCGCTCGACAATTAACTTTACAACATCGATGCTTAATTAATATAATCAATGTTTATATATAACCATCATTTCCCGCTTTTTATTCACCGTCTTTAGCGTCCTACATTGTTTTAATTGGGTCATAAGTTTTAATTGCCTGAAACGCCACTAATTAGTTCGGATTAATGAACAATTATTTATCTATCTGACTTTCTTTTTCTTCTCTATCTAACTTTCTCACTATCTATCGTTATATATTTACGCAGTCTTAACTCACTATGTTTGTTTTACTACACTTTTCTTATGTCATCTTTCCATTCTTTATCGATATTTGTGGTGGAAATGAAAATCTCTCTCTCTCTCTCTCTCTTTCTCTCTC
Organism: Metacarcinus magister; assembly: GCA_029783475.1. Lineage (NCBI taxonomy): Eukaryota > Metazoa > Arthropoda > Malacostraca > Decapoda > Cancridae > Metacarcinus > Metacarcinus magister. The sequence continues at coordinate 10,326,044 of JAPQNM010000018.1, forward strand.
TCTCTCTTTGTATGCACCCAAAACACGCGGAGGAATCATAATACAGACGGACAACTGACGTGCGCACCACCACACACCGCTCACCGCACAGCCCCGCCAGGAGTAACGGTAGGGGGCGCGGGGGTCACGGCCGAGAGAAGGGGATGGGGGGCTACTATGAGCGAGGGACGACGCTGCCGGGTTCCACAAACGCAGTGAATGGGAAAATTTAAAGAAAAACAGGAGATTCCTTTTCTCTCTCTCTCTCTCTCTCTTTCTTTCTTATTCGTTGTATCACGAGGATCCATCATGAGTAGTAGTAAAAATGTGTGTATGTGTGTGTGTGTGTGTTCGTTTGCTTGTCAATATAAGAATCCATAAATAAATAAATAAATAAAAAATTGTTCACCTTTGACATTTATTCGTGTCCTTGGAGGTAATTAACAGGTAGAAACAGATGAAGAAAAAGAAAAAAGTAACAAAACGACTCCAAGAAACGAGAGAGAGAGAGAGAGAGAGAGAGAGAGAGAGAGAGAGAGAGAGAGAGAGAGAGAGAGAGAGAGCCTTGTAATTAAGGTATTGTCACTTGATTGTGATGTTCCCACGTGTATTAAACCTCTGTCCTGCCTTGCTTACCTGCGTGTCACCTGTCATTACCTGCAGCTACCTGGCGGGAAATTTGTGTGTGTGTGTGTGTGTGTGTGTGTGTGTGTGTGTGTGTGTGTGTGTGTGTGTGTGTGTGTGTGTGTGTGTGTGTGTGTAAAGATATGAGAAAAATTCAAAAAAAAATTTAAATATATCTTTCAAAATTAAACTTGCATGAAGAAAAAAATAAAAGAGAGATCGTGAATAATCTTCAAATCACTTGACAAAGCAAGAAAAGTGGGAAAAAATTACAACAGGAAACGTATAATACAAGCCAGAAAAAACCCCCATTAATAATTCATGATACTTACAACCAGGACATACATACATACACAGACATATAAACATACTTACACATATTCACACATACATACATAGATGACATAAGGGGACACCTGCTTTGTATACATTTAGCTGAGGCACAAAAC